>JAKWBJ010000055.1:6000000-6600000 GCA_023159175.1 Wohlfahrtia magnifica | reverse complement strand
AGCTGTTAAAATTTTAGCCCAAATAATCGATTAGTTTATTTGTTGTAGTCGTTTGAAGTAAGCAACTTTTGTGTTTCTTGGAAAATGAAAAAAAGTGAATTTCGTGTAGTGATTAAACACTATTATTTGAAAGGCAAAAGAGCGAAAGAGACAAAAGAAAAGCTTGATAAACATTAGGCAAATCTGCTCCGTCAGACTATATGGTAAAATATTGGATTGCTAAATTTAAACGGGGCCGAACAAGCACTGCAAGAATATCATCAACAGGTAGGCCAAGAGAGGCCTTCGATATCGTTATAAATGATCGCCGGGTCAAAACACGTGAGATTGCTGAAATCTTATATGTATATTTGCATATGAAAAAGCAATCGCGTTTGCCGCGTTTGCTCAGTGTTGAACAAAAACGAGTTCTACAGATCACTTCACATCGGTGTTTGGACATGATAAACATAATCCTGCTGATTTTTGGCGTAGATTAATAAATGTTGATGAAACGTGGGTCCACCACTACATACCTGAAACCAAAAACCAATCGAAGCAATGGAAAGCGAAGACGGCGAAATCGGCTGGCAAAGTTATGGCCACTGTATTTTGGGATGCACACGGACTATTGCTTATCGATTATCTTGAAACGGAATCCACAATCACAGGAGAGTATTATCGTGCATTATTGGATCAATTGGTTGATGCAATCAAGGAAAAACCACCACATTTAAACAAGAAAAAAGTGCTCTTTCTTCAAGACAACGCACCGGTTTACACAGCATTAGATACGATTCTAAAACTACGAGAAATCAGATTTAGGAAGAAGGGATTAAGTGATTGATGAAACTAATGCGTATTTTGAGGAGTTCCCAAAATCGTATTATTCAGACGGTATAAAAAAGTTGGAAAATCGTCTTACTAAATGTATTTAGCTAAAAGTAGACTATGTTGAGAAATGAATGGTTTTTGAAAAAAAAAGGTTTTTTTTCTACTTAAGTATCAATCCGCCCTCGTATGATTATTCCACAAAATATTTTTATATTTCCATTAACGTTTATTTATTTTTAAAGATTTGGTAAGCAAATGTAAAGAAAGAGAAATAATTGCAAAGTTATAGTAAGTTTTGTTCGACTATGTGAAATCCTCTACCATAACAAATGCTAACGCAAGCAAAATCTCTCACACCAGAGATATTATAGTTGACCTACGTGCTTTTAAAATATTATCTTAATTAATTTTTTTACCCTTTTACCAAATTTTTCCCCTTTCCGGTTCAAATCTAATCATATGGGATATCCTATGGCTCTTTTCTAAAAGACACTTACGGTTCTGCTTTTTAGCTGTATACAGTCTTCAAGCGAACACACACTCATTCTTATATAGTATACGTATATAAAAAGCTTTTATCCAGTGTACTTTCTGCAATACGCACTTTTTGGTCGTTATCCACATATAAAATATCAATATTTAGTATTAATGGAAGGTGCCACGCCCACTTATCTAATCATACCCTTTTACTGACTCAAGATGTATATTGTTCTCTACGCAAATTTAACCTAATTTAGAAATTTATTTTATATCTCAAGATATAAAAAAAAATCAATTTTTACTTTGTTTATGAGATAACACTCCCGCTTGTCCAATTCGAAAATAATGCCTTATTCTCGGCGTTCATAACTGCGTTACTCTATGTTAGGTATCTGGTCATCAAGGCCATCCTAGGAACAAAAGTTTTAGTGAGCAGAAGAGCCCGCCGGGTAGTTTTTGGCCCTGAGCCATTTTAGATGTGCCTGTGGGATACGCAAGCGGAGAATTTACTCGATTAATAATAAGTGCATACGTTGTGAGACAGACGAGAAGGTACTTTTGGCTTTTTCTTGGTGGATCTAAAAGGTTTTTGCATGTCAATAAGTGCGAGCTCGGGGTACCACCGAGTTTATTTATCGTGCATTACTGAGACATGTGAACACTTGTGAGTGCCCAGGTATTTCGTACCAGAGGATGAAGTTCATGGGGAATGCTGTAGTGGCTTCAAAAGACGTATATCTTCTCTCATCAGTAAGAAGACTACTAGCTTTATATGTAGTTCCAATTTGATGTGGTGAACTTCTGGAATTGCACAAAAGATTTTTTTATTCGTCGTGTGTTTTGGCCATGACAAATATAAACGATAGAGGGCATTCTTGTCTATTCCATTTCATTGGCTTAGTATTTCCAAAGTTGTAATGCAGCAATTGGAGTTAACATGCATGGCTTGGAAAATGAAAATATTGTTAAAAGTGCAAAAGTAATTTGCAAAAAGTAATTAAAAGTGCAAAAGTAATTTTTGCAGAACACAGCAGATTGTTTTTGAATGAATTCAGTGAATCTACCACGAATTGTATTATTAGCCGACTAGTTGTATCTCCCAAGAACTAAAAGCCAAAGTATTAACCAATTGTAGAAAATAATCATATGTTCAGTAGTTCAGAGCGTCAGGGAATTGATTAGTGTAGTACTTAATCAGTACTATGGCTAAAAGGCTATGTTTTTACGTGAACTACATGGTCGTCCGATACAATTCTTAATGCGACAGCGCACAGTGCGTTGGACCTTAGACAAAAATCAATAAATCACTCATCACGAATTTTTATAAAATATATTTTTCGGGGGTGGCGTTTGCTTAGAAGTAAAAGTACACGCATGCAACACAAGCGGCCCAGGTTCGAGTCACAGCAGAGGACAAAACGAAAAATTTAATTGTAGTTTCAGGTGTTTATTAAAGAGACCTCCACTTTCCTACATACAAATCCATCTTAAAAAAAAAAGATTCTGACCTTCTAGCTCACCTCTGGAGATGATGCACACATCAGACGAATGATCAGGAGAAAACGCCACCTATTAGGAAAGAAATATTAATGCTAAGTAAGGATCTTCACCACCACACAATCATATGAGGGCGAGCTACAGTGGATTAATCATCTACTTACCTTGAAAATCAATGTGATTAACGAAACCCCAAAAAAGCAAGGGATGTTATGTGGAAAGCCAATATACTCCCTAGAGTTGTGAATGAAAAAAAAAATATATTTTTTGAAAACTGATTTTGATTTGAATATAATACTGAGCAATTTTTTGACATTCTTCTTTATTGTCGCAAGACTGCGCTAAACTCAACTAATTTATAATAAAAATTACTATGAAAAAATTAGCCTTAAGTCCTAGCCTAGCATCAGAAAGAGAGCTGTAGAAACTCTACTTATCTCAGAAATTTTTAAATGTTTGGTTTTTTAATTATACTACAATATTATAAACAAAATAGAAAAAAGTTTTAAATATGTTTATTGAATATCGTGAGTTGCATTATTAAAAACATTAATAACTCGGTTAATTTCCAACGGATTTCAAAAAATTAAATCAAATTTTATTCATAACTTAATGTATTGTAATTCCTTAATTATTTCATAAATAGTAGGGTTCCTATACAAAATAATGCACAAGAACGTATTTAAGCTTGAAAAATGTGAAAAAATTGTATTTGCTTTAGAAATACGTACTGATTCTTCAAGGCTACTTAAACGACATACTCGTATGTATACATCATTTGACATATGTATATCTGTTTCTCTTCTTTCCAAAAGCAACTTAAAATCGAGTAATATTGAGATAAGTTATTAGCTTATAAGGACCTGAAGGTCCGCAAAACTGGTTTTTTACCCGTAACTCAATATTTTGGAGGCATTTCGAAATTTTCAAAAGCAGATAATTGATCTAATTGATAGCGCCTATCAGAAAAGTAGTATAATTTCCCAGGTATTTTAACTTCGTTCTTTTTTGTTGCACCGTGTAATATATTAAGCCAGAAATAAATAAAATTATTATTTAAATTCAAAATTTGCAGTACAACATTGAACTTTCGTCATACTGCAATACATTTTTAATTTTTTTGCAACATCTCCAAAATTGCACGCGTTAAAAACTTCTTATTTGGAATTTATTTGTTTACATCAGTAATTAACACAACTCTGTGCTACATAGAAAATTTTTTAGTTAAAAATTAATATATATAGAAAAGTATCTTATTATAATTTTTTTGTTTTAAATATATCTGGGCGGTGGGAGTAAATGTTGTTTTGTTTCGTCAAAATTTCATATAAAGGGTCCGCCATCTAACGTTTTTTTTCAACTAGTGCTTATTTCGTGAATGGTAACACTTAGCTCATGTCTGATTTGACAGATAATTAGTTTTATCCTTCTGCTGAACGAATATGGTTGTGTATACGCTTCGCTAAGTGGGCCTGCGATCGATTTACAGAAGATGCCGATTTTGCCAAAAAAAATCATCTTTTCAGATGAAGCTCATTTTGATCTTGGCGGTTATGTAAACAAGCAAAATTGTCGCATTTTGGGCACAGAAAACTCGCACGCATACATTAAAAAGCCAATACACCCAAGACGAGTCACTGTTTGGTGCAGATTATGGTACAGAGGCATAATTGGGCAATTTTTCTTCGAAAATGAGCAAGGTGTGGCCGTTATAGTCAATGGCGATCGTTATCGGGCCATGTTGAACGAATTTTTGTTTTCTTCACAAAATTGAAGAGGAGGATATAAGCAGCATTTGGTTTCAACACGACGGCGCTACGTGCCACACAGCCGAAGCTACACTCGATGTTTTGCGCCCTGATGACGTTTGTCCACCTCGGAGCTGCGATTTGACACCGTTGGACTATTACTTGTGGGGTGCCGTCAAAGATAAGTGTTACGCCAACAAGCCAGAGATAATTGACGCTTTAAAGGACAATATTCGTGAAGAAATTGGTGAAATACAGCTGCACACAATCGATAATGTGCTTAAAAATTGGACCGATCGTGTAGACTACTGCACGGCCAGCCGAGGCAGCCTTTTGAATGAAATTATTTTCCATTATTAACCGGAAGGCTTGTAAAAAAAGAAACTTGAGAAACAATTCAGTAGTTTTATTTTACAGCATTTAAAAAAAATTTTTTTGGCGGACCCTATATATATTTATATTTTGCCATAATAAATACTTGTACGAAATTTCATTCCTCTACGACGATTCCTTCTGTTTTTGTCCATTCGCTCTATAGAACCGACGCACTGTGTGCGATTTTTAATTAGTAGACTTAAGAAAGCTGTTTTTAAAACATGGAAACAGAATCCAATTTGAGGAAACTTAATCTGGCGATTATAGCAAGTTATGAATAATAACAGTGAACAGTTATTATTCGGTTGGTTTTAACTGGTTTCTTTTGGCTTTGCTTATGTCGCTCTTTTAAGTATTTTTCGAACATCAAATATGTCGGTTATTTTATAATGAAAAGCAAACGAATAATATGTATGGTGGCATTTCTAGAAAAGACACTTAACAGAGTGACATATTTATCCAAGTTCCCATAAGTGTTCTGGGTTTCCCGTAGTAGAATTATTCTGCTTTGAGAGAAAAAATAGAATTATTTAAGAAACTGTGAAATGATACAGGTTTTAAATAAATTTTTAAGTTCTAGACCAATAACTTCTGTAATCAATTTGTATTTAAATATGAATTGGGTACTCGGGTACACAGTCACTTGCATATGGGTTAAATGTTGTATATTTTTGTAGAATATTTGTCATCAAAACGACGTCTCTTATTTTTTGTAATCTGTGCTTTTATTCAATTGCTTACTGTAATGTAATCGAAGAGATTTAAAGCAAACTTCTTGCATGTATCCCCTTTAGTTATTTTATCGTCTTGTGGGTTATTTGTCAGAATATCACCCATTCTGTTATACTTTTTCTTTTTGCAAACTAACCACTATCATCACTTTGATTCTATTCCCAATGCTTGTTAGCTAAACAGAGGCTTTATTCCTTTCATTACAGGAATCTCATTTTCAATTCCACTGCCTTTTTTATTTTTTTATTTTTTTCGTTTATTTTGTGACCGTTTTGCGAATTATTTGCTATTTTTCTAATTTTGTTGGATTTCTTTGGTATTTATTTTGTATTTTACCAAAGAAAAGTATAATAGCTTTTTTTTGCCCCAGAGTAGTTGTAATTTAGATCAACGAAACTTCATTTTCAAATTACTACTCTGCTCCTTTTTACTGTACAATTCATTTTAGTTTTCCTTTACGTTTAGTCTTCATTTACAGTTTTTTGTCAATTGTTTTTACTTTAAATTTCAATCGCTTTTGTTCCCTTTGGAGACTCATCAGTTTAGGTTCCAGTGAAACTTTGTTTATTTGCTAAAAAGGTGTACAAAGCGAAGGAATAAAGTGTTAATGGCAATTCTAAAAGAATAAGTGGCAATTTTAATGTGAAATTATTTTACTCGTGATATTTTATTTTAAAAATAATTGAAATCAATTGCTGCAGTTCATGTTCTATGTTTTTCAAAAGTGCAAAAGGCTAATATGCATTAATTCCTATTATTTTATACTTTACTGTTTAAATAGAACTTTTATCAAAAGGTACTTTTTTATATTTGAGCCGCCTAAAATCACGATCATCAAACTCTTTTAAGCAGTCAGCATTTTAGTAATTTAAACAGAATTTTAGAATTTAAACTCTTATTTACTATTTTTGGTTTTTCATTAAAATCAAATATTATTTATTTCACGCTTAAAGCATACAGGACAATAATGTTTGTTGTTGCATGTATTTTTGGTACAATTACTGCAAGACTGCCGAATTTCTTTTGTGGAAATGTTAGCACCTTCCACGTTTAATTGTGTGCTGTGAGGAACTCTGCTGATTGGAGAAGTCATCATCGCGTAGTATACGTTGTAAAAGTGCACGACGATCACACAATTAGTTCTCTGTTTTACTGAATAGCTGTGTGCTATTTAATCAAGCGTATCTACACAGCTTTTAGTTTTGTTATATTCAAAAATAATTTCTGACTTGTTTCTGTCGGCAGATTTCTTCATCACAAGCCCAAACAATTTTGATACCATATATGTATGTCTAAATTTGATTGAATGAACTGCCAAAACGGCACTTGACCTATAAACGCCACCAAATTGTAGTCAATTGTTAAGTAAGCTCCATGTATATACGACTTCATAAATATCGGAAATAGGTGCAAACTTGGCCTCTGCTTTACGTAGTGCAGAGTAGCCTTATTTTTGAAACGAATGTGGCGTAGTATGGCGACAAATCTAAGATTTGTCATGCAATCTCAAAATCTTAAAATATTGTAATCTATTTGATGGGTGCCAGTGTTCTTCGTAATTCATTATTATTATGTAGACAAGAGTTCAACAATAGGACCATAAAAGCTTTTAATTCGATTTTATCTACTGACTGCCATTTGCCTCTTTTATGAGGATTAGTACGACATCAAAATTATATCGACGACATCACCGTCAAATATGCGATTAAATGCTTTGGAAACAGAACTGATCTGCTTTTCAAGTGGTAAAACTACTTTATGAGTTGGTCCTCGAATAATGTTTTGTCTGCTATATTTTCCGATTTCTGTATTTTTAGGCAATGAATTCCATTCAGTTCCATCTTTGCCGATATAAACAGTTGTAGTTCTCGATTCTGGGATATTCGATTTCATCTTCAGTACTTTCTCATTCAAAATTAGATAACAATTGAATAATTATTTTTTATTTTGTTATTTACTAATATTTAAAATCAAGCAATAATCGTTAATTTTGCTATATGTGCCTGCTAGGCACATTTTGACAGGATAAGGTGCAAAATTGTAACTAAAAATTTTTTATTTTTAAATAAAATAATTGAAAGGAAGAATTCAAAGGGAAGCAAGTGCAATAACATAAGTTTGTGAAAGTTATAACCTTTTAAATTTGTGCCGAAGAGGCACATGTGGACTAGATTAAGGTTAATTTGAAATTGTAAACATAAGAACAGCACGTCTTCTAGGCTTCTCCAGAGCGTAATTTAAGTTTCCTATAAGGTGAATTTCAAATATGAGAAGAACTACGTATTTTGAAGGATTTTCTGGATGTGAATTCATGAGTCATTTAGTTTGCTATAAGTTGCATTTCAAACAACCAATATCGTGTGAAACAACAATCATTTTCTGAGAAATAGAAGAACAACGCATTTTGTTACCTTTTCCAGATCCTAAATTAGTGAACTTTTGCCTGTAACCAGAAGATGGGAATTCAGGATTAATACCGATATTATATTCATTTTTATAGGGACGCAAATCCAGGCATAGTTGCGAGAAAGGGATAATATTTTTACCACTTATGTCTTTATTTTACACTGGAAGCCTGACGTTTGATTTATTGTTCTGGCCCGCCTTCTTTCATATGAACAATATGATAAAGGGTTCGCCAAATGAATATATATTTTTTTTAATGCTATTAAAAAAACTACTGAATATTTTCTCAAATTTGGAAAATAATTTCATTCAAATGGCTGCCCCGGCTGGACATGAATTGACTGATCGTGTAGGTCAAATTTTTAAGCACATTATCGATTGTTTCCAGCTGTATTTCACCAACGACTTTCAAGCGTCAATTGTCTCTGGCTTGTTGGCGTAACACTTATCTTTCACGGCACCCCACAAATAATAGTCCAACGGTGTCAAATCGCAGCTCTGAGGTGGCCGAACGGCATCAGCTCTGCGGCTGATAATGCGATCTTCAAAAACAGGTCGCAAAACATCGAGTGTAGCTTCGGCTGTGTGGCAGGTAGCGCCGTCCTGTTCAAAACAAATGCTGCTAATATCCTCCTATTCAAAATTTGTGAACAAAAATTCATTCAACATACCCCGATAACGATCGCCATTGATTGTAACGGCCACCCCTTGCTCATTTTCGAAGAAAAATGGCTCAATTATGCCTCTAGACCGTACCAAACAGTGACTAGCCTTGGGTGTATCGGCTTTTCAATATATGTGTGCGGGTTTTCTGTGCCCCAAATGCGACAATATTGCTTATTTACACACCCGCCAAGATCAAAATGAGCTTCAACTGAAAAGATGATTTTTTTTGGCAAAATCAGCATCTTCTGTAAGTCGATCGCAGGCCCACTTAGCGAAGCGTATACACAACCATATTCATTCAGCGGAAGGATAAAACTAATTATCTGTCAACTCAGACATGAGCAAAGTATCACCATTTACGAAATAAGCACTAGTTGAAAAAAAACGTTAGATGGCGGACCCTTTATAATATATCATAACGTCGGTCTTGTTTTACTATTTTGTCGTAAGTTTATTTTATTTAATTTAATTTCCTTAAGTAAGTATAACATTTCTCCAGAAGCATAAAAAGCCTCATTTTTCTTTTCCTATAATCCAAACAATTCACATCCATTTCCAACCATTCAAAAAACTCACATGTCTGCATGTCTATCTCTAGGTCACACTTTACAAAAACAATAATTGCCTGTCAGCACCCAGACATATCAATCATGTTTTGAGCAAGTTTGATTAAAAGCATTTAAATTTTGGTTTCTGTTACGTTGTTTTTTTTGTGGAAAATTATTGTGAATTTCTTGTCAATTCCATTGTGTTTTTCGTTTCAATTTTGTTTCTGGCCAAAAAAACGTCATACATGAATCAAAAGCAGTTACCGATTGTTGTCGTTTGACTTCCTTCTGTCCTGTTGGCATATTTTCTTCCTCCTTTTTTGTCTCTGTGCTGTTGCTCAAAAGCAGAATGCGATTGTTGCTGCTTGTTTGTGAGCTTACACGTGCTGTTGTGAATGTGTTCTGGTTTCACATTTTATTTAAGTTTTTTGTCTCCGGCAGATGGTTTTTTATCTGTTTTGACTTTATTATGTTGCATGCAGCCGACAAAAAAAGCAAAACTCAAATATTTATTTTTAATTTTGTGTTTTCTTTTTATGAGATTCTTATACAACTTTTGATTTCCTTTTTTTGTTTTGTTGTAAGTAGGTTTGATGACAACTAAATTGATTTAATGTGTCCCTGCCTCCCTCTCTCCCCTCATTTCACCCATTGCTTGCTTGTCATCGCTTATTAAGCTATTACTGATGACATTTGTTGCATTCGACTGCATAGCAGCATAGCATCCCAGGTGGTGCTTAACATCTTCGTTAATTGGCAGTTTAAATAAATGGTCGAAGAGACAGACCAATTTTTATCTTGCGTTTTTTTCTGTCACTGGCGTTTAAAATGTCTTTAAGTGTCTTTAGTTTGTTTTTTGCGATGAAAAGAAAATAGTAATTTATGAGACGAGTTCCACATTAACAGTCAAATATTGATCAACAAAAACCAAAACAGACGAACTAAATACTGAACAAAGAATTTGGGTTGCAATGTTTTTACAGGAACAGTCTGCAGTTACTCAAAGAGCAATATTCGCCATAGGTAATCAGAAATACACAAAATTAAAAAGTGAGTAGCTTAGATTAGATTATTTCAGCAGCAGTTTAAGTCACACCCTACTTAGGTTCACTTAGAATGTCCCATTGTGTTACCATATATCATTAATCCTGCAAATTTCTTTCGTCCATTATCGACTTTCCGTCAGAAATTCTACTGATCGAATAAGGGCATGGATCTTATCAAAAACGCCAGCTGCCTTAATGCTCTTGGCAAAAATGATCTGACCAAGCAACTTTGGACACTGAAATGCGTGATTCCGATAAACTTGTTAGAGCAAGCACACTTGTACATGGTGTTCATCCATTAAATAGTCAGTCAAGGAAAAGGTTTTTATTATACGCTTATATGTCCTAAGCTAAGGAGGACTCTTGCTTCTTAGCAAGTCTTGCCTAGCACACTTAACTGAAAATTATTTCTGTCAAGGTTGTAGATCGATCTAGAAGAAATAAACTGTGTCCCATTGCATATGGCTTTTTATATTCCTCTCGCCCTCTCTCGATGGCTTAACGCAACTATGGTTTCAAGCATCATGAATTTTTTCAGAATAACTTATTGGAGTTGTGCTTTTAAGCTAGGCCTCGGTCTGATTGTCGAGACCGCTGAATTCGGGCTTGCTTGTCAGATTTGAGGCTTCGTATCATGCGGCATCACAATGTGCCGCTATATGTGCTTGGTGTGTCAAAGCTGCTACTCCTTCCTATCCTGTTCTCTCCTAAGTCCTTGTCTTCAGTATGCTGTTTGAAAATAATTTTTGATTTTAGAAGAAAACTTTTGTGCGATAAAATAGTGAATGAAATGTTTCTTAGTTTTCATTTCAATTCCATTTTCAAATTGTGTGTGGGTTTTCTTATATAAATACGTGTTTTGTTAAGATTATTATGTCCTGTGGTTAGGAACAAATAGCTGACTAACGGCCAATTTTTCTTTTGATGCGTCAAAGTATCTCGATGTGAATTAGTCGTTAATCGGTTAAAATAAAGTTGTCTACTGGATATTATAAAAGGAACTGTTAACAAATAATTGGATGAAATTTATGTCGTACTATGTACTAAAGAAATGCTGATATTAGTAGGTTTCGGAATAGCAGTAGACCTCCACAAACGGACTAGAATCCCGAAAAATTAGTTAGACCCCAAAATTCTGTAAATTACATTATTACTGCAACCAGCCTTATGAGTCATATTGCTGCCAAGATATATCAATTATTTTACCTCTTTTAGTTCAACATCCTGTATTTTAAATTTGCCATTGTTCACAGTGTTGCAGTGCATTAACTTGTATATTTATTCAAAAATTATCTCTTGGAGCCACGGTTTCCAGAGATTTAACTTATGGGTCGATTATGGATAGCAACAGAACTTTAGTTACGTCGTAAGTTGCTGAAAACTGCATTACCTATGGCAAACGGCAACTAAAAATCTGTTAATTCCTATTGCTATTTAGGCAACTACAAATTTTTAGTTGCAGTTCGTCAACGCGACTGCAATTCTATTGCCATATATAATCAACCCATTAAGCTGACATATGGCTGTGATTATACGATAAGAGACATAAATCGGCTGTATATTTCAGGCTCTCGAGTTATTGATTGGGTCCAAATCTCAGACCCTGTTTGGCCGAGTAGCATTATATGTTGCAATACCAAGAACGTTGTTAAAGAAGATAAAGTATAAAATGCATGCTGGCGAATATCAGTTGCAACATTCAAGTTGTTACTTAGCACTTTATGGAGTATAAGCCATGATAAGTACCACTGCAAACACCTTTGTTGCAAGCTAAAATGCTCCAAACGGCTTGATTGATTCGATGTAGAGGTGTATTGAAACCAACGCAACCACTACTCTTAAGGACCAAGCTGAATAGTCAGCAACTAAAAATTTATTTCCCAATATGGCTCTTGAGAGCATAAGGCTTCAACAAAGCATCTTCATCATATTCAGATTAAAATGTCTCAAGACTTCGAGTATAATATGTCTCTGGGTTTTTTTGGATTCCCACAGCTTCTTGAACATTGAGAACTCCACTCAAGAGCCATTCTCGTGATGTTGTTCGTCCGATTCATCCGATTTTTTAGTTTAAGGTTTTTCTTTAATAACTTTTTAGAGATCTACGTTGCTGATTTTATTAGCTTAAGTTAGCTTACATTCGTTGTCACTATAATGCCTAAAAAGCAGAAGCTATCTATGAAGTCTGATGTTATCTGTACTAAAGTTATTAATTATCTTAGTTTCAATTATCTTGGAATATATTTCAAGAAATATAATGCGTGTCATGTCTTCTAAATTTGCCTGTAAATGAAGGATCTTGTGCCAGAATAGACAAATATCAATTGCGTAATTCACTTTCTCTCTAAACAGAATTCTCTCATGACATCATCCAACACGATGGTGATAGTTGAAGTCATAGAAGGCGTCCTAGTTTTACTATGCTCGTCTTGGGAATAATATGTCTTTCGACAAAGCATCCATTGTATTATTTCAGTAGTAAGTAGATTACTAGTCTAGTCTAGCTTGCCGCTATGTCATAGTGTAGTAGTTAAGATCCTTGCTAACGAGTAGCAAGGATCTTAATTTTTTTTTTGTCCTGCCCTCTATTAGGAATACCAGTCTGTGCCACTTATGTTGTATGCAAGTACTATAACCGCTACAGCATGCCACCGCCAGTGGTATGCTCTAATTAACTAGTGCTACCGTGTTTTTCTTTTTCAAAGTTAAGAGCGCAGTAACGGAATTTATTCACATTTGTTACTTGCTTTGAGTAAAAGTGTCTTTTGTATTATCGACTGTGGACAGATCTACAACAATATCGGTAACACTAATTGAAGCCTAAAAACAAAAGATCTCTAGCTGCTTGAGTTAAAAAAACAAAGCAAAATTAAAAAAAAAAAACAGAAAAAGTAGCACAATATTTACAAAAGGCACGCGTATTTAGTATAATTCACAGTCAGCATTACATCAAAATTGGTAAACTTTAGACCATAACCTGATTAACACCAATATATGGCAAAGAATAGGCAATGATATAGTTTTGGAAACGATTCTTGAAAGAGCACTCGACAACGGTAAGGGCATACATAGTATGGGTTTCGTAAGGCCAGCTAAATGATTCTGTTTACGCGGATGATGTTTGTCTCTTGGCTCACAGATTTATAGATCTTTCGACAAATTTCCGTATCGGCTGGTTTGGTAAAACTCTCCGTATCAATGCAACATACTACGACGTATTTACAATTGACACTGTCAAGATTCAGGATGTCAGTCAATTTTCCTGTCATATCAGCAAGTGAGATTCGAGCAAGAATATTTATAATATTCATCTGCAGAAAGACCGTCAAACATTTGGTCGTCTAAGACCAATTTGGAAGTCATTCATATTACCCTTGAGTTCGAAAATTTTGTATGGTGTGGAAACAGAGAAAACTGCATTTGAGAGACGCAAGTTTTTGTGAATACTGCCTCCGAAGTTCTCATTTTCTAGTAAAAAAATTTGTCAAATCATATGCTCATGTAAAGTATTTATCGTTTGAAATATGAAGGGACAAATGTCACAGTATTGAACACACTTTTACAAGGCAGATAGCGTCACCAGAATTGCCATAGAATGAAACCTCAACGTCAACAAGTAATCTATGCTGGATGGCATTCCAGCACTGGTCCAGAAGTAGTATTCTTTGACGCTTTCGCATTCATTAGCTAACCATTTCAGTGTGTCATAACACGTCGGTATTCTTCCAACTTGCTGGAACGTTACCGATGTAGCGCCAATCCCTTAAAAGGGCGAGGCTTATAACCAGGGTTGGCAACCCCGGAGTATTTTTAATTGGGTATTATATTAAAAAAAGACTTTGGTGGGTTTTTTTATTTAAGGCTTTCGCGTTTATTTTCAACAAAAATATGAGTAATTTACGTATTGGGACAACAAATTTGTTTTCCCCTTTTGAGCTAGAAAAAGGTGAACTAACAAATTAATAAAATCCTGCTTACATCTTTTCCCCGCCTCTGAGCCAATTTCCAAATCCCATCTCTGAAAATCTTCCCGTCTTTTAAGGGTCTCCAACTTTGAAACTGATCTTGTATTTCTTTAAAGAAAGTGACATGCTAACATATAACTCATGCCTCTTTATACGGCCTAGATAGTTTCTTAAAAGGTAGGCCGTAAATTTAAATGCCTTTAAACGAAAAGGATATGTGTTGCGTTTGCTTCTCCTACCATGAGTGCAAAATTGTGTTATAAATACTAAAACAACGTGATTGTAATAACAAACAAAGCAGTTATAAAATCCAAAAAAACCCATCAAAAAACCAAATAAAACTCGGTGCGTTAGACTAAAAAAAAACCCGAGTTTTTGCCAACCCTGCTAGTAACTCGGAAAAATCGCTAAGCACTAACTTTGGAGTAATCACCACCTTGTGAAATATTTGGAGTCCAACTTTCGTCAGTACGTTTTTTGCAAGGGCTGTTATACTAGTGACCTGCTATCTATTCATGGTTTTGTCAAAAGTAAGGTTGTGGCTCCGGATATTTCCAAGGGCTTTGATAGAATTTGACATGAGACCCTCAATTCGAAACTTATTGCTTTTGATATTGGTAGTCACTTCTCTCAGTTTATATCGAGCTTTCTCAGGAATCGCTCTATAAGAGTGGTACTAGACGGGGTCTCATCCGACGAGTTTAGGATAAACTCAAGGTACCACAAGACTCTGTCCCTTTTCTCATTCTATTTCTAATATTTCTTAACGACTTTTTTCTTTTCACTGTCTGCTGCCTTCCAATCTTTTGCAGATGACAGCAGACAGATTAGGACGAAAAGGATGAATATGAAGGACACACTCACTAGCATGCTGGTGAAGATCTCCAAACAGGGTCGATTTTAATGTAAGCAAAACCCAATGTTGTTTTTTAGCACACAAACGTAGTGGTGTGGTGTCATCTCTGTAATAACCTGTAGAAATTGAAAATTCACTATGAAGTTTGTTGGTATGATTACATATATTGAGTGCATCGATTTTTTTAAAAAGGTTTCCTGCACCTTCTTATTGCTCTTTAAATCGAACATCCATAAACCTACTCTTTCTATCCTCCTTCCCACAAACTGTTTTCCTAGTACCAACAAAATGCTCTGCATGAGTAGGGGTTATCCCTTGGGTGCTGGTTTCAAGAGAAAAAGTAAAAAATTCCGCAAAGGAATATAGATTAAGGCTGAGGTAACTAGGAGTGAAAAGAGTTAATATTAATGGATAAAAATTAAATTTAGTTGAGATTGTCTGTCTTTATTTATGCATTTCTTTCAGTTTTACCATTCACAACAAAATCTTTCTGTATAGGTTACCAAAAAACTAGACAAGACTTTTGTTTGTGCTGTTTTATTTGCTTTTAATTATAGACATGGTAAATTTCAACGTGAGTAAAAATTAAAAAAAAAAATTTTACAAAATTCGTACTAATTTTTATGTTGAGATAAAATTCCGTTTGTATTCGTTTTATCAAATAATCATTTCGAATCAAATTCATATTGATTTGATTTTTTTCTTTGCACACCTAATTTTAAACAAATAAAACTCGGATTTGTTCTAATCTTTTGCACAAATTCTGTTCATGTTCTGTGAAATTGTTACAAGTGTTGCGATTTTAATGATAAAAAAACAAGAGATGATGATGAGTCTGCATTTGCGGTTTAATATTCTCTATTATCATTAGTTTTCAGTAAGTAAGTAGAAGAGTGTTCAATTATTTTCTCAAATCTCTACTTAAAACGAATCAAATGGAAAATGTCATTATGAGGGCGGCTTATTGGGAAGGAATATTACAAAACATGAGGATGCAACTGCAGTGATTTTAAAGTCTTTGAAGATGTTTTTTATTTTGAATTTGAGATATAAATTATGTTGTGTTTGTTCAAAAGTTAACATTATTTCAAGAGAAAAATACAAATAAAAATAGTACAGCGGAAGAAGCCATTTAACCGCTTGTTTCCTACTTATTATCATTATTTTTTTTCGAGTCTAGCACTCAGAATATGATACTTACTTATGCAGTGCTAGTACTAGAAAAATAGGTTGTGGGAAGGAAGATAGAGGGAGTAGTGCTTATGGATGTTTGATTTTAATTTATTTATATTGTAAGTGGCAGAGAAAACTTTTGTTGGGAATAGTATTCTACAGACGAACGTTGCGGCAAAAAATTCATTTTTTCTATAATGCGTTGTGTAATTCGTTGAACAATAAACTAGGCATGCCCTCTACGAGTACTACGTGAAAATACAAGATTATTAGGATTTAATTCCCTTATTTTGTCAGATTGCAATCCCTTATAGTACCACTAGAACAATGAGACACACGCCACATTGCGACCGTCGTTAATGAGTTCTTTCGCCCTCACTTTCTGAGGTCGAGAAGCCGCAAAATAGAATTTGAAGCACCGGACCCTACATGAGAGCTGTATTCCATCCTTGGTTGATAAAGGTATTGTAAATATTGAGAAGGTCAGATGAATTGAAGTATTTTCTACACCGTTTATAAAAGCCGAGGCACTTAAAAGCTTCTTTCGACACCCGAAAAATGTAATCGTCACAGTGAATTTTTATGCCCAGAACATCAAGAGCATCAGACTCATTATATCTACATTAACCATGGTCACAGATGACACCACACCACCATGTACTCGTATGTGTGTCAAAAAACAAACATTGGGTCTTGCATGCAATAAAATCCATAATATTTGCACGACTTCACTCCGAGATTTTCGCAAAGTCGCCTGTGAGTATCTCATTCATATTCCGCCTTTTCGTCTCAATCTCCATTAGTTGCGGATTGCGATCGGAAGAATATGAATGACAAGTGTTGCTGTCATCCTTAAAAGAGTATATAGAATTGGATGTAAATTGGAATTGAAATTCATTAAAAAAACATGGTGGCTGATAAAACGCGCAATCAAAATAAAAAGTAATAACTTTTTTTCTAATTGGGTTATCCATTATATTTTACTTTTAAATTTTAGATCGTTATATAAATTTAGTAGAAATGAAAAATTTGGATGACGAAATTCGTAATTGAATTGTACGCCGCCAAAACGCGCACGAGTCAATATTTTTCTGTTCAATGAGAGTTTTGGCACACTTCCAGGGACACGACTCCCAGCAGGGATGAGATGAGATTTGTCGGACTATATTTCTTTGAAGAAGGCTATCGCACTGTAACTGCAACTGCCTAATGTTACTTACAAATGTTATAGGCAATTTTCTTTCCTGAAATGCTCCAAACAATAATAATTTGCTTTCAACAAGATGGGGCACGTTCTCGTCGTGATAGGTCCGTTATGGCAAATTTACTCCAAGACTTCTAAAATAAAATTATTTTAAAAAACTCATCAAATCTGTGGCTTTCCTCTCTGCATCTAAGTGTAGAAAATTTTTTCTTGTGGAGTTACTGTAAGCAGAAAGTGCATTAATCGAAATCAATAAATTTAAATTATTAAAAACAGTTAACTCAATCAATAACTGAAACTATTTAGATACCAATCATGAATAGCTTTTTGTTAAGATATCATACATGCTTATATCTGCGTAAATGTTTTTTAAATTAATTATTTTTAAAAACCATTAAAAATTTTTAATAAAATAAAACTGTCTTTCAAATGAAAACAAATTGTTCATTTATATTAATTATAAAAAAAGTTATTTGATTTTCATAACGCAGCAAATTTCAACCTTTATTAGAAACAGATGGGGAGAAAGAACAGAGCCTTGCGGCACCCCTGAATTTATTCCGAACTCGACGGATGTGACCTTATCTATAACATGTCTAACTCTATCAAACACCTTGGAAATATCCACAAAAACTTTGCTCTCTCCAAAACAATGAATGGACTTGTTCCATCTCTCGGAGAACAATGCCAGCAGGTCGCCAAAAGAGCGACCCTAGTACTAACGATCGCTTAGAAAGTAGTTGGACTTCAAATACCTCACAAGGTGGTGAATAACCATACTCTTAATAACTTTAGAGAGTGCCGACCAAATTGCTATTGGGAGGTAATGTTCAGGGTTGGTATCCTTTTTATGGATTGGCGTTATACTAGCAACCTTCCAGTCATATGGAAAAATAGCGGCGCGATATGACGCACTGAAAAGTTTGGCTAATAGACGCTCAAAAGTCAAAGAGCACTACTTTAAGACTAGCGCAATAGCCAGATTCAGTTACTCTTCACGATAATCGTTATGATTTTAACAGTAAACGACAGAATTATCGATTTTGTTATTCAGTAACTTGTATTTACGATATTCGATATAGGTCTGTCGTAAACTAACAACAAAAATGTTGGTGTTGTATGCTTATTCGAAAAATCGTAAAGTTTGTCATAAAGTTGATGTTGTTCTACGGCTGTTGCGCTGCTTTTTTTTGGAACCATTAGTAATGAGTAAAAGAAATTGTAGACATAAACAAAATTACTAAATAAACATTTTATTCATGCTTCTATACCTCAAAATTATTATTTTCTTTTTAATTCTTCTTTGTGTTACCAGTCGAAAAAAATAGTTGTCGACTATCACTAAAGTGTATGTAGCGAATTATATATTTGTTACTGCAAACGAGAATATCGACTTATTTTGTGATTGTCGTATCGTTAAAAGTTACTGAATCGCACGACAGCCAAGAAAACTTGTTAATGTTGAGATTTGCCAGAATCCTTTTTACAGAACGGGCTCGAAAGCATATTCTCAGCATAGCAATGATGCAGTTTCATGCGCGTAGTGGTTGAATGCTCTCCGGCAAGCAAGAATTATTAAAAGGTTGGCTTTTTCAGCCAGATATGTTTATTTTTTGTCATTTTTTTAAAAGAACTCGAATTAGCACTATTCCTAAGCCTTTTAAAGAAAGACCAAAAGCTTTTACTTCGCCTAAAGAAAATATGAACTTTAGTACAAAAGCGCTGCTCTTGAAGAGCCTTTTTGAGCTTAAGTTCTGCGGCGCATGAAGGTATCGCCTTTTTGCTTAGCGAATCAGTATGATCGCAATTGTCATTAACCTAATTCTGAATGTTTTCTCTCTGGATCTGACTGTAAGTTTGCACGTCTGATTAAACGTAGATTTATTTCCTGATTTAATCGGAAACTTACTGGACAAAGTTTAACAAATTGCTAAAAGATGCTTCTATATGTCAAAATATATATTTTTTTAAATTCTTATTTGTGTTTTTCGCCTTTCGAATAGAGTTTCCAGTCAAAAAAGAGAGTTGTCGACAATCACTAAAGTGCACGTAGCGAATCACATAATTGTTACTGCAAACGACTAAAAATATCGACTTCTTTTGCGATTGTCGTATTATTAAAACTTACCAAATTACACTACAGGTATGCTATCCGGCCAAGAAGACTTGTTAACGTTGAGATTTGCAAGAATCCTCTTTACAGAACGGGCAGTTTCTAGTGCGAGTAGTGGTTAAATTCTCTCCCGCAAGCAAGAATTACTTGCAAATACTTTAGCTAAAAGTTGATTTTTCCAGCCGGACTTACTTATTTGTTGTCAATCTTTTTACAAAACTGGAATCGATTTTTCACTATTACTAACTCTTTTAAAGAAAGACCAAAAGCTTTTACTTCTCCTAATGAAAATATGAACTTTAGCACAAAAGCGCTGCTTGTAAAAAACCTTTTTACGCCTAAGTATTGCAGCACATCGATCGATTGATCTCGCCTTTTTACGAAGCGAATCAGTGAGGTCACATTTGTTGCTCTGCCAGATCTCACTACTAGTCTGCATGCATGATTGAACTAAGATTTGTTGCGTGATTTAACCGAAATCTATTTGAATTAACTAAAAACATCCATGCCCAGCTTTATTATTTTCACGATCATCTTTGCCACGCCATTGACGTTTCAGTTAAGGAAACATAGTTTCCAATCTAAATGCTTAAATAATTTGTTGCACTCAACCCAACGCGCAATTTCGTAGACAAAATTAAAGCATCTCATAGCTCGAGGTGAGACAATATTAAAAGCAAAAATGGCCACAATTACCGAGAGGTGCAAAAACCTCAACTGCATATTGTTCAGGATAAGGAGGTGAGTAAAAGGGCGAGGGAATTGTTTTGGTGTACATCTACATATGATATGTGTGTAGGTTCATTCACTAATTCGCAATTTCGCGGGAAACAACTCAACGTATTGGCATTCTGTTATTGTGCAGCCTGAATGGTGTAGCCAAGATGACTTATTGGAATTAGAATCACCCACAACAACAATTTCACTGTTCGGGTAATTCTTAAAGATATTCGATATGGAGTCAGAAAAAGGGCAGACATGGTAAACTGTACAGAAACCCGAAATGCAAAAGATATGCCCTGATTTTGAACTTAAGCCAAAGTGAGTTAAATTCTGCATCATACAAGCCAAAAGGTTGCTAGCATACACAACTTCATCGTGAATGAACTTAGTAAGACCCCGATGAAAGTTAAAAAAAGATAAAAGGTTATGAAAATCCAGTGGATCAGCCTTTTTCCTATTACATATAGTAGAGACCCCGATGAAAGTTAAAAAAAGATAAAAGGTTATGAAAATCCAGTGGATCAGCCTTTTTCCTATTACATATAGTTGAGACTACCAAGAGATCGGAGGAGCTAAATACAGCACAACAAAGTAAAATGTGCACTTTTTGTAAATTCATTTTAATACTTTGTTTTGATAAATTTTTCAAATAAATTTTTTCTTTTATGAATTGTTCAACTCAAATATATAAATAACTTTTGACATTTTCTTTCAAGAAACAATAAATAACCCCTTAACTATTACAATAGATGATATCTTATTATTTAGGCTAATAAACAAGCTCTTACTTATTGTCCTCTTTTAAAATTTTCAAATTCATTCAAATATTTTTTTTTTTACCTGGTATAGTACATAAAACATAAATTTCTCTTCTTAAATAAACACAAAACTCTTTACGATAAAGGCAAAAACCAAGAGCCGAAGGGATAGCAGGAATCTATTAAGTTACAACAACTGGAACGACAACATGATATACATGAAGTCATAAATCTTTATTATTAATTACTCCTATTACTGAATAACAACAAAAACAAGAAAATGAATTTATAAAACTTTTCCAGGTAAATTAAAGAAAAGAACGCAACGTTGTCTATTAAATACCACAGCGTAGGGCTTGATGTTTTTCTACGTTAGTCCTTTAAAGTAGACAAAGAGGACAGAGACGAATATTTAGTAAGTAGATGTTTTGTAATATTTTTATTTTATTTTGCTGTAAATTTTAATTTAACTTCATTACACAGGCATTGTGTGTAAATGGTTTTCTAAAAATAACAACATTTTAAACGTGTTTTAGTGTAGTGTACAGTTAATGCCAAACACTAAGGGACACTACTTATGTAAGAAAACGTAGTCGCTGATATCAGACCATATGATAGCCTATTAACAGTTGATTTTTAAAGATCAAATTGTTTTATTAAACCAGAAGCTAAATTACAAAGTGTTAATCATATGTAGTCAGTCCCTATCTACACTAGGTATGAACCAAAATTAAATCTACAAACAGTCATTGTACTATATCTAAAGTATAGTGTACGAATAAGAAGGAAACCTGCTATAAATCTGCGAATGTATAATTTTATTGAAGTGCTCATCGTTCATGATGAAGGACTTTTATAAGCTGGAACTTAATATTACGTCTGCCAACTCCCCGAAGCCTACAACATAAGAGATATTATATTTAGTCAGAATTAATAGCCCAAAAATAAGAACTAAGCGAACATCCGCTGCGCAGTTGCTTACAGCATTTATCGCAATAAAAATACGCCACACTTTATAAAACCTTTTCAGTGCGCTTTAGGCCTAAATCAGAACCATTAAGTGTATTTTACGAAGAAGCAGACTCAAACCTTGGATAGAAACCGAAGCCCCTAAAAAAAGTCCCTAGTCAAACATTAAGACCATTTTTCCAGCAATTTGGCTTCCACCCTATTTTGGAGTAGATAGACATTTTAACTCCAATTGGTCGATCTCAATTTGTAGAATTCAGTAAAAATATTCTAGTCTCTAGTCATGCTCGAATGCTTCTATTTCACCTGAGGTAGGTAACTAGTGATATTCTGGTGGGTCGAAGTCAATGTGGAATTCAGTAATAAAATAGATTTGGGAAACAAAGCTCCAATTGGATAGAAGGCTGAATATAAAACATTTAACATCTTAACTAGATACACAGACTGGGTTGTTTCGCAACGAACTCGATTTTGAATTGAATTTTTTTAGGCATCCATTGCTTTGATTTAGTTTCAGTAATTAAGCTGATTTTTAAATTTAGTAGATGATTAATCTACTCTAGTTCGTCTCCATATGATAGTGTTGTATTCTTGTTATGTGATGGTGGTGATCTTTACTTAGCATTGTAATTATTTTCCAATAGGTGACGTTTTCTCCACACCATTCGTCTGATGTTTATCATTATCCTCAGCAGTAATCTGAAAGTCAGGTGGGCTATTTTATGATTTATTTATTTGGCGGATTGGTGAACTCTTTTTATTAAATGCTCAAAAACGTAATTTAATTTTTCTTTTCTCATAGCCTCTACCGGGAATTGAGACCTAGGCCGATTGGATTGTATACGTGTGCTATAACTACAATCGAACAACGATTAACTGAAGAAGTTTTTGCTCATTATTTATTGAAATAATGAAAATAGCCAATTTCGAATAACAAATATCTCGAACAATATGTGTCAATAAAAATGTTTATGATTATTTAGTTTTACACTTGAATTACCTGTTAAAACTGTATTAAAAAATGAGACATGTATAAATATGACTTATTTTTGTTTTCGTTACACACTTTTCGAACAAAATTTTTTTTTCTGATCAGCCGTTACTGGTTTGTTAGACATTTTAGTTAAAGTTTTTAAAATCAACCTAAATTCCGCAAGATTCCCCAAAGCGATAACTTTTAAAAATATATTTCAAAAACCAAAACAAAAGATTTTGCAACCAGATCGTGTAATCGATTGTTTAATATTGAACCTGACCAAAATGTACCAGACGATGACTTTTAAAAAGATAAAGCTGTGGATCTAAACAAAAACAATCTTCTTGACAACTCAACATAACAAAGCAAAGTATTGCAAATTTTAAAAAATCTAATACCAAAAGTTTCTTGTATTTAAACAAGACAAAAAGAAGAGCAGAAAAACTTTTTAATGCAATTTTATCGCAATCACCAATATCGCACCGCCAGTTTATGTTTTTTCTCCTATGCTATTTCTAATACTTCTTAACGACTCTTTTCTTCTTACTTCCAATCCTATTTCTTTCGCAGATGACAGCAGCATTTGTCATTCATATTCTTTTGATCGTAAGACAAGACTATTGAAGATTGGGGCGAAAAGGATGAATATAAACGACATACTCTTAAGCGACCTGGCGAAAATCTCCGAGTGAGTGCAAAAAGTCTCGATTTTAATTAAAACAAGGCCCAATATTGATCTTTAACACTCAGTCGTGGTGGTGTGCTATCACCTGCGTCCACGGGTAATGTAGATAGGGGGAATCAGATGTTGTTGATGTTCTAGGCATGAGAATTCACCGTGGCGTTTATTAGATCGATCACATATTTTATGTGTCGAAAGAAGCATTCAAGTATTAAGATAGTGCAAGAAATACTTCACTGCATTAGATCTCCTTAATATTCACAAGATGTATAACCGACCAAATATTTTCCCAAATTTCTTTTTTTATTTGAAAGTACAATCCTTCCGGTTAATAATGGAAAATAATTTCATTCAAATGGCTGCCTCGGCTGGCCATGCAGAAGCCTACACGATCGGTCCAATTTTTGAGCACGTTATTGATTGTTTCCAGCTGTATTTCACCAATGACTTCACGAATATTGTCCCTTAGAGCGTCAATTGTCTCTGGCTTGTTGGCGTAACACTTATCTTTGACGGCACCCCACAAATAATAGTCCAGCGGTGTCAAATCGCAGCTCCGAGGTGGCCAAACGACATCAGCTCTGCGGATATCACGAGAGAATTGTTCAAATAGAGTAATTTGAGTTTCGAAAACGGATGAGCATTTTGACACGACATTCTGGATTGACAGCAGAGCTGCATAGCATGGGCTGTGTTAAATCTGATTAGTCTTAAGTATGCTGGGAGGGTGTTGGGATCTTGAAACAATTTCCTTGTACATCCCTTTTATTTTGGCGATTATTCCAGCGCAGTTCTTAAAGAACTGAAGTGTGGGGCCGGAGTTAATTAAAGATGATCAATAAAGAGACACCGTTTTCTCACGGGGGTTTCTTTTTGGTTTTTTTATGCTACAATACCGCATATTAGGCCTTATACGACTTAGATGTAATCTTTTGGAATAACCTAAATTTATTTTGTATAGAAATTTGACGTCGAATTACTTTGTTGGTTTTTTGAATTACTTATACGAATTACCTCGGTAACATGGTAACCATTGTAATTCGTTTTGATTCCTGTTCTTTTTTTGTTTTTTGTTATATTTTTATTGTTAATTTGTTATTTACCGATGAATTGTGTTTAAAAAATGGAAAAAATGTTTAAGGAATAAAATTAGAAAATTTATAGCGGACAAACACCCTATAAAAATTTGCTATCACACTTGTTTTTTAATAATTCACAGGATAGTTCAAAGTGAATCACGCCAAATTTTTCTGAATAGCACTTAAAATATGTATTTAATTCGACTCATAATTTAGGATTAAATGATAAATGATGGAGCGAATTACGAAAAAACGTCTTGTGAAGAGACATAAAAGAATTTATATTCATAAAAGTATGACTGTAGCATGCAGTTGGTAGGCAATCTGCAATAAATGCTTACATAGGTGTGTAGAAAAATATACATACTTGAGATTAATAATTTTGCAATATTTGAATATATTCAAGCAAACTGTCATACGACAAACCACGTTGCGGGCACACATATGGTTAGGATACGGTTTTAAAAAGATGCATATTTGATAAATACAAGTCCATTATTGAACGAATGTATCTTTAGTTTCAATATATCACTTTACATTGCCAAACTAAGTACAAAATTGCTTCTAGATAGTTTATTTTTTCAGTGCACTTATTATTTTTACATAAACTGTGTTATCATAATTATGATAAAGTCTATAACACACCACAATTTATTCTCAATGCATTTTATAAAAATATGAAAGAATTAATAGTTGAAATACCCTTGGGACCTGTGTTCAAAAAATTATTATAATAAGCCATTGTATGGACATGCATTATCAAATATTGTATGTAAACGTGTAAACCTCAACTCAAACTACAGTCTCTCTTACCAGTCAATAAATATGCACAACAATGTTATGCAAATATAAACGGCCAATATTTAGCACATATTTTTCACTTTAAATAGCAAAAAAAAAAAATTAAATAAAGCCTTTCCCTCCTCTTTTTAAACAAAGAAACCCAACAGCAGCGCTCACTAACCAGCAACGCCAGATAAGAACAAACAAAACTGCCGCCTTCGCCACTACAATTTGGTTGGCTTGATGCAGTAGTTAGCAAAGGCTGGGCAGAGTAAATTGCCCCCAACACGCAAACAAAAGCAATAATAATCGCCTTTTATAAATTATTGATTCGCTTGCACTGGCAGCAACGAAAATTTAATGATTTACTGAATCACAACAACGGCAGCAGCAGCAGCAGCAGCAACAATTGCACGAAGCACTTTAAGCCTTTTGCATTTGACTTTTTTTTTTATGATAAAGGTTAGATATGTAAGATACAGGCATGTAATTCATTGGATCAAATAAATTTTAATGCGAAGGGCGAATATAAATTTTACTAATGAGCGAAACGTAGTTATTCATTTTAAAAATAGATTTACATTTATAAATAAAACTAACTTTTTAAAGAGCGATAGGTATGAGATGCTATCATTGGATGGAAAATCGCTGTCCTGTCATTCATCATCGCTAAAAAATTCAGTCTCTCCTTAGACTTCAAAATACTACATTAATCTGCAGGCAAAGTACTACATTAAACTTAAAGTCATCTGTTAAAATCAACGGGTGATATATCGCCAAGCAGACGCTATCTAGCTGACAATGTGGTGTGCGAGGCCACCGAAATAGAAATCTCATTGATTTTTATTAAGCCACAGGGTAATTTAAACTGAATTTGGTAAACGAAATGGTTGTTCTACTGCGAGTTTTCATAAACGCAGCGACCATTTTAACCAAATAACGGTATACAGTAACGGAATAACATTCGCCAGCAAACGAGTGGCTTTGTTGTTTCCCGCACAAAACAGTTAATTTAAACCGTTTCTTTTTTTCAAGTATAAGAGTAACAAGGAGCTGTATTTCTTTTATGGATACAACCATCAATTTTTCTAAGAAGGTTAAGTATCTATGTGTCACTCTTGATAAGATTAGATTGAACTCGCACATTGGCTTCTGGGCAAGTCGCTACTCCTACGGTAGGACATGGAATCTTTCGCCTATAATGACACTCTGGATATATAACGCTATTATTATTATCACTTATGCGGCGATAACTAAGTGGAGAAATGCTGATGAAGGTAACACCATTATTAAATTAGGCAGGGTACAGAGACTCGCCTGCATCAGTATAACTAGGGCAATGAGAATCTGACAAACAAATTGGTTTGATATCGCTTCACATCTATGTTATGAAGGTGGAGGCTTGTTCTGCGGCAAAGTTTTTCGCTAAGCGTTACCAAAATACGTGGAGAAGTCTGTCCATTCTACGCAGGGTGGCCGAAGAACCACCTTCGGTCCTGCAAGTTATGCGTCTGGATCTATGCTTAGTCAGGAGATTCAGGTTCGAATTCCCAAACCGGGATCCTCGATCTAATGGGACCTTACTTCGGAGTGAGTTTGATCTAAACCGGTATACCGATGGCTCCCGCTGGGAAGATCGCTGAGTGTCTTCCAGGCTGAGATCATGACCACTGCTATATGTGTGGAGATCAACCTGGAAAGTGGGCTCAAGGGTAAGACCATATATATATATATAATATATACTCTGACAGCCAAGCTGCATTTAGGGCACCTGACTCGAATCGCATGACATCTGGACTAGACAAATATTGTTATGATAAGTTTCAAAGGCTTTTGCTTAGAAATAAGGTTCAGTTTTTTTGGGTACAGGGACACTTTGGGGTAGATGGTAACCAAATAGCGGATCCGTTGGGCAGAAAAGAGTCCATGACACTTTTATCACCGCGAAACCTTGCTGTGCGGCACCACTTCCTACCATCCTCAATCAATTTCTTCGGAAGATTAGGGCTCGGCAGAAATGTCAGCTCTTGATTGGCAGCGCTAAGGGATCTGGTCCAACGGGATAGCATCAAGCTTAGCCCTTGGCCAGACCTATTCCATTTTTGCAATAACAGTTTTATAGAGCTTCATTGAGTGGAGATCTGAGCAAGCTACTATCTTGATGTACCCTTGAAACCACCCAGCATCTCGGCAACTGTGTGAATGTGCGAAAGTGCCAGATGCTTGGAACACTGGAATGCTTAAAGGGGATTTAGCCACTATAGGGCTTTGCTCGAAGGTTCTCAAGTATTGCAGACCAAAATTGAAACTCCTAACGGAGTTTCTTACGGGCTATTGTGGACTAGGAGCGCATCTGAAGAGGATGGTGGTCACAGATGTGGATATTTGTAGACTATGCTCACGGGCGTCAGAGACAGCGGAACACATATTGTGTAAATGTGGGGATCTTGATAGGGTTAGGTAGAAATGTTTAGGGAAGCACAGAGTTTCATTTGATGACAACCATTATGGTTTCTGATTGGCTGGTGTTCATTAGAAACACCACTGGGTCGCATTGTCCTGCAATAGTAACTGTTCGTTATGATGATAATGATAACAATTGGTAATTGTATCTTAAAAGTATGTACAGTGAATTACAAATCAAAAATCTGAAAAATTCCTGGCTTAGTATTTTTATTTCCAATCCAATCCAAGTTTATTTGATCTATTAGGATTTATATAGGCCATTATATTTATTTCAATAACCCTTAAACTGACATCAGTGATTTCAAAGTCGCGTGTAGTATACAAAACTTTACAGACAACAACTACTTCAAAATTTCAGTTTTACAGGGCTTAAACGGTGTGATTGAAGTATTTTATAAGGCTCCTTATTAGTGTCAATTTCAAGATTTTCTTCATATAATTGCATGTAGAGACTATCAAAATCTTTCTAACGATTAACGCGTTTAACGTGCTCATCCTTTCCGATGAAGTTATATAGTAGTTTAATGTTTTACCGCTAGGTATTACTACAATACTGCCGAGTATGGTATATATCATATATTGGATAGTTCCTTAGGATACTGGGTTTTCAATAGCCTAACATTCGCTTTTTTTAATCTTTAACAGTTTGGTTATGTATCTTCGTAATGGTGGTAAATTTTCTCAGTTTATACATCAATGTAGAGTTCCTGAGAATAGTCGCCTGTCCTATTCAATTGACACAAACCACAAAATTCGTTAGGGCTGCCTTCTCATACCAATAATCTGTTTAATGATCTTAGATGATATCTTCAATAAAGTTGTAGATGGGGAATACAAGGACAAGAACTGTTCATTTTTTTAGGCATCTTGACAGTGCTATTACATCAGAAAGGTACAAACGCTGATGTGGACGAAGGAATAACTAAAGCAACAACGTCTTTTTTTACAACTTCAGAAAATCTGAGGAACTCTCAGCGGAAATTAAATTACTAATATTTCGGTCAAACCCGAAACGTATGCCAGCTTGATTTAAGGATGTTCTGGCTAAACGTTATTAGTAATACCGGCCTGTATTTTAGGTGTAAAACGCGGTCAGGAGGTGCTGTAGTTTGTGCTTAGAGTACACGCATACAATATAACCGGCCCAGGTTCAAGTCTCCAACAAAGGATATAACAAACAAATTTAATTGCGGTTTAGAGTGTTTAAAAAAGAGATTCCCTGATCTTACAGCTTATCTCTAGAGTTGATGACCTACATCAGACGAATTATCAGTAGAAAACGACACCTACTAGGAAAAAAAATTACTGTGCTAAGTAAAGATCACCACCACCGCTTAACAAGGATCTTCACCAATGCACAATCATATGGAGGCGAGTTACAGTAGAATAATCATCTACTTAGCATGAATATAGACTAGATTAATGCAACTAAAACAAAGCAATAGATGTCTTGTACATAACCAATATGCTCGTTAGAGGAGTGACGGCGTAATAAAAAATAAATAAGAAATAGGCGACCAGTGCCTAATTAGATTTCTAATTGGAATAAAGTTTAATAGCCCATAACCTCAGAAAACCCCATTGTGGGTCATACTTGACTGGAATCCGTAAGGTTCTAGAAAAAGAGGAAGGCCGAAAGCAACGTGACACAGGACAGTGATGAAGAAAGTAAAACAATCTGACACTGACTGAGATAAAGTGTTTGGCGCAAAACCGTATATGGTTTAAATGTTTTTCAGAAGCCATATGCTCATAAAGTACCAAGTCTTCATGCTGTACTTTATCGAAAGCCTGACAAACTTCGAAGAAAGGAAAGGATCAATATTTGTTTTAATCAAAAGTCGTTCTTATGGCCCCCATCATTCATGTATCGGTTCGTTCATTGATCTAATTGATGACAGGTAAGATAATTCAATTCATATCATTCGTTTAAAGTAGTGATTTTAAATTGATCGTTATTATTCAAAGTGGGTTATACGGCTATAAGTTCAAAGGGTTACTATTCGGAAAGGAATTTGGTATATTCGAACATTTTTGCACTTTACTAAGTTAAAATATGCCTTGAAGTATGCTTCCCTTTTGATCTCCTAATAAACGTCAACACCTCCACTGTAAAACAGTTAATTTATGTGAAAAACATGCCAATAACAAACAAACTTCACTCACTCAATCACAATCAATGTTTTACTTTATGGGAATTAAAAAAAAATCGAAAAAATAAAAACAAAACTCACCAAATTGCAATTGTAATCGCAAGGCTTGTTAAACAGTGTGGCTGAGTGCCAACAATTTATTTTAACACCATTTAACGTTGCTTACAATTCTTTTCTGTATCCCTTTCTTTCCTTTTTTTTTGCCTTCCATTTACTGTTTTTTTCAGATTTTATCATCAGTTGTAATGCCTTTATCTTTGTGATAATCACTCTGGAATACAACAAGATGATTGCTAATAATGGTGGTGCCTTTAAACAATGCAACAGCCGCCGCACAAACAAATCAACAAAAACCAGTTACATTAAGCCAACGTTTAACGATTTGTTTTTTACGCTAAAAGAAAAGTATTTTTGCCATAAAGCCTTTTCGTTTGTTGGATTCAGTATTTGTTGTCGGTGTTGTTTTTGTTTGAAGTTGTTAATATAAAATTTAACCGCTGAAAACAACAACAGCATTTGAAGCGCTTACATCCTTAGATTGTAGATTTGTGTCTACCAGAATACATAGGAGCAGTGTTGGTGCCACTGCAAGAGCGCTATAATTGGTTATCGATTTTTTATACATAAAACAAAACGGAAAATAAACTTTAATTCCTAAAGTTTTTTATTTTAACTCTTCTCTAGATCTCAAACGATCTTGAGGTTAGCATAGCAAATGCACTATTCAGTTTCCCTGGGACATTATGTGGATACTGCACCGAACTCTTTGAGATTCTCTTGCGTTTTAGTTCGGATTGAAATTAGTTGAGAACCAGCATAATTGGATAAGGCAATATAGACTTTGTGGATATTGAGATGCTGGAACCTGGTGCTACAAACTAACATATTTCGCGCCGTAGCGAAACCAATCAGCCTGAGAACGTAAAGGGAATGGTATTCGTGTGGAGACTGAACTGTCAGACGGTTTAATGGTCTCTTAGAAGAGTGTTTTATACATATCAGGTGTAAGAAATATTTTGCAGAATGTCCACTTTGAATGTTAACCCAAACCATACTGATAGCAGTTACACACGTCGACTCCTGACATGTGCCGGTTACCCGTGTGTGATTGCAGCAGATATTACAGTTAAAAAAGGTTAAACCTCGCAAACAGTTTTTGGTTTATGTGGAAAAACTTGATGCGTTTATTGGAACTGCTCTGTTCATGCGTATAAATGGTAACCAGTGATTACTCTCCTACAGATATTTTGGGAAATTACAGTTTTCGATTATAGAAAGTATACTTTCGTTATGTCATCATCTACTTTTCAAAGGATCAGTAGCAAGGTATGTTTGGATTGGCGTATATGCGGTAAAATATATAGGGTGTTAACAAAAATATTTCTTTTGATTCTTAAACACATTTATGGCACATGGTTATTTGGTAGAACCATAGTCAAACATTAAATAGTTTCAGACAAGAAACAAAAAATTACTAAAATACTGGTATAGTCAATGAAAAATCGCCTTCAGCTGAAGTGTTTGTGGAAATATTTCAATTGCTGTTTGTTAGTCAATTGGTTAAAAGGCCTTAAAAAATTTGTTTTTCTTGTCTGAAGTACCCCATCATTAATGAAACTGCTTAAATATAAATTTATAACAAATTTACACCTTCAGAGAGAGCATTTAAGTCAGATTTTTTTCTTTTATTTAAAATGTACTCAAAAGGGTATTTATATAACTGATTTCAGCATTATTATTAAGCAATTGATTTATTTAATCTCCCTCCTTGACAGCCATTGGGTAGTAATTTTTTTTAAAGCTTTTGGTTATAATTTATTAAAATTATAAAACGTTTATGACTGACTTCTACCCACTTTAAGGCATGAGACCGTAAGAGCAGAATTTTTAAACGTTTCATAAGAGTTCTTACATTTTTTTCAAAATTTTTTATTTTATTTATTTATTTTTTTTTTTTTTTTTTGATTTAAAATTCATTTAAACATTTTAAAATATGTATGTATTTTGCGCTTACATACACGAAATGCCCAATACTTATGGTCAGAAATCAAATTTTAGTTTTTATTTTTCACTTTTTTGTTTAACTTTTATATGGTCACGTAAACTTATCAAACAAAGTAAAATATATAAATTGTAGGCAATTAGTTGCCAGTCTGTGAAAATTAATTTTTTAACCTGCTCTAGACTACATTTATTAAATTATAAATATAGTATGTTTACAAATAAAAACAAAAATCATATAATTTATCATCAAGTGAACAAGATTCCCACTCAAGCAGTATTAACACTAACCCTCCTGACAAGAGTACCCCCGGTACCCGAACGTCTTAAAAAGCAAATTTTTCTTAAGCGAAACAAAATACAGATTTGAATTCCGTAAGTTCCTTCAGCTAAACATATTTTAAAGTTTTTTGTCATCCTTAGCTTTCCTGATTTGCTTGATTTGGCTGCGTAGACAGCTAAAATCAAACAGTCCTTACCTTCCTGATAAGGGGGTACCCACAAATATCTTTTTTTTTATAGGAAAAAAACAAAAATAATAGTATTTTTTGGAGGAGCACTTATTTTATTGTGCGTGTTGTATCTTGGCTATTTAGAGGCATTACATAATTTTCGTGATTTTCTATTAGATTTAGAATCTTTCGCCCTGCGAATGTAACAATTAATTAGTTTTATCCCGCTTAGAAGTTTCTGGTAAGCCTATAGCATCCCGGCAGACCTTTTTAGGGCTGGTTTTATTTATCATAAGCTCTAGAGCTGCTCAGACGTTAGTGTATCGTGTTATTCGATTATGATTTGCTTCTTTCGTAAAATTTTTTTAGTTGCCAATTCCACGCCAAGTTATGACAAGAATCCTCAACAAGTACATATTTTTTTTTTTTTTTGGCTCATGGGATAAAGCTATGGTATGCACAAAATGCGTCCAATGCAGCCACGTCAATACCAATGGCCATCCATTTATTATGCTTTTGTGGTGTGTTTGAACACCATCTGGTCCATAACATCTACTCTGCCTTTTGTTTTATTCTAGAATTCATCTATTTCCGCCTCTCCTCCCCCCGAGTATAAATGCATTGTTGATAGAAAGTACACACTCTTCATCTTCTTGGTTACAACAGAAAAAAGCTCCGTTTTTGTTGAAACCATATCGTGGTTTGCATACATCACCAGTTTTGTTTGGCAGTAGCTCTTTTGAAAAATATTTCTTGTTTTGTCGAAGAGTACTGACGACTTTCCTTACTTGAAGCCGACTGACCAGAGAGTCAGACGTTAACAAACTATCTGTTATTATAATTATTCCACATTGCCTGTGAAAATCAACCAGAGAAAAAGCAAAATTTTCTTATAAATTCTCCTGTCACTGACCAACGGTAAAGCTGGTTCGATCTTTATGTGGAAATAACGTTTGTCCACTTTGTCACATTTTCAGCTGGATAATAGCTTGTTATAGACAAACTTTAACTATTAGAGATTGGATCAGCTTTGTCTGTTTCTTTACGTGCTGATCTTGTAAAAACATTATTAGAACGTATCAAGCGTTGTACAGTATTCGCTGAAATCAATTACTACGTAACGGTGAATAACGATGAAAGCATGATCAGTAAAAAAAGATATTAAATCTGGGTGGGCAATTTGAAAGTTTAAACTTAAAAATGCAACAAAACAAAAACGGTTTGAAATATTACCAAATTTATTTTTTTGTTGTGAAGTACAATTGTTCCGGTTAGAAATGAAATATTATTTCATTCATATGGGGGACCTCACAGTACATCATTCGATCCCACCAATTTTGGAGAATTTTTTGAGTGTATGGGGTCGTATCTCGGCAATGGCATCACGAATGTAAGCCTTCGAATGCTTAATTGTCTCTGGTTTATCAGCATAATACTTGTCTTTAACGGCGCCCTACATAAAAAAGTCCAAAATTGTCAAATCGCAGCTTCTTGGCGGCCAACTGACATCACCGTTTTGGCCATCTAACGTTTGACGTAATAAATTCATTGTGGCATGAGATGTGTTGCAAGTTGCACAATCCTTTTGAAACCAAACATCAATACCATGAAGAGGCGGCACAAAAAAATCGGTTATCATGGTGAGATAAGTGTCTCCATTGACTGTAATAGCTGCGAAATATGAAATATGGGCCAATGATGCCTCCGTTCTACAATCCGCACCAAACAGTCGTTCGTAATGGGTGCATTGGCTTCTTTAAGACCACGTTTGAGTTTTCTTATCCCTAAGTACGGCAATTTTGCCAATGAACGTACCCACCAAGATGAAAATGAACTTCATCCGAAAAGATGATTTTAAATGATGATAAATTTCCAATAAATCCCAACGTTGCACAAGCGTAAATTGATTAATTTCGTTCAGTGGGTATATTATATTGAATTTTGTGACAGAATTAAATGACATATGTACTCGTATTGCCGAATTCGAAATAACTGCTGGTTCAAATTTAAGCCAATAGATTATTAAGCAATTATTTTATCTTGAAATAAACAATCATTTCTCATTCAAATGTGATGCATATAACCTACACTAGTTAATAACTATCTTTACATACATATACTTAAAGTACTTATTTTTGTTTTAATAATTGGCTACATGGACTATTTAAGTAACCTTCTATAATCCGATATTTATGCCCCAGTTTCAAATAATCTCTCTCTATACTTGTAAATTAGAATTTTGAAACACGTCCGCATTCATTAATTGTTATTCCCATTTTTTATTTTTCTTGCACAAAAAGATCAATAAAATTGAAAACAAACTCCTCTTTTTTGAAATAATATTCAAGCTTACACTGCAAGCCCGTCAACAACGATGTCAATTATTAAAACGAGTAATGAACGTGAAACAAAAAAATTGTAAAAAAGTTGTAAAAAATGGGAAATGTTATGTGACATCCAGAGCCTTAAAGACATCTTTCTAAAGTGCGAAAATCACGTACATTTATCATATATATTAACTCAGTCACACATTCACTGAGTGACACATACAATGTACACACAGATAAAGCGGACAGACCATTGCTGAAAATATAATTTACATATGAAAACATTATTCAAATGGAAAATCATGCAACAAACGACGGTAACAGCAACAGCAACATTTAAATATTTTGAGTGGACAACTCGTATTTGTACACATTTTGCATACAAGTTGCCATCAATATGATGATGTTGACAACTGTGAAAACGACAATAATTGTGATAGGGATGGTGACGGTGCTGCGTTTGTTTAAACATAAATGTATAGCCTGCCTATATTGCATACATGCATTCGAACTATATCTGCTTTTGAATAATTACACAGCGCAACTATTTGCACATCAAACCAATAATCAATTCATCTACTGATTTCCCATTAAAACCATAGTTCTTAATATATATGCTTTGTGTGTAAGGAATGGGCGCAAAAACAAACGTTTAAGGCCATTTTATGGCACAATATGTAGCAAAGGGGTTCATACATTTTTAAAAAGTGGTTCCGCGTTAAAGAGACCTACTCTTTTGTGCAAAGAAACAACATATTTATGATAAAGAAAAACGTTAAAAAATTTAAGAATATATTGGAAAAGTACATATTTAGCGGTTGAGTGTAGCATGGTGTAGTGGTTAAAGTACACGCATATATACAAACGGCCCGAATTCCAGCGGAGGACATTACGAAAGAAAATGAATTGCGGTTTCGAGTGTTTAATAAGAAACTTCAACCTCTTTCGAAACCATTACATCCAAAGAATCTCCCCTGAACTTCCAGCTTAAAAAATTATAATGCCAAGAGATGATCATCACCACTACCTAGCAAAGATCTTGACCACTAGCACAATCATGTGGAGGCGAGCTAAGTAGATAATTAATTTACTGATTGATAAAACTGAAGCAAAGCAAAGGATGCTTTGTAGAAAGCCAATATGCTTTCTAGAGGAGTGACGGAGAAAAAAAATTTAAAAAAATCATTGACTTATACCGACAAAAATGCAACTCGAAGCTTTTTAATCGAATATTCAAACCACTATTAATGTCATACGGCCTGATTCATTGAAAATATAATGAAAAATTGGACTGATAAATATGTAACTCGTAGCCTCGGCGGACATATGCCGGGAATCATATAAAAAAACAAAGCCATAATATTTTACCAGTTTATAATAAAAAAATATCTTCCAACCCAACCCTCTGACAATTTTTTTTTTTTTTTTGAATGTATTGCCAGTCAATGAGTACAAAATTGGTGGTACATCGTTAATCAAATTATTGACATTTATATTCTTTGTTTGCTATTTAAACACACATAGACGACTAAAGTGGAAGGAGTAGGAAAAAATTGTGTAAAAAAGTCCTTATACAGCAAGTTAATGATTCTAATATGACATAACTAATAACAACGCTGTAAAAGAAACATGTATTTGTAATATGAATACCCTATTCAGACATTTGAAGTAGTACAGGCATTGCCAATACAAACGTTTAGTATATCTTTGTTCTCCCACAATATTTTTCCCTCAAAAAGTCAACCATATAACAGGTAGACAATTAATATCGATGCCACAATAAAACAAGCAATGAACGATATAAATGGGACCAACTTTATTGGTTTTTATGATTTTCTCATTTAAAGTAATAAAGAGCTACAGACCAATTGTATAATTATTTTTATAAATATTTTTCCACCATTACTCTTTCTTCATATTATTTGGGGCTTCTCCAAAGCATCTCGGTTGCTGAGTCTTGTTTCAGTTTCTTAATCAGGTTTTGTTTTTCAGCTTAGCAGGGAATTTATCTACTGATTTTTCTCCTAGATTTTTTTTTTGCCACTTCTCTAGGAAGCATATTGGCTTTCCACAGAGCATTCATTGAAGCCTTATTTCAGCTTTAGTAATCAAAGCAATTTTTCAAGCTAATTAGATGAATTGGGTTCTTATTTATTTGGATATAAGTGTGCCTATTATTTTTCACATGACTGTACGTTCAATCGTACAGTACCCAATAATTGTACGCACAAGAAAGCTAATGGATTCCCACCCAAAAATTAAATAAAATCCTAGTATCCCGCAAATTGTAATATTAGACCGCCTACGTTTCGCACTACTTAACGCCAAATCATCTAACAATTTCGATAACGTTACGAAAGTAATATGTGTCTCCCTACGCGAGAGTCATACTCATGATGACTCTGTAATGTTTAAAGTTGGTTAGAATAAAAAGAATTCTTCCTATAGCCCTTGTATTTATTTCAACACAGCTGAAAGGGTTCCATCTAAAACTTAGGCGTTCAAAAGAACTGTCAAAACAATAAGAGACCTCAAGTATAAAAACAAGACAGATGTTGCCGATATAGTTTATAAAATCAATGTCTGTCTGTAAGAGAACAGATCCCACAGCGCAATTGTCCCTATCGCCTATTTCTCATAGAATTGTGCCGTGACGAATACTAACGTGCTGCAGCCTGCCTGCTTCTCCTAGTCTCAGAAGGAACTTTGTAGACACACATTTGATAAAGTTGTCAAGGGGTGGGGAATGGAACTCACTTAGCCAGTCATAGAAAGACGTCACAGAGTCTGTGACTTGGTAAGATTGGTAAAGTACAACCACGTGTTTACTGCCTTAACAAGATGAGAACGCCTTAGATACGTATTTTTTTACGACCACGATGCACTTTTAGTGTAAAACATAAGATTTAAGATTCCATTCCAAAAGTTATCTCACAAACGTGGAAAGCACATAAAGCCTACTCTATTCGATTCTCAGCATTAAAACGTGTTGGTTTCGCCCGAAATTCTTGTAGTGCCCCATAATTTTAGTAGCCAGAACTCCTAAATTTTTTAACTCCTGATAGAAAGAACCAATTGGTTCAACAATGATAACAATCGTTATGTAAAAGGCTACAATGTATCCTTTTAAAGCATAATTTAAAATTAAGTACAAGTATTAACTCTATAAAGATAACGTTATTTTTATCTTTACGAAGCAGGTGTGTTCACTTAGTCACTTTTCAAAGGATCTCAAAACAACAAGTATCAGTGTATTCCTAACTAAACGTATTTCTCTAATTAATTCATAAATAGTGCGGTGTTTTTGAGTTCTTTTAAATTGCGTAAAACAAAATAAATGCAGCGAACTCAGGTCTATCATAGAAGACATTAAGACTAGGAAAAATAGAAGACTAGGAAAAGAAGACTAGGAAAAATATGAATCGATAGAGGTTTATATATTTACTAATCGGCGGATAAAATTAAGTTCAGTCACTTACAGTTTTAGCCTGTAAGAGGGCCTTGGTGAACTATTCAGTTAGTGCCAGCTTAAGCATTATCTTGGCACCAAGTAGACTCTAGAATGGACGGCACGGACTTGAGGCACTGGGCAACTAAGACAGTGGTCAGGACCACGAAGACCCTATGAGGAAACACAGATGGCAACAAAACGACTGAAGTAAATGGAATAAGTTCGGGTTTAGAAGGATGAGGAACATTTCAAAGGGACACTGGTTCGAAAGTACGGGAATCAGCATAAGTTGTGTTAAATCAGATGAATATTGATCATGCGCTCTCCTCTGAGAGGAATCTTGTTTGAATTGCAAGTCACCGTGATATGTAGGTAGGTAGGTAAGTTGGCCAGTTAACCAAAACGAGATCAACTACTATGGGCTACAAAGTTCCGTTTTGATACCAGACCGAGACTACAAGTAAGCACCAGCTAAAAGGATAAATAAAGGGAAAAGGGGTTTATAGCCACCTTGAGCTGCTTGTGCGGTGGAGTAGATCAAGGTCGTAGATCAAATTTGCGAACAAAGATACACAAAGTAGAGCAGTCGTCTGTTCGCCTAACCCGGACATTCACAGATAAAATGAACGATTTTTTCTTTCTCAGAGGTGGTCTTTCGGCTTCTACTGTAAGTACCGAACATCCAATAACCCGTATACATTGCAACAACTTTGAAAATATAGTGGCGGGGGTTTCAATAGTTTCTTGCCACTGTTATACTGAGGCCTAGAGAAAGCACAAGAGGAAAGGGAACTCCTGTTCTGTGCCGTCTCACAAAAAAAACTATAGATTTGACTACAATGATAGGACAGCAGATGATAGAGTAGGAGGTGATAGATTCCTAGCAAGTTCATCCGTCTTATCATTACCGACGATATCTCTGTATACTGGAATCCAAGTCAAGGAAATGTTGGTACCGTTCTTTGCTGAATGAGCACGTTATTTTGAATTTTTGAATTTTTGATTTTAAATCTCCCAGACCTAACCTAACCTAAACACTTAAAAGCGGCCTTAGAAGAATGATGTAGCCAGATCCACATTTTTAAGCTATAGCTTTAGTATTTCAAGGCGATTTTCGTGAGAATTCATTATTACAACTACCGCAGCTTCTACTAATTGCATATAACATAACTGTCGTATATAACATAACCTCAGTAAGTCAATAACCCTTGACGAAGGACTCTCCGATTGGTCCGGAAGCACGACGTGGAATAATTTCCAAAAAATACCCTCTACTTTTTACTTTCCATGTGACAACTGCTATATCCGCATATACGCAATGGGTAGCCTACGAAGCTGTTCAGGCTCTATAAAGTGCCCCTTAGAAGTACGTCTCCGAATGCTTGTGAAAGCAACACATTCTTCTCTTCCTCTCTTCACAGGCAACACTCTGATGAAGGTCCCACATTGAGGTTGAAGAGGTGATATTTAAGATAGTAATGACCCGTCAAGAAGACAAAAAGTTTTCTCTCAGTTGACTTGCGCAATTGGCGTGGTAGTAGTTAAAGTGCCTGCATACAACATAAGTTGCCTAGGCTCATTTCTCAGCCAGGTTGAAAAAAATGTTTATCGCAACTTCGTATTTTAAATAAGTATGAAGCTTTAGATTAGACTCAGTCAATATACTACCTGATCAAAAAGTTTCCGGAATAACCCGGAACATCTGTTGTTGATATTCCCGCTAAGTCTTAGCGTCGTAGCTTAACATTTGCAAAAGCAACGTAGCCAAGGGTACATCTGTCTATATGTATATTTGTGGTTTTTTACTGTATTTGTTCACTTGTTTTTTTTGCTTCATTTTCTTTATTTTTGCCTATGCTTTTGAGTACGTATGTGTGAAAACAAAAGAGAAGAGCAGCTTTTTGCCTAACTCTGCTTTAGATGATTCATTCAAAAAGAACCCTGACAACCCCTATTGTTCCACGAAAGCGTAAAAATATAATACCTTCTACAAGACATCATCGGAAGGAATGATATTTAAGGGAAAAATGAGAAAAAGATAAAAGGTGATGAGCACAGCATCAAGGCTTCGAACCTTGAGCGTAACAAATGTAGACAGGGCGATGTTTCTTAGCAGTGTCTACCTTACACATTTGGTTGATCGCTTAGCTGGAAGATAAAACAAGGCAAAAATGCCCAAGCTTATATGGGCAGTTCCGGAAGAAATCTTTTTGTGAAGTCTTTTTAGATATAAACAGTTGGTCAAGAGATTGGTTGCTGCTGACAACGAATTATGTTGAAATACATGAAATACTTAATTTTTCATGCGCAAAGCAACAGTTTATAAACATTCAGTCAATAATAAGTTATTCGGTATAATTGTTCAATAGGCACCACCAGTTATTGTGGTGGAGTAGCCCCTTAAAGGCACGCAATAAAAAAGGATATCTCTTTCTCTCTTCTACCACTTTCGTTCACGTAAAGGCAGCTTAAACAATAAGCATACAAAGTTGTAGAAGATATAAAAGCGAAAAATTGAAAAATAAAAACAAAACGAAAATCCATTAATTTTCCATTTCCATTGTTTAAATTGCCTTTGTTGTTGTTGTTGCTACAAAAACAAAAGAGAGGAAATTTTAGAATGTTTGTTGTACTTGCTATTATTGGTAATTAACGTCAGAAAAGCTGTAATGACTAAAGGGAGGACTTTTTCCTGCAGATTTTTAATATTTTCTAAGGAAGCATTTTATTATATTGCCTAGCTTAGTTTCTTTTTTTTAATATATTATTTATTTATTTTGTAGTCTCTTCATTTGTTTTCTTCATTGGTACTGCCTGTCTGGCTTGGCTGGTTGGTGACAAGTGTTAAACGGTGAAGTCAAGCGTAAAAGTCATCAATAATTTTTCATTTTCTTCCTATTCTTTTCTCAAAAATGCTAATCGTTATTTGGAGAAAGGCGTCATAGTGGGGCGACATTGATTACTGTAAATGCCACGTAATAAAATATTCATATGGTCTTTTTCTATTGGAAAATTGAAATTTTGTGAAACTTTTTTATTTCAAATTCATTATCTAGAGATCAAAAGTTCTTGAGAAATTGTTAGTTGTTGAGTGTTAATTAAATTTCAAGATTTTTCAACAATGGGAAAATGAAAAAGTAGCAGATGTTCCTCCTCATCATTTTCATCGAAGCAGTTCCTGCATAATTTAATATAATTTATAGAAAATTTCCCAATAATATTAATTATAACACCGAGCTTTTCTAAAACCTGTCTGCCTTACCTTTAATGTTCTCATGTCAAAAAACGCATTTAAGAGTTGGTTTGGTTAGGTTTATTTAACGGTCGCAGCATGGCTCCTTTGTGTCTTAGAGTAGATGCCGTTGACTTATCGCATACATCCAACCCCTAGTGCTAAGGTCAACATAGTTTCTGTCCAGCCAACATAGTTATCCTAATATCAGCACAGTGCACTACATGAGTAGAGGTTATTCCCTGAGTGCTGGCCTTAAGTTAAAGAAAAGAAGAGTAGCCGTGAAATATGTCACATTGTCCCAAGTAAGTAGATGATTAGTCTACTGTTGCTCAACTCGATATGATTGTGTAGTGGTGAAAATTGTTGCAAAGTGATGGTGGTGATCCTAGCTTAGTTTTTTCCAGTAGGTGGCATTTTCTCCTGATCATTAGCGTGACATTTGTATCATCCTCAGCAGAGGTAAAGCCGGAATATTATGGTGTCTTCCTTTGGATGTATTTGTCTGTAGTGGGTTAATGTCTCTTAATTAAACACTCGAGAACCACAATTAAAATATTTGGTTATGTTCTCTGCTGGGAACTTTGACCGCTTGTGTAGTGTGCAGGTACTCTAAGTACTATAACATGACACCGCCATTGTTCAATTAATAGTCAATATGACTCAAACTAATGCTGCAGGTGCATTCTGTACGTAACTTAACTTTAGTACGGAACATGCGAGTGTTTCTCAAACGGAAGTTTATGCGGATGGCCGCAGATGAGATAATAAATCTGAACGTTAGCAAGAACAATAATTTTTTTAATGTGAAAAGTCAAACAAAGTTTATTGCGGTAGTTTCTGGGAAAACATGGCCAAACTATGATATACAAATGAACAATATTCTGATAAAACTTTCAAGGGGAAATATTTTTCGGGTTTTGGCAGTCAGTATTAGACATTGTCCATTAAGAAAATATGCCATCCACTTCGAAATAGCAGCAATATTTTTAGAAGCTGTTAAATGATCTACACTGAGGAATTGATGACTTTTCTGCTGTATGAATGCCCAGCACTTTGCAGGGCATTTTAAACTTTGCAAGCTTAGAAAGCATCTGAACATGTACAACAGCCGAGCAAATTTTCTCCTAGCCCAGGTGTTGATTCCATCTCTAGGGTATACCATAGAGATAGCAGAAAATAGTTGGTATGTGATATTATGCCGTCAGGAATAGTTCAACCATATATTTGTTTTGGATATACGGACGTATATGTTCCAGATTGCATCAAAATGGCCCATTATGAGCAAAATATTCTCATATTCCCCACCAGGTCACCATTTCGAGCTGCCAATACCTGATATTTTAGACATTATCCATCAGATATTCAGGTCATTTAAGAATTACGAGGGATACTATTTATATTTATAGAACTGGCAACATTAATGTCAATAGCTAAAATCGGGCAATACCACAATACATACAATACAATCACAACGTTTTGACGTACAAGTTCTATTTGTTTAGTTTACAGTTAAGAAAATCAATTTGGCCAAAAAATTTAATTTTCAATAAAAAGATCTCGTTGGATTACATGTGCGACAAAAATCTATTTTTGTGATAGGCGCTACAGAATACAAATCTGTTTCTGAAATTTTCTAAACACCTCCAAAATCTCTATTTGTGGGTAAAATACCGATTGTTAAGACCTTCATGCACTTATAAGCTCAGAACTTAGCTGAATATTACCCGATTTTAAGTTTCTTTTCGGATTTAAAAACAATAAGTGAACCTTTTAAACAATATATATGTTACCCAGATTATTCAAGGCTAATATTTGGCAAACACATTTTTGATCAAATTTTTTCAACATCTTTCAAGTTTGGATGCATTTTTCGCACTATTTTATATGGGAACCCCACTATTAATAAATTATTTAAGGATTTATATAGTATTAAGCTACACTGGAGCATATTCCTATAAACGCACACTACTTTTTTTTTAAAAAAGGTAAAAATTAAACAAGAACATATTTAGGGGGCTATAAATTTGTGTATTAAATTAGTTAAGACTTCACTTAAAATATTGTTTACAAAAAAAATTCATTTGTACTTCAATTATTTTTTTTTTACTTAATTTTCGATATTAACAGCCTTTTTTAAGGGTATTTTCCTATAAACGCACTTTAATGTTTGGGCCATTGTAGCATTATTAATAATGTGTGGATGATCCTTGATTGTTTCAAAAATACGGTCTGGCATTGATTCCACTAATTTTTTAAGCAGATCGGAATCAATTTCCTACCAGACTTGTTTAATTCTTAGTTTCAACTCTGTCACAGTCTTTATGCCTTCATTCTGGGCATTATTTGCATAAACTTTACGGGCCATGTATCCCCACAAGTTTTCCATTGGGTTTAAGTCCGGACTACAAGCCGGCCAGTCCAACAAAGGAATGCCATGTTCATTGAACCAAGATTTCGATTGCTTAGAAACATGGATGGCAGCATTATCTTGTTGGAAAATGCAATCTTCATCCATTTTTTCGTCCATAAAAGAGAGAAGAGCATCTTCCAACAGTTGAAAAGAGCATCTTGGTTGAAAAAAAAAAACTAAAATTGATAATATTTTATTTTTGGTCACTTTTTTAAAAACAAATTTCGAATGTGCGTTTATACGAATCTTCCACTTAAAATAGCACCAAGTATATTTGATCGCATAATTAAGGCAAACAACAAAAATAAGAAAAAAAATTGTTTACTTTTAAAAAGTACCGTTAAGTTGTCTCTCATTAAAAAAGTTAAATTTTGCCTTTGGATGAGAACAACAAAGATATAACAAAAATACAGAAAAAAATTAAGTGCTTTTATAGGAATATGCACCAGTGTATTAGTAAAATGAGACTTACAGTTTTATAATCCATTGGGAATTGGCGGAGTTCTGAGAGGTATACAACCATATATTTGCTGGAAGTCTTCGGAGAAATTTGTAAAACCATATGCCGAAGCCGAATTCTTCTCCATCATGACAATACGAGTTCTACACGTCTGTTTAAACAGATGAATTTTTGAGCAATAAAATCATTGAAATGATGGCTCATCCTCTATAAAGTCCTGATATGGCACCCAATGACTTCTTCTCATTACTTAATATCAAAGGTAAACAGCGTGATAAACGACTTATGAGCGCCGAAAAAGCAACTGAAACATAAAAAACCATGTTTTATAACGTTTGTTTGTTTTGGCCTCAAGAGGAATAGTAAAACTGCTTTAAGAAATAGTTTGAACGAATGCCAAAGTGTATTATTTATCAAGGGGAATATTTTGATAAACAATAAAGTCATTTTCATTTAATAATATTTGTTATTATTTGCTATTACCGAAATATAAAAAGTTTGCCTCGTACTAGCTTGAGTAAAAAATAATAATGTCGGTTGTTACGACTGTAACTTTTTCATTAATCATCTTTATAGGAAATCATTTTTTGGTAGACGGTTTTTTGACTTTCATCGAAGAAGGTAATCAGTTCTGCTATCTGACGTTGTCTAGAAAGAACGTAATCTGTGTAGTTGGTCTAGTGAACTGTATTGTATTTCGGGCTTTTTTTGAGGAAAAACTTTCTGAAACAGTGGTTACTCAAGTGACAATATTTGACTCTGACTCTGATCAATCCGGAACAAAGATTTAATTGTCGTGTAAATTGGTGTGAAGCATTGCTACTGTTTATCATATTTTCTCACCATCCATCTTGGGCTTGCTTGGTGTTGTATGCAAGTACTATAATATCTATACCACTTAGCCTTATTATATTGCGAAATATTTCTGGCTTTTGCCCAAAATGTCTTGCCTTAGTAAGGCGATAACTTAGTCGAACCTTTTTAAAAACAGCCTTTATTCTGTAAAAATTTTTTCTATTATAAAATTCAATTTTCAAAGGTTTCAATCAAATTAAAATCCAAGAAATCTTTTAGAACGTTTATGCACAAAAATTTTGCAAAAACTTTACAAAACTGCTGAAATGTTTCTTCATTTCATTTTACTCACGCATTTTAAATCAATTTAACTTTATCAAATTGAAAACACTTCAAACCTAAACCGAAAAAAGAAACTCAAAAAACAATATTTTAAAGGAAGAAAACGATGACAAAACTGCAATAAAAACTTTTCAATTATTTTATACAGCAACTATAGAGAGGGAGAGAATCCAATAGCTATTGCCACTGTCGTCGTAGTAGTAGTATAACTAAAATTTATGATAAGGTTTTAGTCCAAAATAAATAGAAAGACAGAGCGTGAGAAAATATAGTAAAAATATACACAAAAACACATAAATTTTGAAATTTAAAAACAAAGAGAAACACTTAAGAACTTAAAAAACTAAAAAAAAAAAATGAAAAACGATTTACGAGTAAATCTTGCGTTCGTTGTAATCCATACTGAGTAGCCTGGACTTAAACAAAAATCTTTGCTATTAGTTCTGATAATAGTTTATGGTTTCAAAAGTTTTTGCCACTTTTTCGTCTTGCAATGTGACCCATTATTTGTGTCTGTCTGTCTGTATAATAGTATATCTATCTACATTGCCGCACGCTCAATAACTTCTCTAAATAAACTTTGTCAGTGACCAGAGTTTTTAGCTAAATGTGTAAAGTTGGCACTAAAAGCTATAATCAGTCATTAAAAAAAATTATTTTGGAAAAATAAAATATAAAGGGTGGAGTAAACTATGAGTCGTACACACTTTTGCTATGAATAGGAGATGTATGTAGCGATGGAAAACATAATTTATATAAAATTTTAGATTATGTTTCTTTACAATGGATTTTTAAACAGGCGTTGTTGGATGGGTGCCACAATTAAAAGAGTAAAAATGATACTGCTTTGAGCCTCTTGCTAATGCAAAGGCAAAAGAAAAGCCACTTATTCGTAAAAAAAAACACTTCTGAGGGGAGTAGTAGTTGTATTAACGTGTCTTCCAATAAAGACTTCCGAATTTTAACAGTTGTTAGTGGCCATATTTTTGAAGCTATAATTGTTGAATTTGCTGTAATTTTTCAGTTTATTCTGCAAATTACCATAGATGGATAAACTGTTTAACAACATGTGCAAATGATAAAATTATTTTATCTAAATGGGTGCTCTGATCGGGCAATATTCTACACATTTCGTATGTGTCTTACTGAGAGTGCTATTCGCGGCATGGTAGATAAATTTGTGTGTGCACTAGTTGAGCAAAAATGAACAAATAAAAGATTGAAGATGATGAGTTAAATTTTCCGTCCGTGTCCTCGTCGTCAAGACGAGTCACTATTTGGTGCGAATTTTGGTCCAAAGGCATAATTGGGCCATTTTTCTTCGAAAATGAGCAAGGAGTGGCCGTTACAGTCAATGGCGATCGTTATCAGGCCATATTAAACGAGTTTTTGTTCACAAAAATTGAAAAGGAGGATATTTGCAACATTTGATGTGTTGATGTGAACGATGTCTGGTTTCAATAGTATGGTGCAACTTGCCACACATCCCAAGCCACAATCGATTTATTGCCTTAAACGTTTAATGTCCGTTTAATTAGTCGAAATGGTGATGTCAGTTGGCCACGAAGAAGCTGCGACTTAACACCGTTGGACTATTTTCTGTGGAGCGCCGTTAGAGACAAGTGTAATGCTGACAAACCAGAGACAATTGAGCATTAGAAGGCCAATATTCGTGATGACATTGCCGAGATACGACACATACACTCGTAAAAGTTGACGAAATTTGGTCCGACGCAATCAGATATTGTGAGGCCAGCCGCGGCATATATATGAATGAAATAATATTTAATTTCTAACCGGAACAATTGTACTTCACAACAAAATATAAATTTGGCAAAATTTCGAACCGTTTCTGTTTTATTGCAGTTTTAAATATAAACTTTTAAATGGCCCGCTCTATACATATAAACAATCCTTTAGCCTGGTGACTTATATTTGTGAAAGCAAATTACTTTTGAAATTGTGCTACTAATAATGGAGAAGTTCCCCTTTCTACGCACCTATGTCACTTACTTTCTAGTTAACTATTTTATATTTAGTGAGAATCTAAAATGTTGCTGTACAGATAAAGAAATACAATATAATCCTTTTCATTGCAGTGGATTTTGAAAAAAAAAAAACTTTACTACAAATGGGTGTTCCGATAACGTCTCTTGTTGTTTTTTTACCCTGTTTTTCTATTTTGTGCCTAAGTGACCAATCTACGAATGTTGCCAATTTTGACACACTAAAATAATAAATCAACGTTAGAAAAATACGATAGACTTAAAAGAAAAATAAATGCTGAAAAGAAGGATGAATAAATTAAGACAAAAGAAAAACAAAAGTATAAAAACTTTTTTCCCCTTTTGGCTATGATGGTACGGCAATAAGCATAGCAATAATGTACGCACGCATTGAACTTTGCATACACGAGATATGTTCTACCAACGCAATGAAGTGGACACAGAGACAGTTTTAAATTAAATGCCATTACTAGATGCCCTACATCGTTTATGGTTATTGATGACGAAATGACGACATAACAAATAAAAATGAATAAAATATTTTCGAAAACAAGAGTTATTTTTGTGCCCATAATAGGAGATATGGTTAGCACATTAAGTATACAAAATAAAAGATTTATAATGTGTTATAAGGCTTGGCGTCAATTTGAAAAACATTCAACTTAATTGGGAATTATGAAGACTTCCTTATCAAAAAAATTTTATAATAATCTGTGGAAAACTATGCCACATTTTTACGTTTTGTTTTAGAAAAGAATACGATGAATTTTTTCGAAAATAACATAGCCTGCTCAATATACGTATAGAGACGTATATAATATAGATCGCACACTATTGTATTGAAATTTTGAGAACATTAAATATATTGATTACGATAAATATATTAAATATATTGATATGATGACGTTAATGATCAATTGCGTTTCTTAAAAGATACGTTGACTGGACTGTATGATGAGTGTGTACCTCTAAGAATTAGACAAATAAGATAGATTCGGGAGCCGTGGTTCACTTCGAAAATTAAAGACTTAATTATAATTCGTAATACTGCATACTCCAGATGAAATTCTGTAAAAAAGTTGTTTAAGAAGAATTAAACAGGCCAAACATTTATACTACTACATCCAAATGGATGTAAAATTTGAATTGGGTGCTTAAAAACCTCTACTACTGAGACTAAACAACATCAATTTTTTAATTAAAGCTTCTTGGCTATGACCGTACCACCACCCCATAATATATATCGTCCGATTTTTTAAGAACTTTTGGATTTTAAAAAAATGTATGAACACTTTATTTGAGTCGATATAACGATCTATATAATTCAATGTTTAAATATGATTTCATATAAATGTTGACCACGGCTACGCGTAAAATGGTTCATAGGCTGGATCGAATTTTGGCAAACTTTAACCATAATATTGGCCGGTATCTCACGGATAAATTCTTCAATGTTGTCTTCCAGTGCGACAACCGTTGCGGGCTTGTCCCTATAGACATGAGCCTTAACATAGCCAAACAATAGTTTAAGGCGTTAAATTGCACGATATAGGCGGAAAATTGATCGGCCCCCAATCCTGGAATAAAATGTTCACCGAGCTGGCCTCTCAATTGAGCCAATTATCCTTCACACCAAATTTTTCTTGCTCACGTAACCATTCAACCAGAAAGGAACTTCGTAGTTGAATACAATTTTGCGGTAAAAAAGCATAACACCCTTCTTGCGAAATCTAATTTTCCTGATGGAAGCACTCTAAAGTCATTCCTATTTCAAAGCAGAACAATGAACACAAGCCATTGGGTAATTCTTTCCTTCCTATCCCAAGGTAATGGAGAAAATTATTATAAATCAAATCAATGCTTATCTTATGCTGTACAATTTATTATATAATGTGCAATCAGACTTTGTAAAAGGGAGAAACTGTGTTACTGATTTAAAAGACGTGGTCGAGAATCTTAGAGGTAGTCTTGACAATAGTATAATGTCGTTGCTCTTGGATCACAACAAGGCTTTTGCCACTCAATTAAAAAAAAAGAAATTTGATAAACTTTTTTATTCTTTTGCAACAGCCTGTACACTCATAACTAACTGGACGACATCAAACTGTTCATTGCAATAACAAGTATTCAGATACGCTTAATGTGAATCGCGGTGTCCCTCAGGACTCGATTCAAACGCCACTCCTTTTCTGTCTCTATATTAGCGGCTTACGGGTTGGTTTAGGCATTACCGGGAGTCTTAGAGCACTATGTGATTCAGAGGTTTGTGCAGAAATGAAATTTATTGGTGTGTGAAGATTAACTCCGATCTGACGGGAACAGAAGAATGGGCTGCATAGAATTAGCTGTGCATCAAACCCGCAAAATCGAAGTACAAAAGTCGGGATAAGGTTAGATAGGAAGATCAGTCAGTTTGTTTAGTCTTTTTTGCAAAAAATTGGGTATTATATTCCATGATAAACTTTCTTGGTTCAACCATATATCTGCCGTAGTAGGCCGTGTATACGGAATGCTCAGGAATCTTCGTGCTGCCAAAAATCTTCTGCTTAAAAATCATACTCAAACCCGTCCTACATATATCTCTGTGCATAATTTGTGTCTTGCTCAGGCTGTAATAAGCTAAGAGTTGCATAGTTGCAACATGCTAGTTATATTTACGATCGAGGGCGTCGCGACTCAAGTTCTTATTTTCCATATTAGATTTATCAACCTATTTTGGAAAATCTTATAAAATAGAGAAGTTTATTTTATTTAACTTTTAATATATTGTTACGTTTTAATTTTTTTAAAAGGTTTGGGTTCTTTTAAATTGTGTAGAATAAAATAAATGCTGCGAAATTCATGTTTTACTTTATACAGTCGTAAATTTAACTTCAACTTTATACAATTATGACTATACTGTATCCAATTTTTGGTATTTGATACTCGTTTAATACACCAACTTACTCAAGACTCAACCCTTAGCATGATTTTACTCTATGTCTGCTAAACTATAACTGACTGATTAAGCACAAGGTGGTTAGGTGCCTCGACAAAAACCAATAGAATGAATGTCACAATAAAGTCTTATAGCTCCAAATGTACTAGTTGGTGTATCTTTTCTTTATGCCTATTTACTTGCGTAACAATATTTAATGGTAGAAACTTGCTTGAAAATGGGCAAATTTAATAATATGCGCATAACTTTTACTTAATTTAATCTTAATTGTGCTCCAGTTTTCTCCGATATATTTATGATTAATTCTTCAATATAGAAGTTAGAGTTATAGTTTTATTTTGAATTTGCATCTTTTTCGTTCGCATAGATCTAAGAAAATTCAACGTGGTTAGAATCGGTACTATATGTAATTTTAATGAAATAGAATTTATTTGCATTGCTTGTCAAATACTTTTTTAAAATATCTAAATATTGCTGTGCATTCAGTGTTAATTCTATAAAATCTGGGAGCTTCAATCATTATTAATCAGTATCATAATACTGACCACGAGCTAATGCGGAGCACTGCGGCAGATAGGATCCTAACTCCGTTAGGAGTTTCAAGTCCGGCCTGACACACTTGAGACCTCAGAGCGACTGATCATTGCCCTAGAGTATCGAAGGCTTTTTTTGAGCGTTTTCCGGTGTTCTAAACATGTGGCAATCTTCAAATCTTCTATTAGATTTTCTAGCCAATGCATCAGTTGTTTCATTATCATCTATTCCACAGTACCCAGTACCCAGGCAGGCTAATCTCTGTAATATTGCTAATTTATTCATGGAGGTAGCTTTTTCAGCCTTTCTTCGCCAAGCTATCTGCGCATAACTGATAATGAGCCGAATAATAGCGTCATTCTCGGCGAAAGACTCAATGTCTGCGACTTGCACAAAAGCACTTATCGTCTTGTTCAGGACGGCACGAATGTGCGTGTCCCAACTAAGCTACCTAGATACTTAACCTCCTTAGAAAAGTTGATGATGGTACCCATAGAGGAAATACAATCACATAATAGCATGTATCTCCTTGTGAAAGGTATAAAAACAGATTTTGATGAATTTACCGAGAGCCTTTTCCGAGTGCACCACTTGGATACCTCGCCCATGGCCGTCCTCATAAGATCACACAACATTCTATAATATTTCACAGAAACCATTATAACGCAATTATCAGCATAACCAATTACACTGACACCCCTATGAGCCAACATAGTGAGCAAGCCATCAACTACTGCAGTCCATCACTTCGATACTTTCGTATATTTTTGAAAATTCAGAATACAATGGATCAAACAAAGTATAGCGTTAGTTCTTAACATCGCTAGAAAACTAATTCATCATACCAACCAACAAAAAAGATGGATTTGGTGCAGCAAATTTAGCATAGAAAAGCTAATTGATTCTATAATTTAAGCCAATGAAGGAAGTTAGCAAAAGGAAATTAATAAATTCTCTGTCACTAATTAACAAATATGCTCTGACAAAGTTAAAAAAGTTAACAAATCCATTCAAAAATTGATTTTCGTACCATTTATGCTATAAACACATTCAGGGCTACCGACCATCAACTACTTGCTTTCAAAAATACAATGCAAGTGTGCATATAAGAATAATTATTTTAGTGGCGACATGGCTACTAACTACACGATTACCGTTGTATCCCGTAGCCAACTTAGGCGAATTTCTATTTTTCTTTGCAACAACAAACAGTTTAGTGTTGTGAATACAATACGATGCATAATAAAGGTATTTTAAAAACGCAATACATGAAATATATACATCGCAAACGCGAAAAAAATGTATGTGGCACCACTGTTATGGTTTATTTAGGTTATGTCCAGTGAGTCAAATCAGATGTTTATTTTGTAGCTGTAGTCGTTAAAATAATTAAATAGCTGGTTACTTGGTTACTTTTTTAGCCAGCATCGAATGTGTTTATAGCATTAATAGGTAATTTTTTGTAATAAAAGCTCATCCAAAATGCGCCTTAAACGCTCTTTAATGCGAAATTGTAGAAAATTAATTATGTTTTCAAACTATTTGTTTTATATCCTTTTTTCCCTCTCCCTTCAAATAGTTTTTCTGCATATAAATTGTCTGGCTATCGACAGCTACTAACAATTATGCTGCCATTACTACTGGCATCAAAGCATCAGCAACAGCAAGCAACACTTGCAAAAGTCAGTTACTTTAGCATCAGCAAATATTAAATTTTTTTTTCCAAAAGTTTTTTTTTATAGTTTTTCTCGCTTTCACCACCAGCATCATAATTGATGGTGTCGAAATGATAAAATGACTTTCAGATTCTTATAAATGTCTTTACAACATAAGAGAGAAACGAAAACAAAAATAAATGCAAATATTCTCTCACCCTTACTGGGTGTTTAAGCAAGCTCTTCAGCTTTACATAAGCCAGCCATGTTACATGCAACAAATTTGTTCTTATAAGAACTGTGGTGGTACAAAAAATGAAAAGCATTATTTAAACAAAACAAATGAGTTTGGTAAACTTTTCGTAATGGAGATCTAAAGCAAGCGAACTTTATTTGTAAATAAATATTCGCGTTAATTTAATCCGAAAAATTTTTTAATAGAACGAAATCAGAAAGGTCTATGCGGACTAAAACACACCCAGCGTCGCGCCTAGTTATAGCGAAAAAAACCCTGATGTAGTAGTTTTAGACGAAAAGAGCAATTCTTTTAAATTTTATTGTAGCCATATACATCCCTCAGATATTTGGAAGCACGATAATCACACGTATTAATTCTTAAATGGATTTGTAGATATTGCCTTTTGAAAATAAATCCATGAAGGACAACAAGATACATTCTATGTTAGCAATTCCCTCTACTTTCCCAATATATTTGTAAGACATACTGGTCGAAAGGAAGACAGGTCAACTGGTGGCGGTGCTGTTACTTAGCAATAGGATAGGTAGCTGGGGGAGGGGGTTTTCCTTGAATTTAAACACGTTTGAATTCGGCGTGACAAAAATGAAAAAATTATGTTATGATTGTGCTATTTTTAAACCAGTGACTGAAATGCAAGATACATTTAAAGAAGGTAACGCATCTAAAAGAAGCGGATGGTGTAGTAGTTAAGGTGTTTGCATGCAGTACCAAACAAGCCTATTTTCGAATTATAGAGATTTCGAGTTTTAAATAATAGGAGACTTCACTCGAAACATCATCAGCTACAAAACATCATGAGAAGGTAAGGCAGCGCCATCTCCAGGGAAAAAAGGCAATTACAAACGTATGGATCTATGATATGCAGCCACAAGACACCGCGCTACAACACCAAATACAGAGGGCGTTCTATCTAGGCAACATCAGATGACAACACCATCATCTATGCTAGAACTGACAGTAAACTAATCACCTGCTTCACTGGAAGATAAAAAACATGATTACAACAAAGAAATTGAAACAAGGTAAACATGCTTGGTGAAAGCCAAATGCTCCCAAAACCATCAAAAAAGGATACCTTGTATTCTAAAGACATGTGTAGGTACATGTCTTCTCCTCAAATAAACTAGAATATGTAAACGTTGATATGCTAAGCTTTCAAAGCAATCTGCCATAAGCCAATTTACTGGACTCCACCGACTTAAATTGGATAGCACACTCACCAATAAGCTTACTAGTAATGAGTAAACATGCAGAAACGATACACTCATTTGTAAATGATGTATGTATGTCAAATGTGGTGGAAAAGACCATTTTTAATGTCCTCTTTAAGCTACAGCTCCTACAAGGAAGACGTCACCATAATAGGGCAGGAATCTAAGTCCTTGGAATTTCCGATACCCGATAACCACACAATGGAGGCGAGCTATAGTAGATTAATCATCTACTTAGATTGAATATCAACTTGATTAATGAAACTAAAACAAAGCAATGGAAAGCCAATATGCCAGAAGAGTGAAGGAGAAAAATAAAATACCATTGAATATATCAACTTGTCTCAATAATCAAGATAAAAACATACATGCTTTTCAAAGCTTGCAATTCTAACAATCTGTCCATGTAATTATCGATGAAAAAATCTCAGGAGATGTAAACATATCACAGTGTAAAGGATTGATGATTACTAATTTTTAGCCCTATGGCCCTTTATTTATTTCATACAGATGAAGCGTTCCCGTTTAAAAGAATTGCCAAAAGAATTCGGATTTTAATAATAAATACAAGGCAGAAGTTGTCGATGTAGTTAATAAAATCAAAGTCTGCTTTATTTTCCAAATCATTTTTCTTATATAGTGAATTTACTAATCGAAATTGCAGTGCATTTGAATGCACTCAGTTTAATAAAACACTCAAATATGTATCACTCAATTACTATAATGACTGGTCAGCATATGTTGTTAATATTATTTGTTATTAATGAATATGTATTCATTGTACATATTTAGTACTACAACTGGCCGTTTTTGAAGGATGTAATAATTAACAACATTAGACATACTTATAAAACAACTTTAATAGCAGATACCATCGAGGTCTTATATCATCTGGTAAATCGAATTACATCCAAGAAGAATTTGGACTAATATTTAACGATAAAAGCTCGCTCAATTACTTCAAATGAGTACATTTTGCTTATGTACGTACCTATTCAACCAAAAATAGGCTTCATCGGAGAAAAAAATTTTGAATGAAAATTCAAATTCAGTTTCTGCTTCAGCCCATTTGCGGAATTGGAGGCTCAAATGATAGTCGCTTAGCATGAACAAGTTGAATTTTTGAAGCTTTTAGACAAGATCCTTTCATAAAATCTTACACAAGTGAAGGACACAACTATTTAGTAGGCAAAAAAAAATCATCTATTTTTAAATCATCTATACTGCTTACTTTATTTGAAATTTAAGCAACATAACCCCATAAAGGATATCAGATACATTAACAAGTTACTGCATCATCTCTACATTAAGTTTTGTTGTTAAATTTTCTGGTTGATTCTTTGAACAGGTTTGTAAAATTAAAATTGATGGCATTAGCCCGCCAACAAACGGATTTGTATTCATAACTTTAGGCTTTTAATTGTTTAAAATAGGATCAACATGTAAATCAATAGTTTTTTTAGTGGTTACGGATGTACACATGTACAGTTATAATACATATATATGCATATACACAAATCTATAAACACTTTAGGTGAACAATCTGGGTTTACATGGGTATATGTGTTGGTTTAGAGATATATTTGTTTCAAATACGATTTTAACCGCAAAAGTTTGCAATGTTATCAAATATATGCATAAATGTGTGCACAAACTGCGTAAACATACTTATCTATAGACAGATTATATAAAGTTTGTTAGTATAAATTAAGATATTCACGTATTTTATACATACTCGTACGTTACAAGGAAATCAAATCGCAATCTATATGCATTCAATCTACTCGTACATCATACCAAATATTTTGAAGGTTAATATCATTTGCTACCTTTTAGTTGAAATTACAATAGAGAAATACGGGAGCAGTGGGATGATTTCATGAACTTTTGACTAAAAGTTAGGACCTTTCCGTAAATACATCACCGCTCTGATTTTGTTAGATTCACACCTATTTTGAGTCGATTATGGATAGCAACCAAACTTTAGTAGCATTGTAATTACGTATGGCAACTACCAACAAAATGCTAAGCATTTCAATTGTCATATTGGCAAGTACAATTTGCGGTTGCCATTTAACGAAGCAAATGAATTTATGATGCCATCCTCAATCAATTGCTTTCTGGCCATTTTTTTTTTAACCATATGTAAATATGTATCTAATAACGGCTGTTTTTCTTAAAGTTTCATAACTTTACGTTGTCAAATCTGCTTTATTTGACAAACAGTTCAACAGTTGGTAGTTGCATTTTGTTTAGTTCGTTCTGACTTTAATTATGGATAGACTTACACCAGAGCAACACTAATAAACTGTTGAAATTTTATATCAAAATAATGGTTCTGCATTCATAACCGTCTTTTAGAGCGGCTAATTCCAATATTAATGAATCGTTTTCGGACCACTTTTACTCTTACTAATAATGTGCATTCCGTGCAACGAAGAGTACCAAATCAATCTATTCTTCGCTGTTACCAATAAGGTTATATCCTTCCACCTTATGAAAGAACTTACAAAATGATTTTGGCTTAGAGGCTTTGTAGATTCAACTTGTGCAGGAATTAGATCCAAAATAAAAAATTAATTTAACAAAATTCATTTTAATGCAAAAATAAAAAAAGATATTAATTCATTTATTAATTGACATAAACATATTAAAATTCAAATTAATAATAATATTAAAATTGATAAGCTTAACTTAACTTTTAACATTTATTTGTCGCAATTTTTACGCACTAAGATTGTGCTTTGTGTACATTTTCCGCATATTTTTCGCATATACTACAAATCTTTATCGTGTTATTATTATTTCAATAACCTATTTGACACCAAATTTGCATTCTGAAAAAGTTTTTATGACTTAAAAAAAGAAAAAATATTCCATGATTTTGCGCAAAATTTTTTTTTTGCCGCTAAGTTGGGAATTAATCCGAAACTGTTGAAAAAAAATTTTTCTAAACATTTGATTGAACACGCATTAAAATCGGTCAAGTTGTTTTCAAGTTATGGTAAAATATATTGACATAACTGCCATATTTTGGGCGAAAAATTTGCCACGCCCATGAAAAAACATTTGAGTCCAATGGAAAATAACTGAATACGGATTTGAATTCAGCGCATCAAACTAATTATATCTCATACAGTTTTGTTTAAAAGCGAGAAAATTTCTTGTTTTCTGTGGACGAGTGTATTCAGAAGCAAGTTCTTCAGCTAGACGAAACAAAGTCTTTTTTTGATATATTTTCAGTAGTCGTGTTTATGCAATATATTTGTGTGCACTGTTTCTATTTAAAATAGTACATTAAGATGTAGAGTATTACAAAGTCTGGTTTAATTGTAATATTTTTCGTCTTTTTATTTTTCTTATTTTAAATCAAAAGGCAATATGTTAGCTAAAGAAAAAATATGTCACGTGCCACACAATGCTTGCCAAAGAAAGAGGAATAAACAATTCATGAACAAAAACTCGTACAGGAAAAAAATAAAAAGTTTAGTTGGTAGATGTTAAAATCATAAACGATAAAGCAAAATGCGGTAATATTTTTTTATTTATTTCTTTTTTTTTTTTCAAAGGACACTGTTACAACCTAAGTATTACCTGGATAGCATGAAAATCAAATGTTGCTTCTATTATGTTTATGGTTTATCTTGAAAAAAGTTGTTGATAGAGAGGAATATTCTACGATTACATTGAAAAAAAAAGTTAAATAAGGGAGACTGGTTTGGATATGGCACATGGCTGTATGCCGCGACTGTTGTCATTTAAAGCTTTCGTTTATTTGGTTTAAAATGTGTCAACTCAAGTTTGCTTTGGCTGCCAAAGAGATTGGAAGTTTGTATATACACACACATACACATAACCAAGCAAATACTTTAATACAGATATTACACCACATGTCTGTGGCACATTCAGATCACCTGAACTCATACATAGTACGAGTTGTTGAAAGGTTTTAACGTCTTTATTACCATTGTGAACAGTTGATTGCATCCCGTAATACAATATTTTGCTTGTTAGTTGGTGTTGATTCCAACGAATATGTTGTACATCAAGATTAAACGAAATATGGGGACACTTTTTTTTGTATATGATTATCCCAGAGTTGGTCTTTGTTCTGTGGTTTTGTAATCAGCCTTTAGATTTTTGTCCGCTATTGTTTGTCTTGAAAATAGTTTTCTTCATTCATTAAGAAGGAAAATATTGCAAAAATTATTAGAGAATAATAAATGAACACTATGAACGTGAAATTTTCATAAAAAACAAACAGGATTTTGTGTACTATTTTTGTCCACCGTCTTGAAAATAGTTTTCTTCATTCATTAAGAAGGAAAATATTGCAAAAAATATTAGAGAATAATAAACGAACACCATGAACCTGAAATTTTCATAAAAAAAAACAAACGGGATTGTGTGTACAAAGCCTTAAGAAAATTATGAAAATATTTGAAATTTTTTGTAAATAAGGTTCGAAAAATGTTTAATATGAACTTTAACACGGCGTGTTGTGCTATCTGCTTTTTAGCTATATACAGTCTTCAAACAAACAAACATTCATTTTTATATAGTTTTTTTGTTGACCATGAAGTGATTCAGATCAAATTTAAAAACTTTCTTTTAACCGTCCTCAAGATATATAAAAATCAATATTTACTTTGTATGGGTGATGCCGTACCCACTTATCCGATTTTGTTCACTTTTTGACTGACGATTTGTATTAACTATGAAGCGATTTTCTTTTACTGTAACCATTTTGAAGATATAGACAAATAAATATTTAATCTGTATGGACGTAGCACCGATCAAAGAGAATTTTTGAAATTTATATAGTTATAGTTCCTTTCAGACATACAGAGAGATACTGTAAAAATACAGCAAAATATCGGTTAAGTCGTTTGCTGTTCATAAGGTACAAGCAAACGTACATACATATGAATGTAGGTACATACAAACACACATTCATTTTTATGTGTAATATAAAGAACAATAATTGCTCGCAGACAGATGGTTATACTGAATACATTCCATCGGTGTAAGTGTAAGGGAAATATTTTGTGCAGTTTATAACTGAGGACTACCATATCAGTCAAAAATGTTCGAAAAGAATAAATTAAAAGCATTATTTTACAAAGATTGATGTCTAGGTTAGATTAACACACAACACACTTTATCATGTGTTCATTACCTTACCAAGATGCTCACAGCTCCTGTCTAGCACCCGTTAGCCATCTAGTCATTCGAATGAACGTACGGATTTTGTTTATATCGCTGCAAGGCTGTCCTTGTAATCGAAGCACAAAATCGTCAATGGCACAGATGTTTCGCAGATTCTTCTTCCTCTTCATCTTTCAACCTTTTTAAAGATCATTATATGATTTTCTAAGAGCGCACTATCCAGTAATATTCTCTGGCCATCCAAATATGTCCAGATCCTTCTAGTCTCATAGCAGGTAGTTTTATTTTCTCTTAGATCGTTCGTCATTTGCTAAAGTTTTCTCGCCTATTCTCCCTAGGAGTGGCACCCACAACCAATCCGTTCAAATGTAGAATGATGCTGGGTAAAGCAGTTACCTTCAATATAAATATGCCCAGAAACCCATGGAAGGGTAACCGTAAAATATGTCGCTATCTCCCCAAGCACTAATGAAGAATTCTAGACGTGTTATGCACACTGCAGAAATCTTATGGCCCTTATGTACATATGTTTATATGTATTCAATCGTAGCCTTTAGAACACTGTAATATTCCGGGAACCGCTTAAATACCCTCACTCCCAGAAGCCCCTAAAAAACTCCACAGACGGCCTTACCATATCTCCTCGACCCACCAGTGTATAAATTTATTATATATTTTCTCTCAGACAGCGTCAAACAACTTTCACAACGCGATCTTTCCGATATATCAGCTGAGAAAGTATGGTCATGGTATGCTATATATGGTGTCAAAAACACAACCAACCAAGTTCACAATTCTAGTATGTCATTAGTTTTGCATCTTCCATGAATTAATAGCCCTCAATCTCAAAACCATAAGTGCAGCCATTTTTTTCGCCTGAATGTCCGGAGACTAACTTAAAGAGTAACTGCAAAATAGTTACTTAATCAAAAAACCAGTAGGATCCGTATTAAAGCAAGGAAACTAAATGCCACATGAATTAAAGCCCCAAGACTTTAAAATATTAATTAGTGTTAGTGTACGAATAAAAGTGTAAGGCAAGAAAAAGCAATTGGATTTACGGCATTTCGATTACCGGTCTACGTTTTAAAAAACTACCGTATAAAAAGGTATAAGTGTAGTTCTTTTGACTCAGCATCCATATATTGCCAGAAAGATAGAAAAATATCATAGCTAACGATAGCCAATATATATTTCGAATATGTATTCTAGCAATTTTTAAAAATTTTAAAATAATATCATATTTTTAAATTATACACCTAATATTTGTTTTCAATGGATTACGTTGAGAAGCTAGATAGAATCCAAAACATGTGACAGATGTGTTAAGAAGGGCTTTATTGAACATAATTCAATAACAGATTGCAGTATTGGAAGAAATGATTTTTTCCCATTACTGTAGCAAGTTCTAGGATAATAGTGCTGCCATCTGTTGTTGCCCAGAAATGATGCCATCCACGTATTTGGTGGAATGGAGAGGATCTTTGCTTATCATTTGCTCTTATCATTTTTCCGTTTTGGCGTTGCAAGATTTTCGTGTCAATGCTATCCCTTTTCAAAGCGATCATATACATGTCATCCTGGAACAGTCTGCAGAATGGTATATTTTTATGTTCCTTAGACTTCGGCAAATCTTTCGACAAGCTGAACCTCGATAAGACTTGGAGCTTTCAGTCATAAATCGAGTGTTTTCTTTACAGTTACAGAAATTTAAATTATTATAAAACAAAGAAATATATTTTTAATATCAATGCAACGGGCTTTGTTGGATAGAAAATGTTATAAAATTAATGTTTAAATATGTCTTAGGCCATGTGGTCGCCACGGATGGCACGTACAAGAAGCAATCTGGAATACCAATTTTCACAAAACTTTCGCAACGTAGACATAGACAAGTGACCTTATATAAGCCCAAAGAAAATAATCCAATTGGATTAAATCACACGATCTTGATTGCCAAATTCCTTTAAGTAAACCAACTGCAGCGCGCGCTGTGTGGCATGTGGCTCCGTCCTATTCGAACCACATAATTGAGGTACGTAAAAATTTGTAATCATGTCCTAATACCGTTCACTATCAGCCCATAAAGCACACCAAACAGTAATTTTATTTTATTAATTTATCGATGTAATGGTGTTACGACAAAACCTTTACGTACCCATTCAATGAAAAATGGACTTCATTGGAGAACAATATTATAAGTTTTATGAGCACGAATGTTGGCCTTTAAATAATCAATTGTCTCTGGTTTTTCGGCATGACACTTACCTTTAGCGGCACCCCACAGAAAATAGTCAACTTTTTCAAATCGCAGCTTTTTGGTGGCCAACTCACATCAGCATTTTGGCCGTTTACATCAAACGTTTGACCGATTTGATTAAATTTGAGCACAATTCTCCCTATTGTGGATACATTTGATAGATTGTGCTGACCAAAAAACTCACGAAGTGCATTCTGATTTGTACGCTCATTTTCGTAAAAGGCTTAAACAATGTTAACGCGCTGCTCAATTGTGTACCTCTCAATGGATCGGCAAAAACTTTATATTAAAGCGTGACTCACAATTAACATAGTTCATTATGGTTGGACTACCATTTATAACCGACCACATGGTCTCACGAAGGGCAGATCAACAGCCCCTTTTAAACGAAATAAAGAGACGTAAATGGCACTAGATCGGTTATACCCTCAGAATGCTATGGAACCATATCACCAGAATAGCCTTAGACTGGAACCCGAAGTATTCGTCCTGCCCTCACATGTAGCTGGAGTGAAGTGAAGTCATTGTTACAAAATATAGAGCTGTTCAAGAATGTTAGTAATAGTCTACGTTAATTATTAAACAGACAAGACAAACAAAATTTTAATTCTTAAAAAGGCAGTATCCCTGTTAAGCTAATTATTCGTATTTAAGCAATCGTCAAAATATTACTATTACAGCTAGGACTCTATTAATAGTAGCTTTTGGCAGTTGATTTATAAATTTCCTATTTAAACACTAGAGTACAAGTACTTTTGTCGTCAATATTGTTTACAATCCTTCAAATAATGAAGTAATGAATGAATGAAGTTTGCCTTTACTAGCCAAAGGACATTATTTACTAATGAGTGCTAAATCACAGTGAATAACTAAAAATCAGTATACACACATACATTTGCACATAAATTTACATTTCCAAACATACACTTACACATTTACACATACTTAATTACAAAGAACTCGGTATAAGAAAATGCCATAATGTCATGTTATTTGAATAGCTGAAGTATAAGCTAGTTGTGTTGTATTGTTAGACAAGGCACGCCATTGAATGAATAAATAAGAACAAGAAACGTAAGTGTGTTTGTCAAAATATTCTAAAACTTCAATAATCAACATCTCTATGAAACATTGCGTTGCAAATATAAGTATAAGTGGGTTGGTATGTATCGTAGAGAAATCACATTCATATGTATCTTTACTTTGTCACTTTGCTGCCATTCCATCTTTAACTAACTGCACTTCAATGATTACTACAATGACAATAAATTATCGGTAACTCGTTCGACATTTATTACAGATGGACACCGAAAACATGCATGATAATTGGTGCATGCGATACGGTATGAAAGCAATGGCAGCACAGTGACACACATGCATCACATTTTCATTGATGCGTGGCAGTCAAACAGAAAAGTGGATTGTTTTTTCATTATTATTATCATCAAACGAAAATGTAAATAAGAAAAGATAAAAATGATTATGGGGGGACGAAGTGGGACAATAACCCAGCAAAAGTGTTTGTAGAAGAAAACAAGATAATGACTGCGACCATATAAAAAAAACAAATAGGTGGTCAGGTGTGGATTCATGAGATAAAGTCAGTGGACGATGCTTATGGTAACCCAGACAAGAAGACTTACTGCTCCCGAATGGTGGCAGTCGGTAACGTGATCGAGTGTGAATTTTGGCTTCCACAATGTGGGGAAAGGTGTTTACTTCCTTAAGACTTAACATGAAAACTAAGCAACGTAGATGCTATGGTGAACTGAATTTGGCAGTAAGTCAACTTCATTCAACTATTGAGTCCTCTTTAGATGTTAGCATTCGTCATAGTGACCATTTTGCTAAACGTATGATTTCATGGTAGAAAACACCCTGGAAAAATTTAGAATAAAGGTAAGGAGGAATCTCAATCCACCAAGCGGATAGGTGACTAACAGACTTAGCCGCATGAGGTACTATATAAGCATTAGAAGATCTAAGAGGAATACATGTAGGAAATATTGTTAGTCTACTGAAGATTTAAAGCTTTGGACCGACTTTTAAAATCACTCGAAATAGATCATTCTAACGGTATTGGATCCCTATGCAATAAAATTGGAGCCTACACTACATCTAGAATAAACACTTTGGATCTTTTGCTGAGTACACATTTTCCTAACTATCGAACGGTTGTACCCGTACATTAGTGTCGGGATATTCGCGCCTTTTTACGTATCACCAGAAAGGTCAAGAGTCTTACTGGTGGAATATTCACCCCCGACAAGGTTTTGTGAGCGATTGGCTCTTAAATACCTTACAAAGCTCCAGATGGGGAGCGAATTTTAAGCTTCACTTTGTTAGATGACAATATTCTCTGAAAAGTTATCTTCGTTTAAAAATGAGTAAACACTTGGCACGTGATCGTTATATTTTGCTTTTCTGTTACTAAATGCTGAAAAATTTCAAGTTTAAGAACACGATGATGTGATGCAGCAAGATGGTTTATGGGCTTTCGATTCAATAATTCTAATGTTAAAAATGCAAGTCGCTGTGGTCGAACAACCCCTTAAAAATTCAATGAAATCATTAAAAATAAAAACGTTTTAAGACATTACTTACACAGTTAATCCGGCCTGTGCGATTCTGGGCCTTAGGGAGGTAGGTAATAAAGGCGGTATCGAAAAGTACCCTACCTAGAGACCACAGTGGTCCACTGTGGAAACCTTTCATCTGATATGAAGAAGAGTGAAGAGAAGAAAATAAAAAACAAGTAGAGGGGAAGGACAGAGAAGGAAGAAGAAGAAGAAGAAGAAGTGGAAGAAGAGGGTCAGAAGAGGCATATAGAAAAATGAGACGGATGCCTAAGGAGGACCAGGAGCCAGCTGAAACCTGACAGAAAGCCCTCCAGGTCGCAAAAGAGCCCCGGCCAAACAGCCTGATCCTGCGCCCATAAAGCGCCGGGCAGTGAGAGAGGATGTGTTTCACAGTCTCCGGCTCCCTGTATCGCCGCAAACTCGGCAGAAAATAGGGGAGCCTGCTTCCCAAATCTCCCAGTCCTTGCCCTCAGAGCGCAGTGCCCAGTCACAAAGCCTATCATAATCCTAAGAGATTCCCTCCTCAGATTGAGAACCCATTCCGGCCTAGAGCGATCAGGTCGCGGTCACAGCAGCCTGGAGACCCTACAGTCTCTTCCGCTCCTCCACGACTCCTCCACTCTACGACGGGCCCAGCAATTAATTAAGCTCCCAAAGAAACCAAGCGGTGGTTTCACCGACGCATCTGCTTGTTCTACACCCCAAGCTACGCCAGCACTTGCCAGTTCATCTGGTTGTTCATCTTGTTGTTTTCAAGTTTCATATGTACCGCTATCATTCTCCAGAACCGTTTTCTTTTTTAATTAAAATAAAGACAAATATTTCATTGGGGTTTAACAAAGTTTCTGAATAATGTACCGTTTCGCTTACCGTCTTTTACTTTAAAAGAGAAAAAAATATAAAATATATTTCTTAAGTTTGTATTTGATTGGCAATCAGGCAGCAGTTGTTTTTTCAATCATTGTACTTACTTAAGTGGTTATCGTTGTAGCACCATTATTATCAGAGCCAGAGCCAGAGCCAGTTGCAAGCAACTGTGATTTTAACTTTTGAATTAAACGATACAACACAGAGGCATACAACGTACACCCATTTATACCCGGCACAAAGCAAAAAATATGCAATATTTTAACATGAAAGAAAATTTCATTATAACTTTCAGATACAGATGCAAATATATAAGTATGTACATATGCAACTATATAGTACGCACCCACAAATACCCATTACGGTGTTAAGGAAGAAATCCCTATTTCCTTGTCATTTTGTGACAACCGTAATGAGCTTTAATTGATGGAAATACAATGTATTCTTCTTCTTAAATACGATTTTAATTTTAATCTTTTCTTTTGGTAGCATTTGTGTGCCACATAAGCCTTAAGACAAGAGAGACCATCATATTGCAATCGAAAGAAAATTGATTTTGTTTTTCTCAATGGCTCATTGTGTATTTCATTATAAGGTGGTTTGGGTGTTTTAAGTTATAAAAGTATTTTTTTTTTTTTTTTAATCAATTATAAATTATTTTAAATTTCTTTGTGGAATAATGTGGTTAAAGAAAAACCTTCTTATGCTTAAAACAAATAGAGAAAAAAGCAATGATGTTCACAATTAATTGGTAATTTGTTATCCTGAGTATTAGAGACTTGAGCCTTTTTTACAAAGCAGTAGTCATCGCCTTAACCGTTGCAATCTGCAGCCATCTCCATCAAATCTAATAACTATGATGAACGAGGCTACAACTAACGCTTAGTATGTAAGAGCAGTTTTACTATAATTATGCTGAACAGGCGCTATTGCAGGACACTGCGAACCATGGGATTTGCTGTGACCTTTCAGCTCTACAGTTTGTTCAATAGATGTGCTGCTTTTCTAATTAAAACTAGCAGATCTGAAAACACAATGTTGGATATGTCTCTTAATGAGATTCTATGTCTTTCTAAACATTTCAATCTAAACCTATCAAGAACTGCACATTCAGAAAACGTGTTTCCACTGTCTCTGATACCTCAGAGCACAGTCTACAAACATCCACTTACGTGACCGTCATCCTCTTCAGATGCGCTCTTAGTCCACAGTGGCATGCAAGAAACTCCATTAAGAACTCTTAGTCCGTCCTGCCAAACTTAGGAACCTCAGAATGGCGCCCAAATTGCGAACTGATCGCTCACCTAGAGTGGCTAAATCCCCTTTGAGCGTACCAGTGTTCCAAGCGTATGACATTTTTTCAATCCTTGACTAGATTGAGGACGGTAGTCAGTTGTGCTGCACATTAATGTTCCGGGCAATTATATGTATGGTATCAGGAAACCTTTTCTAGCCAATGCATTCGCTTTTTCATTATCATCTATTCCACAGTGTCTAGGAAAACGAAGGCAAGTTTTAAACGAACCCTGTTTACAATGGTATGCAAGGAGTTGAAGGTCTCCAGCATTATCCTGAAACTACGATTACAATTTTGCGGTACTGCTGCTGAATGTTTGATCGGTATGGAGAAATCACCTCTTCTCTCTTTTTAATTTTTTTAGCTTTCGTTCTATAATGCTTTGATTTTATTCTATAAAAAATATTGTTACGAAAAAAAAACAACTCTGCATTGTGATGTTTTGGCACATGTCAAGTTGGCAGCACTGCCATATCGAATATCTTTACGTTACATTTGAATTAGCGGATTTGGAAATAGAAGATGATCGATATTTCCTGAACCTTCTAAAATGCAGACAATTAGGTATACAAAGGGCTGTTTTACCTACATGTCAGTTAGCTACCATTTGGCTATCGTAAGATAAAGACGTGTTAAAGCGGAAATAAAAGTGCTGTATAGTGAATATTAAGTTGTTGTTGTCTGTAGTAATAAAAGATAACAGTAAAACAAGGAAATAAAAACGGTATTTATTTTATCTTAAACGCAATTTAAACGAACTCAAACGTTTTAAAAAGGTTAAAACGTAATAATATATTATTACGTTTTGAAATTGTTTCGACCAATTATTTGATCAATAAAGCATTTTTTAATTAATAATTTGGTTAAACTTTAGATTTTAGGTCTTTTTCTCACAATAATATTCTTTGGTCGAACCAACTTTAAAATTTGTTTATTTAAAATTGATTTAAAGGAGAAATTTTAAGCCAATGTTCCTTTGTGAACAATACTTTAGTGAATTATTCTTAAAGCAGGTACCTATGAAATGTTCTTTATTTTGTTTTTGAATACAGCCGTTATTCTTTTAAATCCTTAATGTTTCTTTCTTGGGGCAAACACATATGTGTTTTTTTAAATTTTTTATAATAGTAAATGATTTGAATTGAACTAATGAATATAATGAATAAAATTTATTGGGCTACCCAGTGTGCTGAGAACCCTGGGTTTAGGACATATATTTTTAAGTGGGTAATAGAAATAAAATTCAAATTAATTGTAAAAATATAACAAAATTTTCAAAATAAAAAGAAAAACAATTAAAATTTATAGAAAAAGATAAAAAAATAAATTTTAAAATTAAATCTTACCTGATAGCAGCATTTAATGTGTTTGGCGATGATGGGCAGTTTACGAATTGTTTATAATTCACAGTGACACACTCACACACACACAATTATATTTTTTTGCCAATAATTGTCAATTCGCCTAAAAATTCATTAGGCAGTCAGCCAGATCAAAAGTTACAAAACATCAATGTTTAAAGATGAAACACTGTAATCACGGCTGTTTACTAAACAAAGAATGTAAGAAAGCTTTTACTTCTGCATTACATGCTGTTAAGAAACACACTCAGGCGCTCTTTTTTTGCTAAAATTCCGAATTTGCTTAATAAGTAAGAGAGAGAGAGAGAGAGAGTGCAAGGCAAACAAAAACACTCTAATCAATACACTTCGTCCCATACAACAAAGGTGTTACTACTCTTTTAAATTAAAGGTTTGTTATGTTTACTTCATATTCAGAAAGGAAAATAAAGCAATGAAAAAGCTTTTTAATACCGATTCTATAAACACTCCAATCAAAGCAATTTCTTCTAAATATGCTTGCAAAAATAAACAATGTACTATAAAGCTTTCTCTTACTTTTATTGCTCGTTTCTTTTGTTCACTCTTTAAATTTAAACCAAATATATGTATGTATGTATGAAAGCGTTTCCTTCAATATGATTGAGAGGGAGATAGAGTTTAATTTCTCCACATCAATGATGGGAAAGCTGATAAAATCGTACCTTTTTATAATACCATTTGACTTCAACACATATTATAGTGCTCTCCTAACAGATTTGATATTCTCATAAATATATCTCTACTTCTATATTTTTGTAATCTATTGTTTCAGCATTCTCTAGTTTATATTTATTTTTAGTACTGGCAACTTGATTACAATATAGGGCAAAAATGAATGGAGTTGAAATACTTGAGAAGTGAGACTATTTTTCTGATGGCCACAATCAATTACAACAAGAATTTGTTTTTTAAATATTAAAAATACCTCAAAATTATGAGTTATGAGTAAAAACAGGTTTTTCTTACCTTCATTTAAAGTTTCTAATATGGAAAGAGGAGCAACAGAAATATAGTCTCGCGGTTTGTCCGATATTATGTGATATTCAGTAGGGATATCTCCGTATTTACATAAGACTCCTGGAGAGTGAGCATAACATTTCGGGAAATGTTCATGAATCCCGGTTATATATTTATGACATAGCGTGGTATTCGATGGTTGCACTTACTTGTGTTCAGAGACATGAGGTAACTGCATGGCGAATGTCCTTGGGCAAGCAGATACCACCTTGTATCCGAACGGATCGATGGGGAACATCGGCGCTTCTGTTCGACAGAATGATTGACTGGTGTTAAGGAAATTTCGTCAAGTAGCGATCACACGATGGGAAAATATACCCACGGAAAATGGGGCAACTGTTGAGGCTGGCACATGCAAGAAACGTTGTATGGGTTATTGCTGACAGTTGTGCTGTTGGAGACATGCTTGCATATAATTAACTTAGCAGAAATTTCAATGATAATGAGGAGGAGGAATCTTTGGAACACCGTCTTTGCCGCTTTCAGTGCTTGTTAGCAAGTGATTCGATGATAAGGACTACTTCCAAAGTACGATCTAGATAAAATCTTTGGCTTCATTAGGACGACTGAATGGCTATCTGTTGCTAGACAAGAGTTGCTACAACCATGGTGTGGTAATGGACGCAGGGTAAAAGAACTGGACATACCCAAGTGAACCGGTCGTAGTTGCCAGATTAACCTAACCTATATTTAGTTGAAAATTTATAGAGCGATTAAGTCTTTTAGTAAAGTGACTCATGAATAAATCTTTTGTTCTATAAAACTTTGTTGTCAAAAAAGTACTCTCACAGAGTTTTTTTTCAACGGAACCAAAACTCAATTTTCCATCATATGTAAAAAGAGATAGCAAGAGTTTAATCTATTTTACTAAAAATCCAACAAAAACTTAGCAATTATAGCTTTACTCGCTACATTAAGAAAGCAAACAAATCTCAAAAAGCTTTTGATCTAGTTTAATTGCGTTTTTTTTTTTTTTTTTTTTTTTGTTCACTGCCCAGAATGGAAACATTAAACACTTTCTTCTTTATGAACTAAGTACTTTGCTTTGGCAATTCGTTATACCGACCGCACTTAACACTTTAATTTTAATTTTTTCTCTTCAAAAAAAATAATAATAATTAAGAACAATCTAATACGCGCACTGCACTTAACCGGCGATTAAAAGAAAACCACCAATTAATTGCAGCTGATGGTTATACTAAAAAATTTCGTTAATAAACAAGTGTTACCAGACTGTTGGTCTTTAAGCAAATATTTGTTCAGGGATTTTCTTATGCTAATAAATTTGTTTTCACTAAATTACAGTATTTCAAAAGTAATTAGTGCCCAAAATAAATAGTTTAAAAGAAAATATTTCATTTCTGAAGAAAAGTTGTATTTTTTAATTAAATAATTAACTCAGAATTCTTGAATAGCATTTGTATAGGAAAAACCATAAATTCTATGCCCCGCACCATCATAATGCTTAGATTAGCGTAATAACTTAGAATTACTAATTTAGTCATATGAAGCATCTTTATATGTATGTCCGTCTGCAGTTTTAGATGTTAAGCAATAGGCAAAATAAATATCATAATCAATTCACATATGGACCTGGCAATGATATTTTATTATTTAATCCTTAAACGATACCATGCGCGATTATAGAGTTATCAGAAACGCCATTCAACTATGTCGGTATCCAAGATGTCTAGTGGATATAATCCTTTCTTTCTTTTTATGTACTAGAGGGTCTTACAATTCCTCAATGTCCCTGTGAATTTCTTTCTAAAGCTATCATTGCAATTTGATTAATTGAGTTTGTCGATTATATATTAACTCGATAGGGATATAGGATCCGTTTCTATGAGATGAGTCCTTCGAAAGGTGGAGAAGTTTTTTATATAGCGAACAACTGAGTGGAATGTTGTTTGTGGACGGCTGTGCTGGACATTATATGCAAACTGAGATCATATGGGTGGTCTTTCGTAACTACAGTAGGACGCAGAAGATGCTTTAGTTTGGAGCACCTTCCGCACGGGAACTTCTGGGGGATAATAAAAATAGTATTATTCATAGGAATGTGTGTAAGTTAGCCATGCGTTTTAACCTGAATATCACTACGGCGTTCAAAGCCTAAGTGAACGCTAAGCATAGACCAGTACCAACATATAAAGTTAGACATTACAACTTATATCATGATTGCAAAGCTACACGTGTCTTTCAAATTTAGAACCATGCATTTGTACATGACTATCCATTGGTAAGGTCGGAGCTTATCTAACAACTCTACCATTTTATACGCCGCCACGTTTGGTTTCAGTGCAAGCACACATTGAGGACGCGTTTTAGAGATAAACTTCAGACACCGCTTAGCCCACATAATTGGGCAGAGGCCTATGTTTCTGGAGCTCCTGATACATATGGTATCAGAAATAAGCCTTTGCTAGGACTTCGCAGCAAACACAGTTTTAACCAAAACATATTGTGGAAATGGTGCAGAATGTGACGGTGAGCCGTAAAAGGTAGTTAGTGAATGTCTCGATTGCCTCGCAGGAAACGAGGATTAGGTTTTATTCATGAGACGATTTACCTTTTGGATGGTTCACTTGACTCAGAGCCACTAGAATTGTAAGTGCTTTACGTAACTTGTGATATATGGCTTTGGAATTTAAAAGAGTTTATGATAAAAGTACGAGAAAAGAGAAAGGAGATAGATCCATAGACTTAAAAGCTTGATTGGCTTGACAGCGCTTCACATGTATGAATGATTAGGGTGGTGGTATCACGTTCTGAGGCAAAGGATCTTAAATGCGTTGGAAATGTCTGTCCATTCTACGCAGAGTGGTCGGAGAAACACTTATGCCTTTGGATCTGTGCTTAGGTTTTATTAGTCTAATGATGCTTTAATTCGAAGTGAATTTAACCAAAACTGGTATACTCTGTGTCGGTGCTAGTGTTTAATGACCCAATCGAGACTTGTCGATCTCAGTGGGAATATCTTTGTGTTTCTTTCAGGCTGAGATTGTGGCCAACGTTGTTTGTACGGAGATCAACCTGGTTAGTTGGCTCAAGGATAAGACCATTAATATACTCTCTGACAGCCAAGCTATTCTTAATCCAATTAAGGATTGGGAAATTGCCAGTTGCTTAGAACACTGGAATGCTCAAAGGGGACGTTGCCACTCTACTGCGGCCATCAGTCCAGGCTTAGGCATCACTCTGAGTTTCTCAAGTATGGCAGGCCGGACTTAAAACTCCTAAAGGAATTTCTTAAGAGCGTATCTAAAGACGATAGCGCTCACAGATGTGGATGTTTGAAAACTATACTCACAGGCATCGGAGACAGCGCAACACATAGGTACTGTGGATTTGGCGTTTTTGATAGGTTTAGGGAGAAATGTTTAGGTAGAAATAAGATCTCACTGAGTGTCATATACACCATTATGGTTTCAGATCTGCTGGTGTTCATTAGTAAGGCAGTAGATTTGCTAAGAAAACTATAGACCGGATGGGGCACAATTGATCCATAGATCACAGTGTCGATATGATGATGAATCAGAGAAACAGTGTCTTTCGGGAATGTTTTTACACTTATTGCCAACAGAATATTCCATACTGTAGTATAGATTTGACATTAGTGTTAAATAGACGCATTTAAGTCCCCTTATATATCATGTTATATATAAGCAAATTTAAGCAGTCTGCTTTTAAATCCCCAGATTTATCAAGTTTTCTTATCCTGCAACACAAAGTGTCCATATCTTTGAGATGCTAAATCGACATCCTAAATTTTAACTCAGCGTTTTATTAAATCTCATTGTCGTGATTTTATGAATGTTTAGCTTGAGTTCCGTGGCATACCGGAATATGAGCAAGACCCCATATTATACTTCTTCTGTGAATCTTTAAAAGCCAGTAACGTATTGGCCAAGTTTGCAAAGCATTCTTAAAATCTTCCTATCACCTCCACGCATATGTTTCCACATATTTTAACAAAACCAATTGCGATTAATCACATAAAAAAACCTGTTTTACCAGCATTAAACAAAATAAACATATTGAAAAATCTCTTTGTATGACTATCGGTTACCGCATTTACTGCAGTTACATACGATTTCACTCGATTGTACGCGCATTACTTTATTAAGTTATTCTGACAAAGTCAACCACAGAAACCTCTGTAGTTTAAATGTTTTTAATTAATTTCATTTGAAATACATTTTGTCCGTTTGTTGTACGACCATTTGGGAACACGTGTAAATATTTACCTGCAAATATTTTCTGTTGTTTTAATGCAAATAAGCAACAAAATTTTTAACGTTAAGCATTAGTAAAGAGTGAAGTGATGCATCATAAGCGGCAATGGATTTAAGTAGTTTTTGATTAAAGATAACAAATTTAGGTTTTATTTTAAATGACATTTGTGCTCCTGTAAATTAGATTTAAGATTGAAAAAACTGTTAGACGAAAAACTTTGGAAAAATCTAAGTAGGATAACAGAAAAATACGGCCATAAATAACCTAAGTTGATCGGTTCATATCCGTCCATATAAATTGTCCATCAGCAAACTCCTTTTCATCTTAAATAAACTTTCGCAAATGCTAGGTAAGATATAAGCTACGATGAAAAATAGATCTATTATGACATTCGTATGAAATATGACGGGGTCATAACAAGGTTCTTCAGAAATAAGACTGTTCTGGCCTTGGATAACGAAATCACGCTCTATGCTGCAGTTTATTCATAAAAGTTAATTTTTGTTTATATATATTTAATAAATATATTTAATCCAGCCAACTGTGCAGCTTCCTACAGGGTGCATCTCGAAATATGTATGACTTAATTAGCACATAGCATCTACGAAGTCCTATCAACCTTGCCCTCCCTAAACACTTCAATTCCTGTGTGAACAATAGAGAACATAGCCTGGACGAACTCTTTTTCAACTGCAATGTTGTATATTATTACAAGCCTAGGCGCAATAAGTTTGACGTAAAGGCTGACAAACGAGATGGCATTACATAAAAAATGAATAATCAATTGTTTGATGTCAATCTTGGCATAAAAACGCCAAGAATATGCGCCCGCGTTTCAAGACATAATAGTCCATTACATGTTGCAAGAGCAAGCTTAAAACTATTTGTAAAGTGGCGGTAATTTTTCGCCTCACCCGGCTCATTGTTCAGATTTTTTTCCGTCCGCTTATTATATGTTTCGATCAATTCAGAACGTTCTCAATGAAAAATGCTTCACTTCAAAACAGGGTACGCAAAATTGTCTTTATTCGTTGTACACCCAGTACCAGACTAATTCGTAGAAAATATCCTCACTCTTCTGTGGTATCAGAAATTTAGTTTCTATCTATTGATAATATCTATGTTAGGTCCAAATCCATCTCGATATTTATATATTATCCATAGCCATTCAAATACTAATTTTTTTGCAATGACGATCTATTCAAGAGAAATTAATTTCACATGTAACGAGAATCACAATTTGTTTACATTTCTTTATATAAGAAAATCCCTTAAGGAGTAATTGCTTCAAAACCTACAATCTGTCGTTACTTATTTTTGCACGATATTCGTTATTAGAACCGCTATATGCCATTAGTTGTTATTGTTTTTCAATCGTCAGTTAAATGAAGTGCGCGTATAAGATCGTCCTTAATTAATTACTTAAAATTTTAAGAAATAGAGATCGCGTCGTAATAAAAAGTAAAAAAATTTAATTTAAATTGTTAAATGCGGTTGGTATAAAAAAATTACAAAGATAAGTAATTATTTAATAAAAAAAAGTGTTCAATATATGGCTTCTTTTTTGGCAGTGAAAAAATCCCATTTAAGCACCGATGAGAGCTCTCTCCATTTGTTTTTTTTTTTCTTGTTTTTGTAACCATAGAACGAACAACCGAATTTGCAGTTTTTTCCTACACTCAACTCTTGCTCTCACTTGCATAAAAAAAGAGTTAAAAATAACTGTTCCTAGAAAGTACCAAAAAACAAAAACTGTGACAATATAGTTATTTTAGTTTGCTTAACGAGAACAACCATAATCGCAAAGGCATTGTTATTGCTTTTTTTCGCTTAAATCGACTAATGTTACTCAAATAAGTTACTAATTGAGTAGCGAGTAAAGTCAGGTCTGAGTGCTTTATTGTTTGTTATTATTTTAATTCAGCAATTTAGTGCTCTCTCCCTCTCTCTCTCTCTCTCTCTCTCTATGTTTACCGAACTATGTTAAACGTATGTAAACATTGCTAAATAAAATAAAATAATAACCTATGTGTGTATGAAATGTTGTCTTCTATAGTGTGGATATGGTAATGCAGTTCCCATATATTCAGGTAAGTTTTCTTTTATATCATATTTTTTTCAAGTCGTTCTTAAAATTAAAATTGTTCTCGTAATTATTTTGAAATTTTTGAGAATTTATTAATTAAATTAAAATAAAATGAGCACTGACCTTAAATAAAATTAAAATATATATTATATATATTATATTCCTTCGTATAAACTATTTTTGTTAAGAGTGATCGATGGTAAATTTAAAATAAAACAACAAACACTAAATGAAATAAATGAAATTTTGCTGTGTTTGAAGGAAAATTTCATGACATACATATGTATATGTATCTTTTAAACAATTATACAAAATATGTATAGGGTGTTCTTAAGGTACATAAGAACTATTGAAGTCGATAACTATGGTTTGACAGCTGAGATTGACAAATTGTATTGACATATTTGTTCAGTATCTATCAAATCTAAATTAAGATTGAAGTACATAACACGTGTTAACTTTTCGTCAACTATCGCGCGTCAAAAAAAAAAAAAAAAAATAAAAATTAACGTGAATGAAAACTTGCAAGTTACACCCACAACACGCGTTAATAATATGTTTTCTGTCAGCGGTTTATTAATTTATTTTCCTACTAGTATATTGGAAAACGATTCATATTCGTTTGTTTATATTTCTATTGTCAGATGATACCTGTCAAACTTACACAACGCCTTAAAATGTCGAAAACAGCGTAGCCGCTTTGGTCCAATCGGACCAAACTTGGTAGTTTTTCGTTTTTTTTTTTTTTAACGGTTTGTTAGTTTGGTTGGTTTGTTTTAATTTTTTCACATTTTTGATAGTTTTTCCTCCTGTAGAAATTTTTTTTGTCATGGCAAATTTCCCCCTTAAAAACACTGTACATAATTTAAAAAAATATAACTTTGAATTAAATTAACAACAATAATAATAACCACTGTTACTGAATGATGTGTATAACTTTTTATCACAGCTTAACAACGAATTATAGCAAAGAATAGAGATAACGTTATGGCAGTGACTATATAAAGTCGCACCAGATTACCGTAAATGGAGAATAAAAAAAAAAAATATTTAATCTGATTTAACACCCTTTCGCTAAGAGCATTTTTAGCAGTCTTACTTGTATTCTTAATGTTGTATTCAGCAACTTGCAAATATTTTGTTTGCATTCATGACATAAAATATTAAATTCAAAAGAATATTTTATGATCATTTTGTACTTTTGAATGATGTGATAGTGTTTTTTAATACAGTTGCTGGCAGCAGAATATATTGGCGCAGGATAGGATTTGATTTTAGGTCCATGGTTTCTTCTGAAAAGTTTCTTAGAATTTCGCGTAGATTTTATTTTATCTACACGACTTTTCAATTTTTTTTTTTGTCCTTGTCTTATATAATCGCAGATATTTACTGAACCATACATACAATCTAAATACACTCAGACCGCATAAACCGTATTCGCATAAAATGATACACTACCTCCATATACATACCTAAAAACAACTAATTTCTTACTAAATTTGAAAAAACTCATAAATTCAAATCAAAGAACTACTGACAGACCTAAATTAGGGCATCGGGCGTTGCGTTGCCATTTTTCTAACGCTGACGCTGAAGTGCCAAACCTAAATAAAAGTGTTAAAATTGTGTCATGAACAGTAATGTCAATTTAGTTAAAAAAAAATATTAAATTCAAATTAAAAAGTTATGAAAATGTTAGTTTTGGCGCGAAACAGCTGATATTACAATACTTTTTTTTCTTTCTTTTATTTTTTTCTTCGCAGCCAGTTTCACTTTCTAACGCACTGTCAAAATTGCATTTTCCAATTGCAAAGCGGTTTGGTTTGCATCATATCATTTGTATGAGCATGAGAATTTTTGTCAGCTAGACAAGGCTTATTGCTCTTATTTAGGTTTGACTGTTAAACGTCAAACAAAATCGCATAAAAAAGTCACCAAAAATGTATTTCATTTATGAAAACAATAAAAAAAAAATAATAAAATTATAGTTGTCACTAAACAAAAGATAAAAATAATTTAGAATCGTTAAATACGCATACACACCATTCGATTGGTTCCATATCACTATCATCACTGGATTAAACAATTAATGTATTCTCATCACCACCATTTCCATCATTAGAAATATTCTCATTATGACTTTAAAGAACTGTTAAAGAGTTTTCAGGAGCTTCATTATTTTTTACTCGTGAGGTTAAATCAGTTGTTTATACAGTTTCTGATATCCAGAAAATATGTACATAGATCGTTAAGTTCACATTGATTACGAGTTCCGTATTTGAACCGACATGTTTTGTACAGCATTAACTTTGTCAAGAACTTCACAAGTTTTTTTTTTTTTTGAAGTGAGTGGTTAAACTATTTTTTCACGATCACTGCAACGAAGACTACATTATCTTTAGTTGAATTAACGTTGTTTTCATCGGATTCTCAACTAGTGTTGCCTAATTGCTACATTCAGTAATAAAATGAGAATAATTGCGCCAAACGAAGATATAAGCAAGTATTGACCTGGTTTTACTTTACATTTTGGTAGAAATGCCTATATGTAGGCCGATATCAAAGTTTCTGTTTTAAATTTAAATATACATGTAAAAAAAACGAATATTTTAAAACGGAATAAACTCGAATTCGCATGAAACAGGTTTGTGTGTATATACATTTTTAAATTAATAAGAAGGTTCTATGGTGCTACATTGTGGTCACGTTTTTTTCGTCAAACATTTGATAAATGTATCCTTAGCTTTATTCAACACTTCTCTATTAAGTAGCATCACAAAATTTCAAAAAATAAATCGCTAAAAAATTGCCTTTTGTCCACTGCAAGACAGATATATGTTGCACAGAGGGAGATCATAATTGGACTATCAACAGAGAGTTAATCAGCAACTACTTTCAACATCGCCAAAAGCAATAAAAACACTACAATCTTTGAAAATAAGCTCGAGGCAAGTAAGCTAATAATTTTATACTACAAACTACTTAGAAAAATTTCCATACCAGTGTCTTGGAGATATTTAATTTTAGAGCTTTTGTTAACGAATTTTGTCGTAAACCCATTATTGAAGACCTTAACCAATTTCGAACACTTGTAGTTTATTCAAGGGACTTTTCGCTCGAATCCCTACAGACTTATTCATATCTAAGTTGGGAAAATACAGTCTGCTACATCCTATCTGTTTCATAATTCTAGATTTTAGCTCATTTGAGTTAAATTGGTGCAAAACTTGAAAATTGGTTTAATTGGTTCTAATTACCAAAAGCTACCGAAACAAATGTTAATCAGAAAGTCAAATCGGTTCTTCTCAGTCAGGCTTTGGTGGCTTATCTAAAATATCTGAAGGCTGATATTGTGATGATAGAACACAATACCTTTTTTGTTGGTCAAATCTGAATGCTTTTTCTTGATTGCCTAATTAATATGATCGAGTAGTAAGCAGTTGAGGTCTGAATTAATCGTTTGACTTTATTTTAGAAGTTCATAATGGATAATTTCCTAACAATCCCACCAAACATTCAACAACCGTTAAACTAGGTTTCGATATTGTTAATGGAAGTTCATCGTCCTTTGAACATTATTCTGTCGTATTTAGAAAATTATAAGCTGATTTTGAAACATCTGCTATCTCCTTATAGCTGGCGTGCCTATTGCAATGGGTACCCAATCCGATCGACGTACATTGACATAAAATTAAAGAAACAAAGTGAAGCAAATCAATACTGGAACCGATGTTTACTCAGTATTGCTTACTCTATACACACCCGATTGAGTGTAATTTCATTCGTAAAGCGCTTTTTCTTTTTTTTCAAACTTTTTTTTAAATTTAATGTCAAATAAAAATAATCAGAAGAATAAACAATAATAATAATGATTAATAATAATTTTTCATTACAAGGTTACAAGTGACTGTGAAGGTTGCGATAACGCTTGTAATTCATTCATAATTTCATTCCTTTCTTATGCTTTTCCTCAACTCTTCCATATTATTCCTTATTCTTTTTTTTTTTTTTTTTTTGTTTCCACTTCAATAAGCTATTTATTCGTGCATTTGCAGGCCAAAAGTGAAAATGAATCAATGAATGAAAGAAAAGTCGGCGATAATGTTTTTTCCACTTTCATTGTATTTAACCTTCATGTAGTCAAGTTAATACATCATAAATATATTTGCAATAAATAAATTGCATATCTACTTCATTTATTAATTTTAAATGAAGCCCATTGATTACGCATCAATTGCAAAAGAAAAAAAATGCGAAAAACAAGAGAAGAAATAATGAAAAACGAGAATTGATTGAAAAATAACAAATTATCGCAAGTATGCCTCATAAATAAAAAAATAAATATAAAAATTATTGCTTGACTGCACAGTTAAAAGGAAAGTTTACAGATTGAAATTGATGAGCATCATCAAAGAGGCGACAATTTTTGTTAGGCTTGTGAATCCAGTATGTAAAGAAATGCAATATTTCTTGAAAATCTATATACTTTCCACGTAAAGAAATTTTTGGTGACCAAAGACGTTTATTTGATTCCTTCTATTATCTTAAAAATACGGAATGGCATCGCACTTACTAAATTGTACAGAACGTCGGATTTCCTGCCACTTTTAATTCATATTTTATCCGGTACTGTTTGTTGCCTACATAAACATGACGCACAAGTATTCCCCACAAATTTTCCATGGATCAAGTACTTTAATATTGTGCTTCTCAAACCATTGTCTGGTCGACTTGTTGCGTTATCTTACTGAAAGGTAAAGCATTTTTGGCCAAATAAGGCAGCAAGCGTTCAGACAGAATGCACTGGTACTCTACACTATTCATTCGAGTGGAAGGAAGGTAGAGTTCCAGGGTACCATGTGAGCTAAAGCCAGTCCAAATCATCAAACTGCCACCGCTGAAATTCCGCTGGAAAAAACAAGGGCTCCTTCCTTCCTTAAATCTCGCCAATAGCAATTGAAACCCTCTGGTCCATCCAGGTTAAATTTTTTCTCATCAGAAAAAATTATCTACAAACGACAAAATATCTTATAAGATTATTAACAAATGTTTACCTGACGCCAAGTAGTTGCCATGTTGTTTTTCGCAAACTCCTTACAATTAATCTTATGTTGCTTAGTCAGACAGGGAATTTTGTTTTAAATTTGCTCGAATAAGGTTTGGCTGGGCGTTGATAGATCTTAGAATTGTGCTTTTTGAAGCTTGCAATTTCAATTCCTCTTTTATTGTTAACGCACTTTCGTGAAATTAGCCTAGTTTCTCGGACAGTCAGGACCTTTGGACGACAATTATCTCCGTTTTTAAGAAAATTTTGCACAACACACTAAGATCGTCACAGTTTTTTCGCCATTCCATGCATACTTAATCCCTGCTCATGAAGTGCCACAATTTGTCCTTGTACATAAAGTGACAAAGGTTTCCAGCGACCCATACCGCGCAGATATTATTTATAATTATAAATTATTACAAAAGAAATAACAATCGTGATACCTTCTGATTAGATTAAGTGCTTATTAATCACTGACTTTATCATTTTGACGCATTGAAATTTGCACTTATTTACATAAATTTAAATAAACATTACGTCACTTTTCATTCATCTACACTCTGTTTGTTTCCCTTCCTTTTACTTGTAACTACATAGACTTCATTTCCATTCTCATGCCCTGTATTTGATATTCATTCAAAGTTATTCTTTTACCATTTGAATTATTACTTATGCAATTGAATTATTACTTGTACAATTGTAATGTTGAGCAAGATAAATGAATTTTTATTGCAATTTCAACTATAATTTCGTACCAATGAATATTGTTTTAATGTCATAAGAAAACGTAAAAAAAGAACAAAAATTTAAAAATGAAAAAGTCTGCACTTATTTCTTACTTGCTTGCCTTCCTTCTTGTTCCTGTGCACAGGAGCGTGTTTTCTTCTTTTTTGTCTCTCGTTTTTAAGTCACTTTTTATCTCATTTCTCTTTGCTGACTGTGTTATCATTGTGGCAGTTTGATGGCAGTTCAAAGTAATTTTTTTCCGGTATATTCAGCTTAAAAAAATATAAAAAATAACGAAAAACAATGAATGACTAAATGAACGAATAGATGAATGATTGAAAGAAAAATGTAAAAAATTAATGCATACCATAATGGTTTTGCATTACATTCTTTTCTTTTCTTATATGAAATAAAAATTATTTTCATAATTTTTTGTACAATTTTTATTAATTTGAAGAAAAGAATATTCGTTTTGATAGCAACATATGCCCATTTTGTCGTAGATAATTTTCTTTAAATGGTTGATTTGATAGCTATATCTCTCCAGTTAGTTTTATTTTGCACCATGTGATAGATTCGACTAGGAGCTTAGACAAGACAGTAATCTAATTTCTTTGAAGACTCACAGTTTCACAGAGTGTCAAACGGTGTATTCTATCAAACCTAATCATATTAATAGATCGGCAGCAAAAAAAACCCTTCAACTTTAGGTCGAAGAGCGCAGTGTACAATTCTAAGCTGGCTGCCAGATAAATCTCAATATGAGAATGATTTTCTTATCCTTGAATCTCCTGCATCCCTGAATCTCCGTGTTGGAAACTCAGATGTCTGTCTGTCAGTAGTTGTTTTTCGTGCCATTATTTATTTTTATCCTTTTTTCTCCCTTTTTATGGTATATATTTTTGTAAATGGTAAAATGAAATTATAATGTGATATGCAAGGTTTTGTTTTATTTTTATAGCGAAAGAATTATAATTACAATGAATGATTTGCATTTTTTCTTTTGCATTATTTTTCATATTTTTATTTTTGGTAGTTGGCATTATTAGTCATTCATTCTATTCCATTCATTTATTCTTTTTTTTTCTTAACATTTTATTACATCATAAGATCCCTTTTTCTTTTCTTTTTATTAATTTTTGTTGAATTTTTCATCTTTTTTTTTCATTATTTAATACTCACATTGCGTTTATACGAGGGCGGTCCTAAGATTGGTCGGAATGACTTATAGGTGGTGATTGAAATTTCTTTGATAAAAAGTGGAAATCTTACCTTATCTTATTAGTCAAACCAATATTAATGACTAGCTAGAGTATAAATTACGGGTGAATCTGATCATTCATTTACATCTAAAAGATGTCTCAAATTTAACGCAAGATTTGAATATGCCGTCATTCGTGCAGTAAAATATTCACAACTGTAGAATAAAAAATATCAATTCGACAGTTGATAGTTTATGGTTAGTAAAAATGGAGCGTTACACGATAGAACAACGTGTTGTCATAATTGAACAATATTTCAATATAAATGGAAACTTGGTCTGAATAGTGTTTTAACTACGAGCAGCCGACGAATTTTACCTTGTTTTAGTTTTTGTAATAATTTTAGTCTTCGAGCTAAGCAGGTGTTCAGGTATCTAAAAACAACACCTTTTGCATATTTATTGTAGTTTTTGTTCGGAGCCTTGCAATTTTACCCAAAAACTAGTGTCGTCTGCCTCTTCCGCTAAAAATTTTTAATAAATTTTCATTATCGTTAGGAACAATTCAAAGTCGCAATGAAATATATTATTCTCCCTGCTGTGATTTGAACCTGGGCTTCTGATGTTGTGTGCAAGTACTTTAACCAATACTCCATGTTACCACTTATACATCACATATTGACCGAAAAGGTACGGATGTGAGCGCTGTGCAATTGGGTGACGCTTTTACTTAGAATAAAACAACAACGTTGTGAAAATGTTTCAAGAGGATATTTTTTGATGCTTACTGCAATAAAACCGGGTTCTTGCTGTTGTTGTTGGCGACCGAAAGGATATTTTGTACAACTTATAAGTTGCCAGTAATCCTATTTCGGGACAGAGGAAACGCCTCTTTTGGAGTCACTTCAGCATCCCCCGTGAACCTTATCTTCTGGGTCAAGATAGCTGCACGCTCAAACAGTATATATACATCAGTCGTCTTCAACATTTCTCAAAGTGCATTGATGGTATCTGAAACCGGTTAATCGATTGCCTTTTACCGGAGGTACTCCTCCAAACCTATCGAAAAGGCCAATTGGTAAAGTCCGTTGGAAATTAGGACCAACCACGTTGGCACCAGTCCCACCCTAGTTTGTTTTCATTTAACAGTGAACCAAACATGGTCAGTGATATAACGCCACCACGATTTATTTAACAATAAATTTCTTTCAGGTATAAAGACCTCAAAGTTTCTACCAGCAAACGAGTAGGTGTCATGTGATAATTTATCCCAACGGAGGCTTACCATCAACTTGGCGCAATATTCTAATGCTCCACACCAGAATCGCCTCAGCAGCAAATGTGAAACTGGTTCACATCGCACCCGTATTGTTCTGCTACTGTACCTCCAAGCAGAGTTTTTAGTTCGAGATCGGAAACATTGTGTCCAAACAAAGCGCAAATAATTCAGTCAGCATCTATTTTACAGTTGATCTTCAAAAATGAAAAACACTCAATGGAGAGTATTATGATAACTTATTGCATAGTTAAGTCATAAAATTAAGAATAATAGCCACACGACAAAGAAAGTGTTGTTGCATCAAGGCAATGAACTAACTCACACTTCCGCTTTTGCAAAAACAAAAATTAATGTATTAGAGTTTGAATTTCCTCATCGTGTACTGTGATGTAGTTTATTTTTTTAGCTGAGTTTTCACTCAGCCTCTTCAGTTCTTGAGAAAGCTCTGATTTATCTTATTGGTGTTAGATTAAGAGCGAAAACTTTGATTTTAATCTAGAGTTTCTTAATCCATCGAGATTCTCAGATACAGTTATATTTCAGGAATCTACTTGGCAGTCTGGCCCTATTTGTAATCTACTTGCTTTATTCAGAGATTTGATTAACTCTAAGTATGCCAGCGGGTTTAATGAAACATTATTCGTGCAAAGCGATAAATACAAGAAAATTTCGGAAGATCTCATATCAGGATACTTCTTAATAAAATCAGTGTAAGATAAGTTTGGAAATATGTATATAATATACTATTTATGTATGAGGGCGGATTGATATTGAAGCTACCTAAGTAACATTTTTTTTTTTTTTTTTCAAAAACCATTCATTTCTCAACATAGTCTCCTTTTAGCTCAATACATTTTTTCCAACTTTTTTTACCATCTGAATAATACGATTTTGGTAACTCCTCAAAATACGCATTAGTCTCGGTAATCACTTCTTCGTTTGAGATGAATCTTTTTCCTGCGAGCCATTTTTTCAAGTTTCGAAACAGGAAAAATCACTAGGGGCTAAATCTGGACTATACGGTGGATGATCAACCAATTCGAAGTGAATTTCTCGTAGTTTTAGCATCGTATCTAATGTTGTGTGAACCGGTGCGTTGTCTTGAAGAAAGAGCACTTTTTTCTTGTTTAAATGTGGTCGTTTTTCCTTAATTGCATCAACCAATTGATCCAATAATGCACGATAATACTCTCCTGTGATTGTGGATACCTTTTTAAGATAATCGATGAGCAATATTCCGTGTGCATCCCAAAATACAGTGACAATAACCTTGCCAGCCGATTTCGCTGTCTTCGCCTTCTTCGGAGCACTTTCACCAGCTTCCACCCATTGCTTCTATTGATTTTTGGTGTAGTAGTGGACCCACGTTTCGTCAACAGTTATTAATTTACGCCAAAAATCACCAGGATTATGCTTTATCATGTCCAAACACCGCTGTGAAGTGATCTGTCGCACTCGTTTTTGTTCAACACTGAGCAAACGCGGCACCCATCTTGCCGATAGCTTTTTCATATGCAAATGCTCATGCTAAATGTTGAACACACGTTCGTATGATATGTTTACAATTTCAGCAATCTCGCGGATTTTGACCGGGCGATCATTCATAACGATATCGAGGATTTTCTTGATATTTTCTTCAGTAACCACCTCTTTTGGCCTTCCTGTTGATAGTATTGCTGCAGTGATTGTTCGGCCCCATTTAAATTCAGCAATCCAATAAAATTTAAAATTTTAACAGCTGACGTTTGACTGATCGTAATCTCTAAGAAAGAAAAAGTTTTTGTATTTGTGCTACCATCTAGCGCTAGGTAGCTTCAATGTCAATCTGTCCTCGTACATGCATTGTAGTACTGTAGTTCGAAGTATAGAGGATTCCCCAAAATTAACTTATATACATAAGAACCATAGTCACTATATTTATATACATATATAGTATATACAAGTATAAGCAAGATTTACTCTTAAATATAAACAGTGTAAGAAAATTACGGACAAAATTGCCATTTGGGCCTTAGAACCATCAAAAATATCCATTTTGGCAGCTGTAATACTCTGTGGTATACCATAGTGTTAAACAGTGTTTTTATAAAAGCATTCGAACTTATATTTTACTCAAAATAAATAATATGTAAATTTTATTCTCTTAGAAAAATAAAAACAAAATAAAATAATGTTTTGATTAGTTTTTCAAGAACCCGTGATGTTATTCTAACTACTTTGGACTGAAATACCAAGTGGAACAAATGGAACTTCTCTCAATCAAAGAGCTACACCCGATTATATTTTTAAACTCATTAACGCCGGCTTCGAAAGTCAGATGCATAGTTAGAGACGTTTTACACAGCGTATATACTCATAACCAGTCGCTAACACTGTTATGAGGTGATAACGCTGTTGAAAATTGTTCGATATTCTGGCATGAGATTGAACCAAGATCCTCTGAGTTGGAAGGCGGGTGTCTTACCTATCATACCACAGTGGCACACAAAAGAAAATAATTTCCTGAAATAATATAACCTGCATAACGAGATAATAATTTCGTAAGATATATGGCACATAGCATCACCGTCCTGTTGGAGCTTTAAATTGTTGGTTTGTCTGTAGAAACAAAAATTCATTGAGCATACGTATGTAAGTATGTATGTATGTCATCTGTTACTCACTCCACCATTCACTGAAACGCTAGCTTTGCTCCATAATATTTAAATCAATTGGCGTTTGATTTCCAGGCTGATATCATGGCAGTGGGATCAATATTAAACAATTAATATATTCTCTGACAGTCAAGCTGTCTTAAGGGCACTTGGCTCGAATTGTATGACGATACGATACGTTGCAAGATTCCGTGACATCCTCTGTCGGTCCGAAACCTTACTGTGCGACACCACTTATTACCATCCTCAATCTAATCCAGAATTGGGAACTTGTTAAATGCTTGGAACACTGGAATGTTCAAAGAAGACTTCACCACTCGAGGGCAGCGATCAATCTGCATTTTTGGAGTAGTTCTCAGGCTCTCAAGTATGGCATTCTGGACTTAAGACTCCTAGCGAAGTTTCTGTGGCCTAAGAGCGCATCTGAAGAGGATGGTTGTCAAAGATGTGGATGTTTGTAAACTATACTCACGGGCATCAGAGACAGAGGAACACATTTTGTGTGAAAGTGTGATTCCTGATAGGTTTAGATTTAAATTTTTAGAGAGACATAGGGTTTCATTGGGTGACATGTCCTACAAATTAGTTTCAGATCTGCTGGTGTTCATTAAAAAGGCAGCAGATCTGCTAAACAACTTATAGGCCAAAAGGGGCACTTTAGATCCAAGGGACCGCAATGTACTACAATAGTGCTTGATTAAAACGATAATAATGATCGTATTTGATTTGTCAATGTCCATAATATGGCAAAAATGGTTAGGTAAAGTATAAGATATGTGGCCAAGTAAGCAGATATCTACTGCATATTCGATATCTTGTAAAAAACCCTACATACACTAGGTTATTCACCTATGATTTCCAAAGACTGAATTCATATGCGTATCTGATACGATGGTGAGGAGCGTTGGGGAGAGTAAGCAGTGTAGTTCCTTCATGGTATAGTCCTTTTTTGTCAGAGAAACTGTTGCATTGTAGACGACAATCTATATTTTATTTCTGTTAAGGGGCATATATCGTCTGCAAAGTCAAAATCTTTGAGGTGTTGGTGGAGAAACTTACTTTTTTAGTTTTACAGATCTCGGCTATGCAAACCGAAGCAGCGAGAGAGAGCAGTTTGGCTTCACTCCTACATTGGTTGTAAATTGCACCATGGCAAACTTTCAAAATTGGGTTGTATAAACTGCTTTTATAATAATTATTATATTCTTAGGAATTCCTCCTTAACAACTTAGTGCTTCCTATGATGTTGCGTTTAATAGTGTCAACGGCTTTTTTTAAATCAGAAAAGCAAATATACTGCCGTATGGTCGAAAGTTTGCTTGTTCGTCTCGTAACGATTGTTTAATGCACTGTAGTCTTTTGTGAATTAGAATTGCAATTATTTCGTACACCACATTAATAAGTGCTTTACTTCGCGATTGTTTTACTTGTTGCAATTCTGTCCAATCACTTTGTTTTAAAAACTTTATAATAATAAACTGACCTTGTCTATTCTGTACGTGTGTAGACTCGCTGTGCCACGTCTCCGCGTCCGCCATCTAACGTTCTTTTTTCAACTAGTGCTTATTTCGTGAATGGTAACACTTAGCTCGTGTCGGTTTGGACAGATAATTAGTTTTATCCTTCCGCTGACTGAATATGGTTGTGTATACGCTTGAAGAACGCTGGGAAGTATTACGATATTACTTTGATCAATCGACTTACAGAAGATGCCGATTTTGCCAAAAAGAACATCTTTTCAGATGAAGCTTATTTTGATCTTGGCGGGTATGTAAACAAGCAAAATTGTCGCATTTGGGGCACAGAAAACTCGCACGCACACATTGAAACGCCGATACACCCAAGACGAGTCACTTTTTGGTGTGGATTTTAGTCCAGAGGCATAATTGGCCCTTTTTCTTCGAAAATAAGCAAGGAGTGGCCGTTACAGTTAATGGAGATCGTTATCGAGCCATGGTGAACGAATTTTTGTTTACAAAAATTGAAATTAATACATTTGGTTTCAACAGGACGGCGCTACGTGCCACACAGCCGAAGCTACACTCGATGTTTTGCGCCCTTTTTTTGAAGATGGCATTATCAGCCGCAGAGCTGATGTCGTTTGACCACCTCGGAGCTGCGACTTGACACCATTGGACTATTATTTGTGGGGTGCCGTCAAAGATTAGTGTTACGCCAACAAGCCAGAGATATTTGACGCTTTAAAAGACAATATTAGTGAAGCCATTGGTGAAATACAGCTGCACACAACCGATCATGTGCTTAAAAATTTGACCGATCGTGTAGGCTACTGCATGGCCAGCAGAGGCAGCCATTTGAATGACATTATTTTCCATTATTAACCGGAAGGATTGTACTTTCAAATAAAAGAAGAAATTTGAGAAAATATTCACCAGTTTTTTTTATAGAATTTTCAAAAAAAAAAAAATTAATTTGGCGGACCCTATATAAGGATGTATAAATGAAGCGGATGCTGTTTGTAATTACAATATAAATTATAATAATAATTTTGTAGACGTTCTATTACCTTGGTTGTCATTTATGTAAATTATTACATGTTTATTTATTAAATGTTTATTTTATGCAAATATGTATGTAAAAGCAAACATCACTATTGCTTCTTAAGACAGCGTCAATTAAAATAATCTTAAATTAATGTCACTCGTATCATACTTACGTCTAAATATGTGTACATACTTACCTCCTCTCCTAAGCCGGAGATATTTAAATTCGCATTAAAATTATTTTTCAATTAAAGGCTTTTATTAAATTAATCACATGCTGTGTGAGATTAATTATGCAAAATGCTTATTTTACTGCTTTTTTCTTGCATAAATTTTTTTCCATGAGTTTAATATTTCCTTTCGTTTAAGATGACATGCAATAACTGAAAGTTTTTTTTTCTTGAAATTCTTCGCGGTATAATAAAAGCACATTTTTGGCACAATATGTTGCATGTACGTAAGTACGTCTAAAAGTCTTATGACGGCAACACAACCCCTTCTAAAACCCCTTCTTTAAATGACACGTTTTCACATCTACTGAGGTGAGAATTAAAAATGAAAAAAAAAATGTGTTACAACAAAAGCATGTGTGAAAAATAAAATAATTGTCACAAAACTATAAAACTGTGACTTTGACAAGCGCTATTTTAACCTTTATAAGAAATATGTTTAAAATGGAAAATTAAATTTTAAACATCAATTTTACCGTTTGTTACTTTTAAATCAAGATATTTTCTTAGAAAACTACATACAAATCTGAATTATGTTTTGGGGATAAAATACACTGTAATATTGTATAATAAACTTACTTTCATCGCACTAGTTCAATGTGATCTTAAACACCATTACTGGGAAACGAATTGGTAGAGCTAATTTATTACAAAAATCTCTATTTAAAATGCTACAACCCAAAATGTAAAGGTAACTGTCTAGTGTCTTGCTACTTTCTATGTACTGCTTACACTCGCAAAGTATCGTAGGGCCTCTTTGCTGTTAAATTTAATAACAAGTTTGACCATACTTTCTGATTCTCTGAGGTGACGTGGTGTAGTGTTTAACGGTTTGCCTAAAAAAGCTAATAGTAGCTCAGGATCTAATCCTGGCTATGTCAGAAAATATTTTTTTTATTATGGTTTCGAATTTTAAATGCTTAAATAAGCTTCTATAAACTCCAAGCCATCCAAGAAGTCCACCAAAAACTTCAAAAAACGATCAATCAACACCACTTCTCAGGGAAAAGCAAACCAAAGAGGAAAAAGTCCATGATACCAAAGACCCCTCACAAATACACCAAATATATAAACTGCGTTGTGTCTAAACAGCGACATATGGTAGCACAATCATTGATCTTTGACTTGCTAAAGTAAACCAATTCCTTGCTTAGCTGGAAGACAAAGTTACATACTACTGACTATAATGTTAAGCCGCGTTGTGGAAGCCATATGCATAAGTATGTCACCCTGTCAATGCCATGCTAATTTGCGTATTTGGCAGCACTGCCAAGCCGACCATCTTTACGTTACATTTGAATTAACGGATATAAAAATAGAAAATATGAGACATTTCCGGAACCTTCCAAACTATAGGCAATTAGATCTACAAGGAGGCTGCTTTACCTACACGTAAGTTAGTTAACGTTTTGCTGTCGTAAGATAAAGACGTGGTTAAGTGGAAATAAAACTGTTGTATAAGCGAATATTAAGTTGTTTTATTAAGATAGACTATATAAAAGTTTTAGTGTAGTAAATAAATTTAACTGCAACAACAACAAAGTGGAGTTAATTTTATTTGAACGCAATTGAAACGAACTCAAATGTTTTAAAGAGGTTAAAACGTAACAATATATTAGGTTGCGGGCTGTCATGTAGTGTGATGTAATTGACATGTTATAACTCTCTGCATCATTGCTTTCTTAAAAAGGGCTGCTGTTATTTAATATTTAATTTCTGATCTCGGTAAATTGTTGCAATTATACAAGTTTAAATCATAACAAAACAAAAAACAAAACGTTGAATTAAAAAATCACTGACGCCATCACAGTAGACGCGTACAAGGGGCAATCTGTAACACCAATTTGCACAAGCTTATCGCAGCATATGCGATCGTATTTCGTCAATAGCTCTTCTAATATTGATTTCCAGATGTTAAATTGCCTCTAGTTTGTCGAAGTAGACAAATGATTTTAGATAACCCCAAATAAAATAATCCAATGGGGTTAAATAACACGATCTTTGTGGACAACTAATTGGACCTTGTGTAAAACTACTCTTTCATCGAAAGTTTCTTTAAGTAAATCAAAAGAAACGCATTCTGTGTGGCTCCGTTCAGTGTGAACCACATGTTTGCGAGATTAATGTTAACTATTTGAGATACGAAAAACATTTCTAACCATTTATCTATACCGATCACTATTGAAAGTAACATACTGAGCACCATAGATTTTGAAGAAATATGGACCAATGAGTCCGCCAGCATATAAAGCGCAAACAATAATTTTCCGCACTCCAAATGCGACGACCAAAAATGCAACCGAAGCCCATTCAATTGAAGTGCACGATAAGTTTGATCATCAGAACCATTATTTCGATAAAAATTTAAAAAATTTGTAAGCGGAATATGCTTAACCATAATATAATGTCAAACCAAACTAAACAAAAAGCAACTATCTGCTGTTAAATCGGTTGTCAAATAAAGCAGTGTTGGCAACTTCAATTTATGAACCTCTATAAAAACACCCCTATTATCACCAGAAGCCCTTTCTAATATTTGTTTTTTCTTTTGTATGTACGTCAATGAAACTTGTATAGCATAATGTAAAGATAAGTGCCAAAAATAGATTAGAGTTAGAAAGAATTAAATGAACCGATAGAGACCTGTATAAGCGCTACTATAATATCTTATAAGCAATTATCAATATTTCAGTTCTAGTCCTTTTACAAAATGAACAAGCATTCACAAACTGAGTTGAAAATCAAACCATTTAGCCAAATTATTTGTCAGTAAATCTCATATGCTGGAGAGCATTCAGTTGCTGCCCGAATTATATCCTAGTATATTCTTTCGAACCCATGCTTTTACAAATTTATTATTATTTAGTCCTTTAATTTCCTGGTGGTACATAAAGCCACAGATTTTTAATTTCAGTAATCAATATAACTTAGTTAGAATATATGACTCAGCACTCATCGTTTAGCAGCCTTGCCCTCTCTTTTACTGCTATTAACAAGTAAATTTCGCAATTCTTAAACTCTAAAAAGACTTGTGTATCTTATAGCGTACCAGAAGTCATCATGAAGCAACCTTGCCCACACTCTTGCTGCTGTTTAAACGGTTTTTGCAAATATCAACGTTAACAAGTTTTCTAGGATTTATAGTATAGTATAGAACTAGTCCTGGATCAGTATTCTTCGACGCTTGCGTGTTCATTAGCTGACCTTTTCAATGCGTAAAAACATTCATGTTTTTACCCTCCTTTCTCTTGAGAGCATAAGGCATCCATTACCATGTTTCTGTTGACATTCAAGCTAAGTAGATGGCCTACTATAGCCAGCCTCCATGTGATTGTATAGCGTGGGAGATCTTCGTAAACAATGGTGCTGATCTTTACTAAGCTTTTTAATTTGTTGCTAGTAAGTTCAAAATAAATAAATAGCTGTACCTTCTAGTAAAGGGTGTCCAAAATTGAGGTATTAGTGTAATTTTAATTAAAAAAGACTTTTTCAGATATTAAAAGAAATTTTTATTTCAGTTTATTACAAACAGGTTCCTCTTAAAAATTAATAATTAAAAATTATGTCGGTCGAGTGACTCCCCTACTGGATCAGCAGGCTCCGAATCTTATATGAAAATTATTAATCCTGTTTTTCAATAAACTTTTGTGAATGTTTGATATCTGCTCGATAATGTTGGTGTAAATTTCTTTAACTGTTTTTTTTGATAATTGTTGTACACATTCGATATCAAAAAAACCCTACAAAAAACAAAATCGAAAAGTGTTAAACAACACGATCTTGGTAGTCATTTTACTCATCCTCTACGAGAAATAATGCGACTTTCGAACTTTTCTTTAACAGGATACATTGTTTCTCTGGCTGTGTAACAAGTGACACCATCCTGTCGAACCACTATTCTCTACGTCTAAGTTATAAACTTTCCGGATTATCTCCCTGTAGCGTTTTCCATTGACTGTAATCGCATTGCCATTCTCATTTTCAAAAAATATTTTTCAGTGATTCCTCTGGATCACAAATCACACAAATTTTTGTAGGTGTAATGGTTGTTCTAAGATAACTCATGGATTTTTTTCACCCTATAAGCGACAATTCTACATGTTGACGAAGCTATTAAGCTGGAATTGGTCTTCATCGGTGAATATTACACTTCTTGTTTGTCTTGTAAGTTTCTTTAAACGGAGTTCACGATGCAAAATGTTTAATAATGCGATCGATGACGAATGGATGTTTTTGGACTTTCTTTAACACTTCTGTTCGCAGCTGCTATATTTTCGGTTGTACGACCGCTATAGCTTTTTGTTCTAAGTTTCCTAATTACATCTTGAAAACTTTTCTGGTTTTCAAAAAATGTTTTAATAATAAAAACATGTTGTTTCTTTTATAGCGTTTTATACTAACCAACCGGAATATATTCATAATCTGAAAATAAAATTTTAGAAAAAGAACTATAAGTAGAAAATAATGGCAGCAAAATTAAAATGATACCTCAGTTTTGGACACCCGTTATTTCTCATCGAGTTTTTCCTTCTTAGTTCTTATCGTATCTACTATTTATTTCGCAACATTTTTTTGATTATTTTTAAGATTTTAGCAAAAATGAGAAGTATGAATAACACACTCACAAGTAATATGTCGGAAATTTCCGAGTAGGATCGTGAGAAAAGGATTAATCTTAATTCATGTAAGACCCAATGTTGTTTTTTGGCATATATACCTAGTGTTGTAAAGTTTTTTGTGACTATGGGTACATATTCTGAACCTCAGTAATTTTTGGTAACCTATCGCTTGATAATAAAAGGAAGAAAAATACTTTCGAAGTCTGTTTATATAGAATTTTTTCTTGTATCACATGCTTTCAGATCTCAAGGAATTGTGTATCTGTATGGTGGGTGGGTAAGACTCTTCCGAGGACGCACATGGAGGATGTATTTTTGACTAAAATTTGCTGGTTGAATAATAATAACCCTATGTTTCGAAGCATTAAATATTCCATAATCCCTTGGTGCTATTGTAATGACCAGTGTTAAGGTATCCGTGCTGAAAGCGTATAATATAAGTCAGCCTATGAAACACAAACCTGATATCTCCTAATAATTTATAGATAAACTAAAATACATCTGAACATCAATACATCATATAATCGGTTGAGATTTTTGTAAACCAAATCTAATCAAAATCAATTAAGCATGGCGACAGATTTTCTACACCACTTAGATTTAGATTCTCGTTATGAAAATATTAACAAATAAACTGTTTGTATAAGAATAAGCAAGAAGGAGAAAACGTAATAATAATCTGAATTTTAAAACTTAATTCTTTTATTGTTGCCACTACTTGTGAAGTTCTTTTAATTGCTATTGCCGCTGTGGTTAACTGTGTGCTGCTGCTTAAATTGTGACTTTCATTATCAGTTTATTGTCATATTTTTGTTGTTGTTTTCTCTTATAGCCATTAAATAGATAATTTATAAAACACCAACTGACCATCATAATTACCAACAAAAATGCTAACGATACCAAACATCTTAAAAAGAAACTTTTGTTGTTTTCAGGATTATGTTGTTATACAAAAGATTCTTTTAAAAAACACACACACATTCGATACATTTTGGACTTTATAAAAAATTGTTGTTCATTAATGTCATCTGAAGTAGCAATAGAAGAGCGGAATAAGAATGAAACTTGTAACATAAAATGTTAACAGTGTTTTCTGGTAACATTAAAATTGTTAAAGGAAGAAACTTTATAAAGACACTTAATCTTGAGAATGAAGAATGTATGAAAAAAAAGTTAAAAAGGGGTTGTTGAAACATTACTTAAGGGTTTTAAGATAAACAAAAAAAACTAAAATGACAAAGAATTTTTTAGTTAATTGCTTGCAATAAATTAGCATGGGCAGAAATTTACTTACACATAAAAATTGTCAGAGCGTACTAAAATTAGCCGAACAAAAAAATAAAAAAGCAGAAAAATGTTATCCTTGTAGCTGGATACACATTCATAAGTGACATTCATTGGCTTCGACACCCTTTTTACATTAAGAACTGTTCAGCTCCTTAAAACAAGCATAAATCGCAGACTTTACCTATTAATTTGGGTTAGTTAACTATTCGAGCTGGATTATTATCATGTCTGGCCATGCGTGTGTCCTATAATATTTGCACCGTTTTGAGGTAGCATATAAATCCTATTTGTCCAAACAGAATGGATGAATTTGATAATTCGGAACTCGTACCTTTAGAAAGCAACATTTTAAGGATAGAGGAGGATTTTGACCGCAGACCAAAGTTTGACACCCTATATCGTTCTTGAATCTTGCCGTGCGGATTACTACTATCCTCAATCTAACAAAAAATTTTAAGATTGCTAGGTGTTTGGACACTGAAATGCTGCAAGTGGAATACCGGTCAACTGTACGCCAGATGAGTCTTGAAACAACAGAAGCAACAGCGACATAGACAACTGGTCAGGTAGACATTACGAAGGGACGATAATTCATTAAATTTGTGCAGTGCGTCAAGCAGCTGTGAAGATTGAGAAGAAAAGCTATTTTATCTGGGTGCATTCCGATTGTTCAATGACCCTAATACACTACTATGATTTTGAAATTTGAGTGCAAGTGGAGGCTTAGAATTATTTATGTCCTGCCGCTGTCATATTGAGTCTACATTTTTCTCGAAATATAATATTGTAGAACAAGAGATGATAAAATTCCGGCTGTACCTGCAGAATCGTAAAAATTCCGATTGAAAAATGCTATAGGTACCCGGTAATCTGAAGGTACATACGTAATTCTCCATACGTACATAATTCCTAAATAGAACAAAGGTGATTGATATGTACATACCGCTGTTGAATATTTATCATAAGATTTTGGCCTAGTATTGAACCGAGAACCTCTTGATTGGTAGACGTTTGTCTTACCTACTATAGCATAAGAGTACACAATCTAAAGTTAAAAATTGAAAATAAACACAAGCCCCCACACCGGACACCATCTTGGATCCGTCTGTGAAAATTACAAGAACACAACCCTGCTACATCATTCTTCCCCCACACGAAAAAAAACTTCAACATACACAGCAAAGTTCAGTCTGTACTCAGTTCTGTTAGGGACGGAGTAATAGTAGATTGTCTCTAGAGCCTAGTACTTTCAACCTGATGGAGCTATGAGCTGGAAGCGATGTTGATTAATGAATAGTACATGCAGAAGTACGTTAAACAGCCACTATTAAGAATTGTACGTACATATCACCATTTGTGGTTGAGACCCCATTGATATTAATTTTAAGAAATAAAAAGCTACACAGACCTTTTCATCCACTACTCGCTATGCAGTTTCCACTAAATTTAGCTTTGAATTCAATATTAAAGCTAGATATTTGACTTTTGGCGAAAGTTGTACAGATTGCAATTATATGGGCATTATAAACGAGGGTGGTTTGTACGGGGTTATTCGTTTTTCAGGTTCTAAAATAAAGTTAAATAAAATACACATAAAGCCATGATTTCCAATGAACTTTTATTTCAATATAATCCTTCAATCTTGCCGTTATTTACGAAATAAAATGTTATTTAAATGACTGCCTTGGATTACTCGCAGCAGACGATAAGTTTTAGGTCTTGAATTCTCTTTCGAATATTTCGGGCTGTACTAAAGCGATAACTTGATAAATTTTGGTTTTGAAATGCCTCAACGTCAGGGGATTATATGCGTGAAATAGTCTTTGAAGTAGACCCACACACGGTTTTTAACGGCATTAGATCACATTAAATTGGTGGCTAATTAACATTTTTAAATCGGGAAATACACGACCGGGAAATTTCTCATGTAATAAAGCCAACAATTATTAGTGTTGTGGCGATATTAGCACCATCTTGTTGACACTCCATATAGAACAGTTTCTATTCTTCAGTTGTTGGCAAAAACAGTCGAATATTATGCGGTTATAGCGCTCTAAGTTGAAGGCAACGGTTATTCCGACGCAATTAAACAAAATATATATATCGCCGAATGGGTCCTCTAGGCCACAATGCGCACCAATCACTATTTCCAGATGCAATGGCTTTTAATCACTTCTGGGTTCTTCCAGACCAATATGCGATAATTTCGCTTGTTGACGTAACCACCAAGCGAGAGAAGCACTTTATCATCAACTTTTTCTTTTGAAAAATCAGCATTGAAAGTCTGTTACTCTAGCACCTAAACAGCACATCCAGGGCCTTGTGAATGGTTAGCTAGCTTTAATTATTGCTTAAGTTAGACTTTATATGAAAGGACGTTCAAATTCAAATGCAACAAAATAAGCCAAAAATTTACTGAGGACGCCGTGAAATCAACAAATTCGTATTATACAACATAGTTTTACTAACAGGATTGATATTTTCGGCAGTACGTATGTACTTTAATGCATGCTTTGTATGCTTCGATGCACAGGACCACATCTGTAACACTTCCAACCCTTAAAATTTCTTTAGAATCTTTCTAATTTCTTGCACATTGAATCGATTATGACGACTACATTCCCCCCGTAATGTTCGAAAAGTGTCCACGTCTAGATCACCACTTTTGTAGTAAATTTATTTTTTTCGAGTTCTTCGGTTGTTAAGCGATCCATATTCATAAATGGGAATCTTTCGCTAAACAAATGACACTTCAGATGACAGATATTTAACAGCTGACAGTCTTGCCAGATTGGCTGTTATGAAATTACTAAATGGTTAAGCGGATACCTGCTACACCTCTCAATCGTTGGCAAATCTTTAACCACTGAGATTTATTTTTTTAATTTTAAAAATTAAAATAGTTCGATGGAGCTAAATTTGGCGTAAAGGGTTCGTGATGAAACAATTCGATTTTTAATATGCATGCGCGATGAAACACGCACATCTCAAAAAACAGACGTCATTCCCTTGCCTGTAGATGTAACTATCTTTGCCATTTGTTTTTTACACTTCAAGTGTGAAGTGTTGGACTCATGTCTCATCACTGGATAAGAATCGATGCAAAAACTCACTTTCATTGACAGTAAAACATGGCTAAACACTTCGATAGGACGCTGTTCTTGTGTTATTGTTAACAAACGCAGCACCTATCTTGCGCAGTTATTTGAAAACCACTCACCTTTGAAGGCTTAGTTTATTGAAATGAATCATTAGCAAGTAATTTTCGTGTGAACTATAAATTTTGAATTTAATTTCGTTGCATGTATATGTGTAAATCTATTTTTAATTTTATTTTAATACATTCATGAAAATTTCTTTCGCATCGCACTTTTTTTGTCCAAATAATTGCTATTTATTTATGCAAAACATTCGTTCGCATACTTTTAATATGCATGTAGATCTTTCATTGCCATAAAATTAAATATTTAAAATATTTTATAACCAAAATCAATTTAAATGAACGTTATTATACTGCAACATCATCATCAACGCTGGTGTAATGAAAAAAATATTATTATTATTCTGCCAAATATTTTCACGATATTCAACAACGTGGACATGGACATGGACAGCCACATAATCATTAGAAGCCCCTCTATCTCTTTCTCACAAATGTATCAGGAAAGTAAGCCAGTAAATTATATAGAGCAGTTTACTAACAATAAATATTGAATTTTATTAGTTTTTGAAAATAATTTGACATGCAAATTATACAAAAAAAAAAATATTCTTAATTCAACTCTTCTACTTTCAGATAGATTTTTAGTATCCAAGCACACTCTATAGTATCTCTACAACATCTAAATGTGTTAGAAAATTGTTAAAGGGGGTGATACATTGGCAAACAACGCAAATAGCCAAACGCATACATGTATGAGTTACTTTTCCTTGAATGCGATTGGCTATTTGCGATGTTTGAAAACAAATGTTTGGCAATGTATCACCCCCTTAATAATAAACTGTTTATTAAAATGGCGTTAAAAAAATTAAAAATAACAGAAAATGTGAAAAAAATAAAAATCGATTTTCTAAACTGTTTGCAAATTGTACTTAAATTTGTTGAATAGCAAAGAGATGAAAAAACACAATTTTTTATGAATTTCATACAATAGCAACCAGCAGTTTCACGCGCTATAATTATTAAATAATTTTATTTATAAGACTAAAAACGAGGATAAAAATCTGAACAACAGTTAATTTATGCTTAAACGTAAGCAGAGGTTATCAAACGGGATATCTGGTGTGCTTAAACGCCACAAACATTTGCTGAAAAACATGCCTTTGCATGGATTTGAATATTTTAAAATAATGTTTTTCAAGAGCTTATCTGTCAATTGCCCGATAAAAGTGAAAAAGTTTTCTAAAACATACTTATAGGGATTAGATCGCTAGGGCCTTATATCGAACAAAGTGAATGAACACTTCAAAGAATAAGTGCTATTTTTTTAATATAACATCTGCAAAACTTTCGAGGCTACTTAATGCTGCGTTGTTCATAACTTGAACAGTACGGCCTCTACATTTTCGTTGAAAAGTTTCTCAAATGGACAACCTACCAGATCTTTAAATAATAACATTTTCTTTGCTGGTTATTTATCTGACATAAGCAGTACATGGCCCAGAAATCTTATTCTTTGTGGAGTCACACTTAGTCCAGAGATTTGGCTCACTGTGATACCACAAGCATAGAAGCTAACCCGTGGATCGAACAGTCTTCATAGGAAACCATTTTGACTTTAAAATAAATCGCGCTATTGCGGTGACCTTCTTTCTGAAAAGTTCAGTCAAAGATGACAAGAAATGGGAGGCCAAAAACTTCCGTCGCCTGATAGCAAGGACTAGACACTGGCACATGAGGTGAAAGAGAGTCTCCTCCTCCTCTTCAAAACCACAACTCCTGCAATAATCATGCGTGGGGATGGCGAGTTTATCTTCATCCCTCCTAATCAAGCAACGACCCTTGAGCATCGCAAGCGTGAGATGGATTGCTATACGACTTAGGGGAAGAAGACATACCTTCTTATCGAGAGCTATACAGCAGAGCGTAGCAATACCACACGTGCTCTCATGCCGCCAACGAGATTTAGCCTCGCCATACAGCGACCGGAAAATATCCTGCCAAAAAACAGGTTTTGAAAAAAGTCAAATAATCGATCTCCCTACTAACAGCCCACAATGACACTAGTACTTACACGCCCCTCACTAAATATGAGCATCGTAGAGTAGAGTTGGTTCTACTACGACTTGGTAGAACTAATAGGTAATGGACCCAAATCTTGCCTACCGACCTCTTAAGACGCTATGGTCGCCTTCTTCTTCTATCCATTATGTTTTGGGGTCGTGAATAACCCCCAAATACTTTCACCTAATTTATTAGTTTAGCCACTCCAATGGAGGCAGTAATAAAGCTTTCGGTCAGGATACCCCGCACAAAACTCACTATGCATTCACTAACATTCTCTGAGATTTAATAAGTAAGTAACTGTTTCGCCTCGCATCATTGATTCAATTTCATCATTACACTGACATCGAAAGGTACCACCGTTTAACCGTAGAGGACCCAGTAACCTGTAAATATGCCAAGCTGCTTTTGTTTGGCGGATTTTAAGATCCGTACTTTATACCCATTTGTTAGAACCGGTCGTGCAAGTCTCTTGGACGCGTTGAATATCTTAACTCCCAGATATTGTACTCATCCAAATTTATTAAATTTTATTAAAATTTATTAAAATTTATTAAATGAAATGTTAGCAATTGCCAGTTTATATAACATAACAAAATGGAAGTTTAATATGTAATAGGAAAAACCTCAGCCCTTTGCTGGTGGTAGCGATACTGTTCCAGATTTAGAGAATATGCACAATAATATTAAAAATGCCTACGCTTTTGATCTGTATTAAACACAAAGCTCACACTTTTAAACGCCTTTCAGGCAAAGTCATTGCTAAGATCAAATCAATTTCATGTATCATGCTTTTGCAGTTTCAATTGTCAATAATTCAAATATTTTTATGAGCTAAACAAAGTCGTACCTCGAAGCAAACAACACATGTAATGTACAACAAACTAATAAAATGTATCTTTGTATCTTTTAAATGTATCTTATACTGAATGAAAAAAAATAATAATAAAAAAGTAAATAAAATAAATTAATACATATGTAACATATCAACAGCGTATGAGACTGGCAGGCAGACTTGCAACTGCTTATTCCTCTGGATGTACTTTCTTGCCTATACACAATTCCGTATTTATAAGCTGAATCCTATTATTCCATTTCTAAGAACATTTCAATAATTGAACGTAAACATTAATATGTATCTACTTATTTTGTTTTACCAGTCGCTATTTTGAATGCAGCTTTCTGGGTTAATGTGGGTAAATTGAAGAGTAAAAAGAAATTAGCAATAGGCTTAGAAGTAAGTGGAAAGGTGTCCGGACTAATTTTTCATATATTTTATGGTTTTTGTTAGTAGAGAACCAATTTTTTTTCGGAGGTTTGGCGCAACACATACAAAAAATTTTGACTTATGGTAGAGAATTAGAATCACATATAATAATTATAGAAAAGTTATTTTAACTTAAGTATTATGAAGGCCACTTTTAAAGAAATTTCTCTAAAATCCAGTAAGGCAGGCCAGTACTAAGTGTTAAACTTATTTAGAAACTGAGATATAATCGACGTACATGTTTAACTATACAGTCATATTTATAAGATTTAATTAGCAACTGAGATATATCTAAACGTATAAGTCACACTTCAGTTTTTTCAATGGATTGACTTGATCATTTTTGCTAGCCCTAGGCAAACTTTAGATAAAATGTTCTTATGAAATCATTTAGACCTGTGTTCTGTTTACGTGGACACTTGTTTTTTTAACGATGTAAAATAATCGAAGGAAGACGTACGGGACTTTAAACCGTTTAAACACCTCAATACGCCAACTAAATTCAAGGGTATTGCTACCTTACAGTTTGGATATGCCTACGAAGTTCAAAATGTCACACACTTAGGTATCTTGTCTTACATTGCACTTCATCAGAGTCACATACTGAATTAGTCTCGTTCTAAAGAATGCTTATAAGATCCACATTTCTCCGTCACTCAAAAAATACATGTTTGTCATCCTGGTTATAGTAATTACAATGCGGGCAGAACGGGTAATTATAAAGACTAGAACAATATAAATACAGTCCATGTGGTTCATACCCAGATAGCAACTAAAAGAGATAATATTAAAACTCTTAATAACTGCATTGAAGCCACTCCCCCTCATTAAGAATCAGGTAATACGTAAATCTTTTCTTGGTTGTGCTTGACCATCTTTTCTGCTATTCTTCAATAGTTCCATCTCTTGTTTCAGCCGCTTAAATCAGCAGAACTACCTAAATAATAATCTTGCACTCTCAACTTAAAATGATTTACGATCTAATCAAAATAGTTATCTAGGTGTTTATGTTCCATTGCACCTCTGAAAAATTTTCAAGCATTTCGTGGTGAAAAACATTTACTAGGTGCAGCTAATGAGCAGCAAGTACTGAACAGTTTTATAACAAGTTGATTTCCTTCTTGACTTCTGTCGATACTGAATAATTTTGTTGTTCTAACGAGTTTCAAGTTGAAATGTTGCACTGTCTTATTAGGAATGTTATGACCTTAAGCTTGCTTAACCATCTGAAAGGTGTCCATTCATACAAAAAATAATTGACAACTTGTAGGTGCTACTAAGATCAAGTAATCTGTTAAAACTGCTGACTTAAGTGAACAGTTAACTATGTAACCCAATTTGCAATTTGGTATACCGGCAGAGTTCAAGGACGAAGTAGTTTTCTGTCACAACGAAAGCATTTGGCATTGATTTGATAACAATGCCACAGTGTACACTATAATAAAATGATAGATCACTCATCGTATAGTAGTCGTAATTTCTTAACTAGAAGATATTCAACAAAAACTTTACCTTTTAAAACAATTACCCACTGAATTTCTTTCCCTAGATCACTTAGTGTACACTAAACAGTTTTGTTTGTCTAAATAACTTGAGTTAGTGCTTTGCGATTCTTAAAAGAAGTGCGGTGCGACTAGATTATTTTAGGATTGTGAAACATATTTCTTGATTTGGCCTTAGGAAAGATAACCTCTAATTTAACTTATTTTGAACATTTGGTCCTAAAAAGTTTTCTACTCACTATTCAAGTACTTGCTTGAGCTACAGCCGGGATAGAATATCAAGTCAGACGTATGATGGATTTGTTGTAAGACTATAGTGATACAAAGTCAGATAGTGCTAAAAACATTTTGTAGCTCTTTAGCAAAGTAATAGGTAGACTTTCTTTTCTCTAAGCGAAAGATAATTTATTCATATTTGAATTACTTAACAATTGTGCCACTTAATCACTGTTCCAAACTTCTCTAAAATGTTGCATCTCTTAGCTTCTGCGTTTACTATTATCGTTAGTTGCTTGCCAGCAACCCAGCCAGTCAGCATATACTGCAAGGTGTACATGCTCTTGTAAGCCAGTTTGCATAAACAAATGCAAGTGTATGTGTGTATATATCTGCGAATGTGTAAAATAATTGTATTTTTATTGAATTAGCAATAGATTGTTTAAGTGCCTGTTGTTTTTGTTGTTGTTGTACATGTGTTGTCAGTTTAAAAGATCCATTAAATTTGGCCGCACACACAAGCTATCTGGCCCGCCAGCCAGCCGTTTAGCCAACCAGTCAAACAAATAATGAACCAACCAAACAGTCAGTACGCGGTCAACAGATCTAAGCAAAAAATAAGATAAACACAGACCATAGCCAACGCATTTTTATAGAAAAGTTCTCATTTTTATGGGAATCTGCATATTGAATTAACAATTTTACTAATTCGTATACGGCGGTGTAATTTATTAGTTCACCAAACCAATCAATTGATTGTTATGGAACAAAAAATAAATAAAAAATAACAATAAAAGCTTTGTGAAAAAATTATAGTGGGTGAAGCATACCTTAGCTGTACCCTGCAACACTTTTTAAAATTCCTATATCGAAGGGTAGATGGATCCTTTTTTCGAAGGTGAATTACGAACCCAAATTCCCAACGCAACAAAGACTTAGCCAGATCCACGACTACAAGGAAAGAGCTAGTCTTGAAGTCAATAGATCCAAGACATGCTCATAAACACCGAAAGAGCATTAAGATTGCACTCGAAGAAGTCTTAAAAGTTTATTATCCCGTAAATCAAAGGGGGCTTCGGAAGATATAATAATCGGATAAAAAAATCAAGAAAAGATTTTAGATTAATTAACTATTTATTGAACACAAAACCTGTATTATTCTATGGAGTCGTTGAGGATTAAGGAGAAATCGACAAACAGCCTTATATTTGGTGTTTTTAGAGGTTCATAAACTTGAATTGGCTACAATGCTTTATTGGACTACCAATTTAAAACTTTTTGTTTATTTTGGTTTGACATTTCATTATGGACAGATTATATAGGGTCCGCCAAATAAATTATTTTTGTTGAAAACATCGAGTGTAGCTACGGCTGTGTGACACGTAGCGCCATCCTGTTGAAACCAAATGTTGCTAATATCCTCCTCTTCAATTTTTGTGAGCAAAAATTCGTTCAACATGGCCCGATAGTGATCGCCATTGACTGTAACGGCTACTCCTTGCTCATTTTCGAAGAAAAATGGCCCAATTATGCCTCTGGACTAAAATCCGCACCAAACAGTGACCCGTCTTGGGTGTATGCGTGTGGGTTTTCCGTGTCCTAATTGCCAGCAAGATCAAAATGAGCTTCATCTGCAAAGATGATTTTTTTGGCTAAATCGGCATCTTCTGTAAGTCGATCGCAGGCCCACTTAGCGAAGCGAGAAAAGCGTATACACAACCATAATCGTTCAGCGGAAGGATAATACTAATTATCTGTCAAATCAGACATGAGCTAAGTGTTACCATTCACGAAATAAACACTAGTTGAAAAAAAAAACGTTAAATGGCGAATACTTTATTAGAGCAACGATTGCAATTTGTAAATTTTTTGTAAAATTAATAATTCTGTTCTTCAAACTTATCATGCACTTCTTCCATTTTATGGCGTACATCATCCTTCAGAGTGGCTAATTCGAATAACAATGGAACGTTTTCGGACCACGTTTACTTTTACTGATAACGTTCATCCCGTGAAACGCACTAAAAAAGCTGTAGACGCTGTATATGCAAGCATTGAAGAAGATCCAAAGCAATAAATTCTTCGCCGTTCTCAGTAACTGGGTTTGTGTCCTTTACATTTTAGAAACGATTTTACGAAAGGCTGCTGGACTTAAAAGCTTTTTAGATTCTACTTGTGTAAGAGTTAAACTCAAACCACAATCGTATGTGACGCCAATTCGACGAAGCACAAAATGATATTGAATTTCCATTCAAAATTTTGTTCTCCGATGAAGCTCGTTTCTGGTTGAATGGATATGCAAATAACCAGAAATGTCGCATTTGGAGTGAGGATAGTCCACAAGCATTTGTTGAAACACCATTACATCTACAGAAAATTTCTGTTTGTGTACTTTTTAGGCCGGCGAACTCATTGGTCCATATGTCTTTAAAAATGAATGGTCAGAATGTTACTGTCAATGGTGAACGGTATGAGGACATATTTTGACATTTTTTCGTACCTCATGAAGGTGACATTAATCTGCTGACATATGGTTGCCAGAGAACGAAGGCACATACCACACCCCGCTCGCTTCAGTTGATTTACTGAAAGAAACTTTTAATAAAGGAGTAATTTCACATAAAGGTCCAACTAATTGGCCAGCAAGATCGTGTGACTTCATCTCATTGCTTTATTTTCTTTGGGGTTATGTAAAATTACTTGTCTACCTCTATAAATCAGAGGCAATTGAATACAGAAATCAACATTCGAAGAGTCATTGTAAAAATACGGCCGTGTATACTGCGAAAAGCGTGTAAAAGTAGGTGTTCCAGAGTTGGCGTTGTTCGCGTTAGCCTTGATTTTGTTTAAACATTAATTTCATAACATAGTTATTTGTTTTTGACATTAAAATTATATTCCTTTGTTTTATTATGACATAAACTTGAATCTCCATGGAAGCGACAGTGAAAGCTGTTACGACTCTGTTCCATTTTCTCGCTCTACGGTTAATGTAAGTGGTGTTCGATGAAAAGTGAAGGAAAATTTTGGAGTCTGAAGTCATAAAAATATGTTTCTTATGTACGAGATGTCCAGTTTCATCCTTACTTCTGCCAGGAAGTGAAAAGTGACATCATTTGCTTTGAGGTTGATAATTTAAAGTTACGTACCTGTAGTAATACTGTAATAATTACTAGGTAATAAATTACTATGAAGCTTGTGTCATCTATATTAAGAGTGTATCAAGTAATTATCTGCTAACGTCACCATTGAGATTTTTTTAGTGATAGCAGAAGCCGCAAAATAAAGTGTACAACCTTTATCTCTAGAATTAATTACCATTTTCGAATAGGTTCTATGGCGTATAACAAGAACCTGATCTTGGAATTTTCGTAACACCTCAAAAATCTCGAGTTATGGGTAAAAAACGGTTTTTCGTACCTTCACGCACTTATAACCTAATAATTTAGCTAAATGTTGAAAATCGTAGAGGATTTTATAAGAAGAGGAACAGATCTATTAAATATTATATGCTTTACTTAATTAAACTTAAGGAATCTGTGTAAATTCTTTAAGAAAACACATTTCTTATAAATTCATTCCAAATTTTCAGAGACGTTTTCACAAATGGTGCCAAATTCGAATCGTGCGTTGATTTTGGTGCACTTTTTAATTCTATTTAATTTTTTTTGTGGCATAGTTATTTTCTTGTGCACTTTATTTTGACGCGTAAAAGAAGAGAGTAAATATTGTTTTTTGTTGTATAGCTTTAGTTGTTTAAGAATTTTGTTGTTGTTTTTATGGATTTTGGAAGGCCTTAAATACGCTCTCAAAAATATATAAAATGAATTATATAGGTCGTATTTTAAAGGACTGAAATAAAGACTTAATTCTGAAGAAAAAGGTTGTACTCTTTATTTTGACGCTCACAGTACATTAAATAGCAACCTGTTCTTCTTTGATTTGTTGTACACATCGGCTTAATATATATACTCTTGCTTCTTCAGTAGTGTAGGGTATGAAATTGTGTACAATTTATGAAAAAATATTAGTTGTGATGCATCCATAGTGAAGATTGCACTTAGAAATGTTATGGCAACCGACAAGATATGTTTTAAAGCGTTATTTAGTTGAAATAGAAAATTATAGTTTCGCCATAAACTTTAAAACGCTTTTTAAATACAATTGAAGCCGGTAGGTAGGTTATGTTCCTTTGTTTGTAAAGATTTATTTTTATTACAACATTTCTCTCACATAAACATGTATTTAATTACACGAGCAGACACGGGTATGTTATAGATGTTATGACAGAATAATTGCCATTCACATATAATATTTAAGTTACCCGTATATTAATATCATAAAATAAGAATATTATGAGAGAATACTCCACATAAAGAGAACAGCAGTAAAAAACGGATTAAGTGATACAGTTTGTTTTTTCTTAGCATTTTATAAGCGACAAAAAAAAAATGGAAATTTAATGAACATTTTAGTGGAGAAAAAAATGGCACCTTATGGCGTTAATTATACCAGACGTAATACTCGTATATTAAAACGACATAATTTTCGTATATAAAATTTTATAATTATTATGTGGTTACATAAATTAGGAAGCGAGAAAGTGAAGCATTTTAGTTCAAAAAAGGGATGCAAAATATTAAACATAAATCACACAACTTTTTTCAGTATGATTGTGAACGGCAAAGCCCGAATTTATGTGAACATTAATCACATTATACCGTTTTGTTTAGTAGACAAAGTCAGTCATTATTACTGCGTCCGGCGGCTGCAGCCAAACTTGATGATTGGCGATTGGTGATCTCCAAATGGCTCCAAATTTAAGAACAGAGCAGTTAATGTTCTCAACTCCAACCAAGCATTAAATAATCTACACAGCGATTAAGCATGTTGAAAATATTCTAACCGGGCATGATATTCATTACTCCACTTCTTACATTTATTATGCGTAGGAAACGGCGATGGCTTGAGCATAACGTGTGAATACTGGCGAATAACAAAACGGAAGTAGAAATAGAATGCAGAGCGAAGAATTAAAAAGCAGCTCCGAGGTGGCCAAACGACATGAGCTCTGCGGCTGATAATGCGATCTTCAAAAACAAGGCGCAAAACATCGAGTGAAGCTTCGGCTGTGTGGTACGTAGCGCCATCCTGTTGAAACCAAATGTTGCTAATGTCCTCATCTTTAATTTTTGTGAACAAAAATTCGCTCAACATGGCCCGATAATGATAGCCATTGTCTGTAACGGAAGGCATTTTCGAAGAAAAATAGCCCAATTATGCCTCTGAACCAAAATCCGCACCAAACAGTGACTCGTCTTGGGTGTATCGGCTTTTCAATGTATACGTGCGGGTTTTCTGTGCCCCAAATGCGACAATTTTGCTTGTTTATATACCTGCCAAGATCAAAATGAACTTCATCTGGAAGGATACAACTAATTATCTGTCAAATCAGACATGAGCTTAGTGTTACCATTCACGAAATAAGCACGAGTTGGAAAACAAAACGTTGGACCCGATATATATAAGTAATTGGAGGCCACTCTATAATACAAGGGTGTTAATATGCTTAATGGAACGTTTATAAATTACACTTGTTGCAATACTGACAATAGTGCTAAGGAAATATGCAGTCCATCCGTAAAGACAATGAAAATCTTATTGTGTGCTTATGGCTATGTTCGGCAAAATTATATTTATGTTTCTTTAGAATAAGAGAAAACAAAATTCCATTAATGCCTTTAACATTTACGAGTACAGCTTTGCCATTAACAAGCGCCCACATCTTACACGTACTACACCTCTAAAGCGAATTAAATTAACAGCGAACAACATTCTTTCTTCTTTTGCATTTGCTCTCCTTAATTCATTTAATTAACTTACATTTGCAGGTAAGATGAACCAATTTACTTTTCAATTGACTGTCTAGCATATTTAGTAACTACAACGTTTGCAATGTATTAACAAATCTACTCTCACTTTGGTACTCTCTAAGAAAAAAATAAAACTAAACGAAAAAGTTTAAAAAAATGTACGCGTACTTTCACAAATGATTCGGTATTTTTGGTAGAAACGTTGTTAACAGTGTTTTATTTTTCAAGACAGATTCTCATGCCATCGCCAAGGTATTGGGTTGAATTTTACATGGTTTTTTTTAATTTTTATTTTTTATTTTTGGTTAACTTGACTGGCCTAAGAAATACATAGAAAATTGCAATTGTGTTGTTTAAGAGCAATGAACCTATTTACGTATGAGAAAAACGTTAGAGTTCTTTTGATAGATTTTTTGTTGGTACTCTATTATTCGCTAATTGGATGTGGTGTATTGGGTTGATGCTTAAGATAGTAACTTTAAGAAGGGACAAAAATTGTAATTACGAAATTACTTTTTAACAGAAGATGTGCCAAAAGTCCTACAGAAGATTTAATGATGAACATTTTCTCGTCCAGCCCAGCATTTGTCATTTAAAGCTACTCTAGAATTGACCAAGAGATGTAGACTCTTTTGATGCGATAGTGGAAACATGGTAACAAAATGTGAACTACTAAAGTGAGCTGTCCATTGTCCTTCACGTACAGATTCAACTATTTTTAACGTTTATAATACGTTTAGTTCGTAATTAATAAAGCAGATATATATTTTTTTACTATCTAATTATTAGTTCAACCCTACAAAGAAGCTTCTTAAATAATTAATTTGTTACTAAAGAAAAAGTTTTAACAAGACTCGTAACGTGTGAGACAGTTCGAGTCAACCAACATTTAAACTTGTATATTTGTAAATTTCAGCGTAACTATTACGCATGGAGCGGAAGCGCCTAAGAAACAAATTGTAGCCAAGAATAAAGCTTTCTGCTGACAAAACAAAAAATATTTTAGAAAAACACGTATTTCTAATTAAAAATAGGTTTCTTTGTCCCGTCACTAACTAAAACGTAAGCAAAAATCAATATTTGAAAACAGTTTTGTCTGCGGACAAGCAATGTTTTTAACATTATACTGCTTTTTTATCAGTTTTAGTAAAATGGAAATTCCAGTTCTTTCTTTAGTACTTTGCCAAGGTGATTCCGACTGCATTTTTTCGTAAAGTGGAAGAATGTCACATATATATATTACACGTGTTTTTGAAACCTGCTGAGAAGCTAAATCAGCAAAGTCCTTGGTTGATTGAACGACTACATTTCCCTTTGTCTTATCATTTTTCCTCTTCCTAGTCGTTTAATGTTTCTGTCAACTCCAGTTATAAAACCTTCTACATTCTATGTAACGAAATATTTCACATAAAACTTTGTGCCACCTGTCGTTATAGAATTTTCGTGGATTATTTGCATTGATCTAGAAGGCTTCCAGTAAATACATGGTTAAATAATAGTTCTGAAATGTTTTCCTAATGCCATTGACATAAACAATGACTAAATCGTATGCGTCTGTACTGGTAAATAGTAGTGATATTCTCGCAGTTGCACTTTCGGCTACAGTAATATGCATATTCTGCACTAGTTCAATTACGACTACCCTTGTCTTCTTGGCGGTTGAGGAAGAGCCTTTTAAACTGTGTTTGATGGGGTTTGTTTCGTACTTTGCGGGATGTTTATCAATATTTTGATCTTGAACTTGTTTTTTAGGCATTAGAAGTCTTTTCTTATCCCTTTCCTTAAATCTATTGACTTTTAATTCATTTTTTGAAAAGCTATATTTTAGTCGCTTACGTAGTTCATTTATCCTTGTGGTTTCATTGCTGATTAAGCTTATATCCTCTTTCCTACACTTTTCGCGAAATTCCCGAAAACAATTAGCACTGGTTAAAGGTTCTTGATTAGACATTTGTGTGGTTAAAAACTGAAAGGCAATAATAAATTCAGTTTACAAAATTGTAAAGCAACAGATATTTAATTTTTCGGTGTCATGTATAGACATTTTTCTATCACCAAGAATCCATTAAACTAAGGCGTTTTCACTAAAGCGTTTTCACTCTAAGCTTATGCTTAGACCACTAAAAGTTAGCTGTAAAAAAAACTAGTTTCGTTAATTGGCTCATTTTACCATGATAATAATAAAAGGAAATTAGCGTAGCGCCTGTCTTGATTGCGTTGTAGGGCATAAAATTATTAATTTGTTCGTCTTACCTACTTTTTTTGAGTTCTACTCGTTTGAAAATTTTTCAAAGCACAGGATTTACATACAAAAATGGGTAGCAGACAAATTGCTAACCTTATTAGAATTTTAAAAGGAGATAAATAATGAAATTAAAGAAATTTAAGCATTTATTTGAGTTTTTAATGAATAAAATAAATTTAAAATATTGAAGCATTCCATTGATAATAGGGATCACAACCTCAAAAAACCTTATTATATTATTTCTAATACATATGTAGATTAGTGTGCTCCTTATTAAAAAATTGCATTGTAACTCCCCCTGTAGCCGTAACGAAGAACATTACTTGGATGCGTTATAACCCAAACTTTACAAAAAAATTTACCAACACATATAGCAAAATCCTAATATAGATAGATAAGAAAATATCTAATTTATAATCTATTTTTTTATTATTTTGTTATTCCACGTGCATCCTAAAAAGCCGACATGACTTTGTTTGCAGATAGTATTGTTACGAAAATAAACAATGCGTAAAAAATATACAAAAACTTCAGTGCATTTTAAGCTGTATTGTGTGATTCTAGTCTATTGGTTTTTGTCTAGGCTGTCAATGTGCCACTCTGGTAATGCCATACTTAATTTGTGTTAATCACAGTGTTACTAATTGCATATTGAACGGTATTATCGTAACGATTTTGCGTGTTACATTTAAAATTAACGGAAATGAATAGAGGATTTTAGACAGTATGAGACTTTCTAAAACTTTCCAAACTGTAGGCATTCAGGTATATAAGGAGGCTGGTTTGCCAATGCTAGTTCAGCAGTCATTGCGTAAGGTTGTAAATTAAAAATCATAAAGTGAAGTCGTGTTAAGGCGAATTTATTTACTTTTGAGTAATATGGAGGCAATAAGTTGCTGTATAAAGTAAAAGTTCGGATAATAAAAGACTATAAAGTAAAATATTAAATTCGCTGGATTTATTTTATTTTATGCAATTTAAAAGAACCTTAACGTTTTAAAAAGATTAAAACGTAACAGTGTTATGCTTGCCTTCTTTGGACTTTAGTTTCCAATTCAGTCAACTCCTTCGAGTGTTCCCTTCTCTTAAGTGTAAAGAATGTTTCATCCATAGTTCCGCATCGAAGCAAAAACTCGGCTTTGATGCGGTGTAACATCACCACCGTGGCTTTTTTTTCGAGGTGTACAAAATCTACGTAAAACACTGTTGATTTCTAAACAGTAGTGTAAGATATTAACCCATTCAAAATGATCTTCAGTCAATAACTTATAAACATATTTGTATTGTGGTACAACGGTTAGATATTTCATCGCTCTAGCTTATTGGCTCTTAGACGCTGAGTGTCTTCTCTCAATTACTCTTTCATTCTTTCATATTAGCTTAATGCCTCTTAATTCTGTAAGCACAGTTCGCTCTGACCTTACCATATATAGGATTATATTTTTCGCAGTTTGTAACGCAATTTAAGTTTCCAGCTGGGGTATTCTTCTGTTATAAACCAAAGGCCTGCTTCTTTTGAATAAAAGCACAATTGTTTATTTCCGTGTTTAATATTAGAACAAAGTTTTGTTATGAATGAAACCTTAAATTTAATTAATTATCTATTTTAACAGTATGGCAATATTGTACTCTCTGGAATAGTCAGGATAAGGTACGATATGGTTGGAATCAGGTGCGGTACTGACGTTTTACAATCAGGCACTGTATTGATAATGACGTCTGGTACAGGTGTTGCTGACAGTGTCTGGAACGTGTGCTGTAGTTAGCGTCTGAATGAGTGGTTAGATACGGGAGAGAGCATGTACAGTATGATGTGCTGGAGACAGTGTCTGGTAACGAGTGTGCTGTAGTGAAGACAGCCTCTGGTGACGGGTACTATGCTGTGCTGAAGACACAGTAAGTTTGATACGGTAATTTTGTGTTAGTACGATTAAAAAAGAAATGCGGAGTCTCTAATAATCGACGATAACAAGTAGAATGAAGGGGCTCTTACAGTCGGCAATCTATTAATGCAAAATGCAAGAGGAATTCCCGTGCTCTTGCATCTGCTAAAACAAAAATCACAATTTGGACGTAAATAGGAATTCTGGAGGTCCTGTTATCAAAAAGAGTGTACGAATATAAGAGGACTTTGGAAGGTCTTATAGCTATTTATGAGACCCGGGTAGACTAGCTCTGGCTTAGCTGAACATAATTCCAATGTATTATTCAAATGATTACACGTTACGACAAAAAATATCTAAGAAGTGATACTACTTCTCTGGTAGGCGCTGCCGAGCAAAACAATAATCTGTTTTTGGGCTTTCTGAACCATTTCCAAAATCTTCAGTTACGGGTAAAAAACCGAATTTATGTGACATCAAATGTTCACAAACCAATAACTTAGATGAGTGCTAACGGATTTTAAGTTTCCGAGCGCGTTTGAAAAGAAAAGAAACGGAACTTGAAAAGTTTATGCGTTTTTCCGTAAACACATATTTTAACAAATTTTTTTCACATATGTACAGTGGCTACAAGCCAAACTTGGACACTATAACAAACTGATTTTGTTGATAAAAATCTAACTAATAAGATATAGTTAAGAAAATCTTTAGTTTGATTTTTTATTATATATATATTAAACTATTAAAAATAGAAAACAAAATTTAAATTCAGTAGATGTAACCATTATCTAGAGAAAGATTATCCACACTTTTTGGCAAGTTTTTTAATGTATAAATAAACATTCTGATCAATGATTGGTTTACCCTCCTACCCAAAAACGTTAAATTTGCTTTAGTCGGTGAACATACCGTTTCTACAAAAAGAAAAACCATTATTTTGGTACTCTTTTGCAAATTTAAGTCTTTTGGTTTGATTTCGCATACTAATAAGAGGTTTTTGTCTAGCTCTTCTACCATTAAGACCAACTTTGTAAAGCAATTTTCTTATTGTTGGTGGGCTTGCTTTCTTACCAAGTTCACTTTAAGCAATAGCAGCAAGTTTTGGAGCACTTAGGAGGGAATTGATTTTTATGTTTCTGACAAAATAACGTTCTTCTGCTTAAGAAAATATTTTGTTGTGGACATGTTTTGTTCTATTTTGCACCGTTTTATTAACTCTGAAACGTTTTATTGTGTCGTGGACAGTTGAATGCGAACAATTTTTGATATTTCGAGAACACTTTTCCTTTTCTTGTATGCTCAATAATAAGCTTTCTTACTTCGATACTAGTTTGTCCCCTTCGTCTTACAATCTTCTTGATTTTAGCTCTGTTTATTCTGTATAATTTTCGAAAACTGAATTAAAGGTTTTCCCCTAGATATGTAAATTATTCTGCGAAGTTGGTCGCATTGAAATTACAGACTTGCTAATATTAACCCATAAAAGTTATTGTCCGAGTGTGGCTTGTGCAAGTCATTCTAACTTTCAAAGCATTTTCAGCTTAAATTTTACCTACAATTTTTATATTTCTAAATTGGTGTTTCCTTTTGTACGTGGAAGATATACACAAATAAGAAAATAACTATATTTTTATTTTTATTTTTATTTTTATTTTTATTTTTATTTTTATTTTTATTTTTATTTTGGTATAGTGCCTAAATTTGGGTTGGAGCGGCTGTATACTCCATGAATTAGATAAGCTTTGCAAGTAGTAATCTTTTGCTCTGATTTTGTCCACCTTTATTGGCCATAATGCGGGAAAATGCTGTATTCACGCGTACGGCTTTGCATCAGCTTCTTTCGCTATACCCGTCTACGTCAAATAATTCATGTCTTTTATTTTCTTTCTGCTCATTGTCAAAATATTGTTTTTGTTAAGTTGGTTCCCGGTTTCATGCCTCAATCCAGTTCTTTTTCCACGATGACATTTCTCTACATATAGCTTCAATCTGATATAGTTTCTTCGCTACTATTGTCGTATATAATTTACCACAAGAGTAAATCCAGAACGTAGCTTTGTAGAATGCCGAAATTTACCTCATGGCGGATAATACTTTCATTCATGGCAGTAAGTAATGTCAGGTAGCTTCCTTTTCCTCGGGTTTAAAGGAATTTTTGGCATCTAATATTTATTATCAATTGAAATTTCTGCTGTCATTGTAAGTTTCTAAATTAAGTCTGTTGTCGAAAACTATATTGCCTATCACATAGCCCTTCTGCCCTTCCCTAAACGTGCTGTTTCAAGCGAACATACAATGGGCGTTCTAAAATCCTGTCCATTTTATCAATCATGCAGAGTGTAAGATATGTGCTTGTTTCCCTATGTGGCTTGTTCGGTTTTTGTAGTAGTAACATTCCTTAAGACTATGGGACAGATCGGTGCTAATCTCTTGCCGGCTTTGTCATAAATAATTATAATAATTCTTTACTTCACACTTACGTTTTTCTTTAAGTCTTGACCGTTTTTGTTACATTATGTGCAAACACAGCACCTATCTTGCACACAGCTTTCTCATCTCAAAATTTTATGTCAATGAGGAATCAACGTTTGGTATGTATACCACTTTTTGAAATGTCTATCCTTTTAGCTGGCTCACTTAGTTTCCTCAGATGTTCATCTTAATAGTTAATGGCGAGGCAACCTAAATTCATCAACTACTACGGTGAATGTCTTGAAGGATCATACAGCCTCGTTTGAAATCTGCTATTCAGTATTTAATCTTTTCAATATTCAATAACTGACTGACTTATTTTGTGTTAAAATGTTTGTTTTTTTTTTGCATTAAATGTTTCAACAGCTTATCCACCTACAATTAAAGAGAAACGTCACAAAAATTTACCTTCAGAATTAATTTAATTAAAAAATGGGCCAAAATACTAAATAGGAAAAATAACACAAAGACTTAGAGTTTGATATAAATGAATGGTTGCATGGTTGGATGGATGGCACGTACTAACCGTAACAAAATTAAAATCTTTTTTAAATGGTGACCACCATTAGTTAAATGATGCATGATAATGGCAACCCAATTATATTGTCGCATTTATTTAATGTTTAATTTTTGTGTCACTGGCTGATACCAGAATGTTGTTAGCAGTTGTTGTTATCGCTAAAGCTGTTTTGACTGTGGTAACATGTTTCCTACATTATCAACCTGTGAAAAAAAAATAATTTGTTGTGGGTACAGTGATAGGTATAACAAATTACAGAACAGGTAAACTGTGACTTGGAATAAAGTCTTTATATTAAAACGGGTTAATAACTAAAACCAGTGAATTTAGGATATTATTAATTTAAAGTTCACTACCCATTACTAATTTTGGTAGCCACTGTTTTACTTGTTGAAGTGTGCAAAAAAATATAAAAAAATGTAATTTTTTCATTCAAAATAATTGCCACTATTGTCGTTCTCAACTCAATTTAGTTTGGTATTCTGAAGCTAATTCGGTTCGGACAAAAAACTCAGTTTTTTAATATGCATTTTTTTATACGCAATAACTGCATATAGAAAATTATGTCTAAACAAATTTTTGGTCTCTACAAAATGAACAAATTCAGCTTCAGAAATCCAAACTGAGTTGAGTTGAGAACGACAAAAAATATTGGCAAATATTTCATTAGTAAGAAATATGACAACACTGTTAATAACCTAAAAACGACAACCTAAAAACAACAATTTTTGTTCCTTGTATCCTGTAGCCCAAGCACGATTTATGATTAAATGGTTGGCAGAGGCAACGCTCATTATGATCCAAAGCACAATCTTTCAAGCCTATACGTTCACAACATCAAATTGAGGTTAGGAATACTTTATTTATCCTATTTAGTGAGAGAAGAAATTCGGTGTTTGGAATTACTACATCCTCTCATTAGGAACCTTATCCTGTGAGCCGAAATAGTAGGCAACTCATGAAGTGGTCAGTTCTGACATTTTCGAAAATATGTTGACGGTATCTAAGCCCATCAATAGACCCGTCAGTTCTTTAAGCTTGTTCTTGTTGAGAACTAGTTACTTTTGAGATTTCCCAGTAGAAATTACTTTTTCGCTTGTCTTAATTCGGAGAGAGTTTGCCAAAGCCAAATAAACTATCCTCAATCCAGGAGTCAAACTTCATCCTGACTGGGTGCTTGGTCTGTGTTTACAGGAAATGTTTCTTAAAAGACTTAAAATGAATTGATATTTGTGTCATCATTTATAATGAGGGCGTACACTTTCACCAAAACTCGAACGATTGGTAACACTTTTTGCTAAAGCTTTATACCTCTTAAGTAAATGCATTTTTTATACGCCTTAGAATAAATGTTGTGGTTGTGGATATGGTGTTCAGTTGTCTATATCTACGAGTATTGTATTTCTCTGGGCAAGATAATTCATTATGAAGTCAATTTATAGCATATTTCATATATAAAAGTGATTCGGTTAATTGAAACGCTGCAAGAACACTTCATTTCATATGACCTTTTTAATATAAGGTTATCCATTTAGTGGTTTAAAAACCTCCGTGTGGAAAAATTCAGCAGCAGCAATAAAAAACATAAAAGCTTTTAACTTCAATTTTACTGTTTATTACTCTTAAATTTCTTAATAAAAATTACAAATTATTTAAATTCAATTTATGCCATACTCCTCAACCAAATAAAAAACTTCTGCTCTGTATTGTAGCCGCGACCAGTATGAAATACAATTTCGGTATTAAACTAAAATATTTAAGACAATACTGATCCCCTTTTGCTGGGTTCATCAATCAGAAAATTTCCCTTTAAATATATCCTCTCAGTATTAGGTAAATATCTAATTATTCTCTGATCCCTTTTTGTTTAATTGTCAGATGTTTTTTTTTTGTTGGTTGTCAGGAGAGGAAAGGCTCGAATGGTAATCATTTAACAGAGTGACGTGAATGCAAATTATAAACACTCCGGTCTGCAAGGCTGTCAGCTATTAAATATTTGTTATCTGAAGTATCATTTAGTTAGTGAAATGCTTACCATTTATGAGTATAGATCCATTAACAACCGAAGAACGCTTAAAAATAGTTTACATTTACTATAAAAGTGGTGATTTTGAGATTTTACGAAAAAAAGAAAAAGATTTTCAGCGATGAAACTCACTCCTCTCTCAGTGGTTAAGTTAACAAGCAAACATGTATCAAATAGTGTTACAAGTACTCTGAAGTGATGGTGGAAAAGCCATTATATTTTGAAAAAAAAATTACTGATTGGTGCGCATTATCGTTTGGAAGTATCTGCTGGCCATATTTTGTCGAAAAAACACAGAAAGAACCACTATCGTCAATTAAGAGCGCTGAGGCAGCATGATAATCAACTTTTTTAGACTTAAATTTGAAATTGATTTTATCGCACTACAAATTTTATATATATTTTACGTATATCTTATGTATATTTTACGACGTCAGTCCAAGATCATGCGACTTAACGCTGTTAGCCTTTTTTGTGTGGCTACGTAAAAGAACATGTCTACGCAGATTATCCCCTAAAGTTGGAGCATTTGATAGTCAACTTTTGTCAAGTTATCGCCGATATATCGCCCGTGTATACGAAAAAGTGGTCAATCTGGAACAAATCGAGAGAGACAGTCATTTAAATGATATTGCATTTCGTAAATTTAGTCGAATTCATAGCTTAATCTAACGAAGCCCCTCTCTTCAGCTTACATCTGGCGATGACGAAAAACATCACACGAATGATCAGGAGAAAACGCCACCTACTGGAACAAAAATTACAGTGCTAACTAAGGATCATCACAATCACTTATAAAGGTCACCGTTGACCTGTCCGGGACCGTTGTGGGACAGAAACTGGAGACGGCACGTATTTGTATTTAAATTCACGTGTCACTAAGCCTGACCAGAAGTATTCTGGCGCGACGGGAACCTAGCGCCCCAGGGATTTCGATCTATGCTTGATTGTTGGGTAGGCCCTTTTGTGGGGGCTTCGTGGTGGCTGTGGTTTAGACCTAAACAAGCAGAGCGCGAGCTAGGTGCTGTGTTGCATCTCCTCAACCGAGTACTGTGACCCATATCACGGCAGGAGTTTAGATGGTCTCCGACTCCTCACCAAGGTATGAAGGATATGAGTGTCCTAACAACACGCCTTCGAATTGGTACTAACTTGTGATATTCACTTGTGGGTATCATAGGTGGGGGGCGTTGGTGGACGCATTGTATTCACTCGTGTCATTGAGGCACCGTAGGGTATGTCGCACGGATCTGCACCACTACACACAATCATATATAGGCGAGCTATGATATTATGCGTGTATATTTCCCATATGGCATTAATCTAATCCATTTGAGGCTTATTACCCAGAAAACTTGTTCTTTAGTGCAACAATTTGTTATGGAATGACCTTCACGCGAAAAATATTACTGCCACTTACGATATAGATCGCAATTCAAGTCAAATATCTATAAATACAAAACGCTCTTCTTTCCTTCCCACAACCAAGGAGCATGCTAAGTAAAGTTCCTTATCAATTTTCCCTATCAATTTTTTTTGTATTTTTGAAAAAACTTTTTCAATTTGTATATATATTTTTTTTATTCAAAGCTGACTAACCGTAGGTCATTGTAATTTTTTAAGTTTTTCAGAAATGTCACATTTTTTTGATGCAAAGAAACGTCAAGTAAGTCAAACAGTTCTTATATCTATGACTAAATAGTGTAAGTTTGTACCGGTTCTGATTACAATTGTTAAGAAGCAACTACAACCTCATGTTAGAGGGCATCCTTTGGTATCATAAAATCATAGTAGACAGCTCTTTAAATCACTCTGTTTTTGATTGTAAGCACTAATTTGCTATTAAATAAATTTCATATAAAAAATATTCTCATATTAAAAAATTTACAGCTGCATGCTTCACAAAAACACATCCACGAACTATAAAATGTTGCACCATGTGGCGTTCCAGAATTTTTCTTTTTAGTTTTCTTATAAATTATGTGCAATTTCTTAAAATTCTTTTCGGTAAAGCAACCAATCACAGACGAACATAACAGACGAATATTTCTCAAAAGTAATTAATCTTTTTTTTACGTACGGAAATTAATAAGTAATTATCAATCCCTAACAGAGTGTCATCATCATACGTCATAATATGCATCATTTAAGCAAATTAGTAGAGATGGTGTAGCATACAAATATAAATATTCAATTTACTCAGGCGACTATGCAATGGCATAAAAAGGCATTGGAGCAAGTTTATATAACTTTGTAAAAGAAAAAACATATACTTGTATATATATATATTTTTAAGAACATCTTCAAAAAATAAATTTTTTTATTTGCATATTTACTCCATTCGTTTTTAAAGTCATTGAAGCGGTGGCGTGATTGCATCATTATTTTAAAAATTCATAAAAATTTACAAAATTCTGTAGAAGATCAAAAACAACATTTGGTAGAAACTTTGTTTAAGTTATAAAACAACAAAATTGATGTACAAACATACTTAAATGGCTCAAAATTAAACAATTTTTAGTGAAATAGATGCGGAACAAACAATTATAAACAGAGCTGTGTAGACAGCTTACTCTACTGTAGGTTATTTGGTTTGTCGTAAATTGGCGAGTTCATTCGAAGACCCAAAAATACTTTTCCATGCAAACTGTGTGTCGCTCATAATTGAACACCCATCGCTTTCCCTTCTTCGAACAAATGTGAGATCTTATTCCCGATTTTGATAAATGTAAAATGTGATATGATCCGTCAGTGACATATCTCTAAGAAAGTCTGTATATTAATTTAGATCAGTTGCTTGAATATACCTGAGTCAATACACCACTCATATAAACAGTCATATAAAAAGTTTTGTGCTGATTACGTGGTATTAATTGAAAAAATAATACCAATGGAGTCACGTTTTTTGTTTTCTTCATTAGAGTATGCCAGAGCACAATTGGATATACGTATTAGGCCACCACGTTACTAAAAAGGATGATAATGTTCTGCTATTCTTTAGCTCTATACTGTTAGGTGTTGTTCTTTTTGTCTCATCTTATGATAGTAAGAGCACGGCGGTGCCGCATTTGCAATCTCGTTGTGGATCTCAATATGCGTTCTATCCATGCAAATTTCATTCTCAGGATGTCGTGCGGGATTGGTTTTGTTGGTTTGTTGTACAGAGCAGCTTGACTCTGTTAATGGTGTTCACCCAAGGTTGTTTGTGCCCACTCTTCATGGTATTGATGTGAACGATGTTTGGTTTCAACAGGATGGGGCAACTTGCTACACATCTCATGCCACAATCGATTTATTACATCAAACGTTTTATGGCCGTTTCATTAGCCGAAATGGTGATGTCAGCTGGCTGCCAAGAAGCTGCGATTTGACGTTGACTATTTTATGTGTTAAAGACAAGTGTTATGCCGACAAACCATAGACTAAAAGGCATTTGGACTATGGGTTAAGTTTAGAGTCAGGGCACATCTTTTGCACTTTGATTTTTGGATAAAAGCCCAAACGCGGGAAGAGAGGTTACCATATCTGGCTTCGACTCTCTTTCCGACTCAATATCGAGTATCCTTTCGAATTATCCGAACAGTGAAATTGTTGTTGGTGATTTCAATGTTCATAATTGGTCTTGGTTACGCCATTCAGGCCGTACAACTCCAGAAGGCCAATACATTGAGTTATTTGCCGCGCACAATCACCTTGCGCAAGTAGTGAATGAACCTACACATATATCGTATGTAGATGGGCACCAGAACAATACCCTCGACCTTTTCCTCACTACACACCCTGAAAAGTATGTCGTTGAGGTTCTTGCACCTCTCGGAAATTCGGATCATTGCACAGTTTCTGACTCATTCTCGTCCACCGCTCTTCGCGAGGTTCCACCCATGGCTACGGAACGCTCTATTTTTAACTACGAGGATGCTCGTTGGGCTGAGCTCAACGATTTTTTTGGGCATTTTAACTGGAAACTTTGTTTCCTTGACTCAAACGTCGATGCCATAGCAGAAATGGTGGTGAATATAATAAGGCTAGGGATGGATATTTTCATCCCATCCAAAAAGCTTTCGATTAAACTCAGAAACAAATCTTGGTTTAATCTGACGTTTAAATTGGCAGTCAGATCCAGAGAGGAAGCATTCAGGAATTGGCGCAATAACAAATGTGCCCATACTGATTTGCTTCGCAAACAGGAGAGATCTTCATGTGCCGCAGTAATTAGACGCGAAAAGGCTTTATATGAGCAGCGCCTTCGTGCTAAGTTCTTACTTTTCCGCGGGGAAATAAAAACTTTTGGTCATTCGGTAAAACGCTGAGAAAAAACGCTAGTTCGGTTCCTCCTTTTATAAAGAATGACCATTTACTCACGAACCCGGTTGAAAAGGCAAACCTTTTGGCCGAAATGTTTGCAAGTTATTCTCATTTGCCGGAGAGCTTTCAACCACTGCCCGAACTTGAAAGATTATCAGTAACGATGCCTAGTATATTCTTTCGAGCTCGTGCTGTAAAAAGGGTCCTTGCAAATCTCAACGTTAACAAGTGTTCTGGGCAGGATGGCATCCCAGCACTGGTCCCGAAGCAGTGGTCTTCGACGCTTGCGCGTCCACTAGCCCACCTTTTCAGTGCGTCATATCGCGCCGGTATTTTTCCATCTTGCTGGAAGGTTGCTACTGTAACGCCAATCCCTAAAAAGCGCGAGGCTAGTAACCCTGAGAATTACCGTCCAATAGCAGTTTGTGCCGCACTCTCCAAGTATGAAGAGTATGATTAATCACCACCTTGTGGGATATCTGGAGTCCAACGATTTACTTAGCGATCGTTATTACGGTTTCCGAAAGGGTATCGGTCGTCACTTCTCTCGGTTTATATCGAGTTTTCTCTGAGATCGGAGAGTGGTTATAGACGGGGTCTCATCCGACGAGTTCAGGGTAAACTCAGCGGTACCGCAAGGCTCTGTTTTTTCTCCTACTCTCTTTCTAATATTTCTTAACGACTTTCTTCTTCTCATTTCTAATCCTATCTACTCTTTTGCGGATTACAGCAACATTTGTCACTCATATTCTTTTGATCGTAGACCGAGCCTTTTGGAGGTTGGGGTAAAAAGCATGAATATGAACGTCACACTCACAAGTGACCTGGTGAAGGTCTCCGAGTATGGTATAAAACATATATTTTCTACTATCCATGGTAATAACATAGACATATCAGCAGATAATGCAACATCTTATAGATGTTTTGTGACACGGCCTCTGCCAGTTGTAAAAAATCATATGGGAAAAAATTAAAAAATTCATTTTTTGAAAAAAATGAGTATAAATTAATATTGTAAATACAGTATATATTAATATATATTTCAAATAAATTATGTAAAATATATTATTTAATACAATCTATGGAAAATTTAATATTTTCTTTTATTTTATGAAAGAATCAGAAGAATACAACATATACCAAGTATTCTTTAATAATATTATATTAATATGAAATGTTCTTTCATAGCATAATTTCAATCAACACATCACATTTTATATTATATTATTCATTCAATGGTAAAAGACCCATCCATCGATTGATGGTTGATGGTTAAATAAAAAATATTTATTATACACTTTCAAAGCATCTCATCATCTCACATCATGAATACAACGATTTAATATTATATATTAATACTTTTCTAATGATGATTATTGCATTTTTGATAGAAGTAAGTTAAATAATATCAACTTGGATTATTATTTCAACGCATTTTAACTTGTAAATATAAAATGTTCTTTCTTTCATAAGCCGATCGATTGATAGTTGATGGTTGATGGTTGAATGAAATAAAATTTTTCATTCTTTTTCATTCAATGGTAAGACGATCCAATTGAATTTTTATTTAAACACTTTCAAAGCATCAGCAGCATCATCAGTGAACAGGGTCGATTTTAATGCACGTAAGACTCAATGTTGTTTTTTAACACACAGGCGTTGTGGTGTGCTGTCATTTGCGTCAATGGGTAACGTGTGTATTGAGGAACCAGATGCTCTTGATGTTCTGGGCATCAGAATTTACTGTGACGTTCGTTGGAATGATCACATAAGTGTCGAAAGAAGCATTCAAGTGCCTTGGTTTTTTGAGACCGTGCAAGAAATACTTCACCCCATCTGATCTCCTTAATATTTACAAGACCTACATCAGACCCAAAATGGAATACAACTCTCATGTATGGGCCGGTGCTTCAAAGTCTATTTTGGAGCTTTTCGACCGCGTAAAGGATAGGGCGAAGATGCTCATCAACGACGGTAGGGTAGCCAACTCTATCGATTCATTGGAGCACCGTCGCCATGAGGTGTGTGTTTCATTGTTCTATCGGTACTATAACGGAATGTGTTCTAACGAAATTAAGGAATTAATTCCCAAAAATCATATATTTTTACGTAGTATTCGTATTTCTCGTAGAGCGCATCCCTTTGTAGTTGATTGTCCAGTAAATCGCACAAGGCATTATAGGGAGAATTCGTTCTTTGGTCGCACTGTTCGGTTGTGGTATAATCTTCCAGCGAAAATATTTCCTGCCACTTACGACATGAGTAAATTTAAATCTAACGTCCATAAACACTACTCCCTCTGTCCTCCTTCCAATAACCTATTTTCCTAGTACCAGCACAATGCACTGCATGAGTAGGGGTCATCTCCTGGGTGCTGGTCTTATATATAAAAAAACATTTTGCAAGCCGTTTATTTCGTTTTGCATGTAATTCTGTTTGTTGGAAATCAATGCAAGATCGTCAACAAATAATGAATCATTCAGATGTTCAAAGTTTTTGGGGTGCCAAAGTATAACCCAATTTAGCACCATGTGTATACTTGAGCGAAGTGACTCATTAGACAAACGGATACCTCCGGCTTTAATATGTAGAGAGTTCTTTACTAGAATATGAGTGCTCCTTCCCTTAAAATGGCTTTCTTCTAAAACATTCGTACTCATTATGGCATTTTATTTATCATATCATACATTACTTTTCCTTTCTTTTATTAAGTTTCCTTTTAAAAACATAAATTGCTTTTAATATGCCTTTCCAGTAGTGGCGGGTAATTAAATCCTTTTCTTTTTCTTTGAGTATTTTTTTAATATCTTTTGTTTGACAATGCCACCCACATACACACATTCTGGCTCAATAAAATCATAATTTGCATTTTGCATGTGAAGGCTTAAATAGTATTTTTCTTTGCAGATAAATTCTCATAAAGAAACTTTGCAATTACGAGTTATAAAAATGTCCAAATTTATGAGTTTTTACATTCTTCATAAAAATAATTTTGCCATATATATCTGCCAACTTTTTATTGGATTTTTATATTTACAACTAAGAAAAATTAACTGGAAAAACAGAGGCATTAGTAGTATATATACAGCATAGTACACTTTCTAGTTGATTATGAAAAATATTACAAAGTAAGAAAAAAAAAAAAATAATTATACCAGCCAAGTCAGTTTAAAAACTCCCTACTTCTAATATATTAATATTTTTTTTGAAAATAAAAATACAATAATACATTTTTGGGTTTTGATATATTTGGTGTCACTATGTCTATTGGTAGGCAATTAGGTACATGAAGGGCCGCTTTACTTCCACGTCAGTTAGTTATCGTTTGGCTGTCAATAAACAAAGTTGTGCAAAGCGGAAATAAAAGTGTTGTATAAACGAATATTAAGTGTTGTATTAAGACAAATAGTATAAAGTTATAGTGAAGTAAATAAAGTAACTGTAAAACATTTATTTTTTTTAACGCAATTTAAACGAACTCAAACGTTTTAAAAAGGTTTAAATATATATATTTTTTAGATCTGTATATCTGTCTATAACAGGTGCTTGACATTTAATTTTATTCTCAATCTCAATGATAATTACAACAATTCTTAACTTTTTGAATTACTACATAGTTTATGTAGACACTTGCAGTTTTTTAGATCAATTGCAAACAACTATATGCTGTCGAATGTATACCAGATTTTGCCAAAGTTTGACATGTCTATTTGGTTTGCCGTTACCTGTTCTTCGTTGCCCCTCCAGTCCAAAAGAGTTCTTGCAACATCATTGTGAGGTTGGCGTTATAAAGGTTAAGTAAATTTGAGGTTAGTAAGTAAATTTTCTGTCAAATGATGAAATGTAAAAAATTGTGCTGTCAACCTTTGACAGTTATTTAATAAAAAATTGGGAAATTGGAAGAATTTTAATAGCGAAAATTTACTATCAAAATGGTGAAAATTTTACTTTATCATTCGTAGTTTGGCCAGAATAATCATAATAACTGACGCTTTTATTACGGACTAACTGTGCAGACATATAATAAAACAAATTTCAAGCTTCATATGATAATATAATTTTGTTCCCTCTCAAAACTTTGTTGAGTGCAAGCAAAGCACCTCTGTCTTTGTTGACACGTTCGCTGATGTTATCTCTTTATTCCCTCTCCTTCATTATCTTACTGCAAAAGTACCAGAAGCTGTCGAAATTTTCAATTACGTGCCCATTTTATATTTTCATAGACTTTTCATAGAGTTTCTGGTATTTATTCTTAGAAGGTTGCCAGACGGCGTTGATTTCACTTGCTTTACAAGATTTTTTAAAAGCTTGCCAAAAATCATGAAAGGATTCAAGATTTTTTAAAACAAATTTTTTTAAATTTATTTTTTAAACAAAGGTTTGTAAAAATCTATTGAACACTTTAGTGAAGCTTTCCTAAGCGAAATACTGATTCAACTGCATTTTGTACGCCTCCACGGAATTTGATTTTACACCATTAAGATGAGTTCTGTAGAGATCTTAACAATAACAATTTAAAGATGCAAGGATCTGGCTCTCAGTTTGTGCCGAGTCATCAATGATATTTGTGATCTGATGTTGTCACGATGTAATAAAACACGCTTTCTGTTGATCAATTCTGGCCATGTTTATTAAATCACTTGCTTTAACTTCGTTACTTGTAGACAGTATATATCAAAATAAATTTACCAAGTTGTAGAATTTCATAATGAACAATCCCCTTCCAATTGCATATCTCCTATTTGTTTTTCGATGGCTATAGATGTTTTTACTTTTTTATACCTGTTTTTAAGTGTCTATGGGCAGTTTTAAGTGATCTTGTCGTTTCTCTTGCAGTCTACTATATAGAAACACCTAGTTTGCAATCTGGACCCATTTTTTACCTGTTTTTAGATGGTTTTAGATGTTTTTTACCTTTCTATACCCTTTGCATACCTCATTTTACTTGTTTTTAGGTGTCTATAGGTAAGTGCTACTTTGGTTTTCTTATAGTCTTCTACATAAGAGCACCTAGTTTAGCTATTTGGACCAATATGTTGCCAGTTTCTATGATTAATTATTGGTAATTTTATGTAATTTTTAATAATTTTGTTGGATTTTGCGTTAATTTGTCAAAATTTTGTATAATTTTATAATTTATAATTTTATAATTTTTGACACCAAAATCAAAATGGTCTAAAACCAACCGTCAAACTCGACCATTTTGACCATCTAAAACCCACCAATACCCCTGACCATCTGCACCTGTAGTAAAGATCGAGTACACTACATACCTAGATAATATTTAACCTCACGCACAAACAAATTTTCGACCATTTAATACATTCATTTATATTTTCAATAATTTTTGTCAGTTTTTGTGTTTTTTAACCAATTTGTAAAATTTTGTTGTTAGTACTGTGAATTTTTTAATTTTACCATCAAAATCGACCAAACCACTCATCTAAAAGCCACCATCGCCCGTAATCGCTCCGACCTATCAAACACGGTATATTATTGTCTAATGCGATAATTATTACCGTAGATATTAGTCGACGATTTTCGAACAACTATATTTTGATTGCCAAGATTTTTCTTCCAAATTAAAAATTTTTCTATAAACGTCAAGATTTTGATTTGTTGATTGTTGATGCCTTAGACCGAATTTAGCAGTATTTTCAGATACGTGTTTTGGCTAAGCTTTTTTGTGCTCACAACAGTCGTGGGTATTTATCATGCTTGATACTGTAGAGTGTTAGCAACTTAAATAATTAAGCACTGAAATAATACCGTTACACGTCGTTCAGTCTCATTTATATTTATTTTTAATATTTGTCTTTTTATAGGACAACACTTACGCCAGTGTGAAATTATAATTTTTCGGGAATTAATTAAGTGTACACATGTTTCACTTAATGTGCCTTAAACACCGAATTACATAATTCATTCGTTGTTTTTTATGAGATTATTAATTTGAAGAAAATACGTATTTTAAAATTGTGGCTTAAAACGCATACACATACAGATGTACGAAGAAATTATTTTCTCTTTTTCCATGTAAAGTTTCCAATATTTTGGTGGCCTTTTAAATATAAAACTGTCAAGTTGCCGATATAAATACACTCGTACTGTATTAGTTATATACGTTAACCAACTGGAAACTAAATAAATAAAAAATCGTGAAATTTTTACCCAAAATAAATAACATTTTCCCACTCCATCGATAATTAATAACGCGTGATAACAAAGTTTCATGATAACGCTTTATCGCATACTGTTGCTGCTTATATTTCCTGTTTTAAATTATTCAACAGACTAATTGCTTTACTATTCCCAACGCATAGATACACACGATGCAGCGAAATATTCTGTCATTCGTTTTGTATATTCGTATACATTTGTATTTACACAGCAATTGGTAGTGGAGCAGCAGCAATTCCTTTGCTTGGCCATAAAAGGATAGACGAAAGATAGATATAAATTTGCATATCTAGTCGTCAGTGTCTGATAAAGAGAAATACTACTGTAGAGCTTTTATCACCCTACGCAACTAAAGAAGGTAACTTGTATTTGACGAAATTTGGTTACTTTATTATAAATTTGATAAATTTGACTCTTACTGTACCTTGTAAATCGAATCCATATTTGACAAGCTGTTGTTATTTTTTTTCCATCGTAATTAAAAAAAAATCGATAAACGAGAATTTTAAGCATCAAATTTCATTCATTAGCCTTGATGAAAGAAAGAGTAAGAGAAAATGTTATTACCCGACATTTACAAATCTTGGAGATTAGTTATATAGAGAGCCTACATGAATTGCAGAGCCACTTGTTGATTGTTAATGTCTTAAAGTATGCAGGAGTATAGCTGTAGGATCTCATCAATGGCCTTGCTTTTGAAGATTTATATGAGTCACCTTCTAATACAGAGGTAAGATTAGCTTAAGTTAAGTGTATCGCACAAAAATCCCCACTTAAAACCTTAAAATCCACATCATGGGATCACTGACAAAGCTAATCAAATTCGATAGTGACACATCCTTGAGACATTAAAGATTATTGAAGTACACCTAGGTGCTTCAGTCTGAGCTCCCATAAAGCGGGGCACTCATACAGAAGGTATTTTACCAATTTCTCATCCTCCTCATCCTGAGAGCTCCAACAATAATCATGACCAAGGCGCCAGATGGCTGTTTATAGTCATTTGGGGTGGTACTTGTTTCCTCAAGTTTATCCTCTACGTATGTGTAGCAACCCAATTAGGATAACCATTAAATGGTTTACAAACTTCCAGACAGGTGTTTCGAGGCTTTCTTGAAGAATTTTCGTTGTGCTGAGTACACTTTCCACGAAGCACATAACAATTTTAATTTCGGACTATTATAGTCTAACGGCTTTCAAAATTCTGATACTTAGCTATTCTAAGACAACTCCCTAGACATGCCTTTTCTTATCATATATCTAACCATATATCTTTTCATAAAAAAGAGTTATAGTTCCTTACTTTTCAAGTTCCTTTGCTTTTGCTTACCTAATTCCATGTTAGTGTTAATAATACATTCGCTTTTAAAATGAAATCTTAAAAAAAAGTTTGTATGTATGTTTTTACAAAGTTCTTTACACTAAGTAATCTTTTGAGAAGTTTCTATCTATTATAACACAAAAGGAGTTTTTCTTTTACTGCCATGAATTTATCTAAAATATTATAAAGTTTAGCCATCATTGGTAGTCTTTTTAAAATTGCAGTCTACTTAGGGAAGAGGAATACTAGTATATTTCTATACTTCTGCTTACAAACTATTAAGCATTTCATTGTGGAATGAATGCGTATGTATTACAAGTAAATATAATGGATTGGATAAGTTATACGGTATAGTCTAAATATTACAAATGCAACTGAAGTATACAGTAAGTCAGCAAAGTATTGTGAACGAAAGTAAATATTTACTAGGCTTTTTAGATGTTTTCCCATAATTTTTTGATTAATTAATTTATTTATTTATACCAGCAATAGTAGTCTCCTAATCCAGTGGCTTGTCAGCAGAAAAAGTTAAATTGATATCAAATTGCGATTATGAATTAAGCCAATTATCCTATTTAGTGAGAAAATAAATGCAATTTTCTAAGTAATTATAGCAATCCTTTAGAAACCATCTTCTATGAGCCGAAACGGCAGATAACTCTCAAAGTATGAGTTCAGAGATTCCAGCTTACATCGTAAAAAATCCACATCGATCAGTCTAAACATTTGACAAATTATTATTTGTTGTTGCTATCTAAGACCACAGTGTCCAGTCAATAAGCTCATCAATGCTGTAAGTTAGCTCGCGGAAGAAAGGAAGACAAACTTATTCGCCTTTCTCACTCTGTAGCACTCTCCTAAAACCAAGCGAATTCGTCCTCAATTCTGGAGTCAAACTTCGGGCTAAATGTATAGCCTTAATTTACAGCATAACAAAGCCCGTAAGGCAGATTGACCGTCTGATATCGCTTAAATACTCCAACGCTTCTATTTTTTTTCCTCAGGCACAGGGATACAATTAGGTGGTAATACTTAAAATATCCCTGTCAGGTCACTTTGAAAGTATTTATCCTTCTATAGCTCAGCAGCTGTTGTGACTCTGAAAGGAGATTGTGCCCGAAATTGCTACTGTCTGGGAGAAGTAAAATAATTTAAACTTCGTTTAGATAACAGCACATGATTGGCTTTCTTTAGGTGGAAATTTTCGTTATTAGAAGGGTAGGTTGCTTTTGTGTTGTATTTCTGAGAAACATTTGAAAATTTAACGTTAAGCAGTCAGAGTGGAAACCTATGTCTATACGGCATTGATCCTTTCACGCTAAAAAAAATGGTAAGAAATATTACTACTACTGTTTGGAGTTCGGATATATCTCGAAATAATTTTTCTGATATCTTGTGAGAGAGGAAATGCATGCGAAAATGAAAAATTTCGCTGTTGCTTGGATAAGATTTTTGGAAAGTTCCTTTAACCGGAAACTACGTTGTTGAGTTTTTTGCAAAAAAAGAAAAATAAAGCCTTCCTTGTTTTTTCTTTAGAACGTATAAATACTAAATGGTAAATGGACTGGTAGGTAAGTAGGTTGAAAGGAAAATAGGGTTAAAGTACTGTCTAATGTTCGCAACCATACACCTAGGATAGAGCTTGGCCAGTTCAGCATTCGCTTTACAATTTAGTAGTAGCAGTGAAGTCTTAAAACTACATTGAGAAGTACATGATCTTTAGTTATAATTTTATTAGAATCTAGCGGTGTGTAAGGTTCGACAGTTGGTGTCACTGAGGAACGATGACCATATCGCTGAGGCATAATTAAGGATTGAGCGTCCAATCGTCACTATGGTATCCTTAGTCTTTCCCTAATAGGAGCTCTCGCTTTATTTGTGGCATGCGAGGAAAAGTGAAGGAGGCTGTCAAAGCCAACGCCTAAAATTTTCGGGCTGTGTATAATAAGAATATGGCAGCTTCGAGTGAGATGTCACGTCCCTGCTTTACTTCCTTAGTTCCTGTAGGAGTTCGAAGGAGACTTGGTGGCCAAGTATCGGATAATGCTTGCCATTTTTTCATCATTGTTAACACCGGATGAGTAAACAGTACAGTCATCCGCGTACGACTCCATCTTCACGTCCCGAAGTAGGCAGGGAGTTTATCAAGACAAATTAAAGAGTATGGGTGATAGTACTTAACATTTTGTCATGCCACTTTTTATATAGAGCGCAAGTGCTTGCCTGCAATTGAGTCAATTCGCAACCTAGTGTTTAATTTCATGTGGAAGTGTAGAGTTAAGGATATCATTGATCAGCAAGGAGTGGTCAACCGTATCAAAAAATGTTCCTGCGATCTGTTGGTGATCTGGGTAACTATCATATTTAAGGCCGTTGTGGTACTGTTAAATTCCATGCACGGTGTGTGACAAGTGAGAAGTGCTCTTTCAATAGTAAGGCCCCTTAAACCTTAAACCTTAACTACTGGTGATAGAAGGGAGATGATGGTAGTTGTGATTAACTTTTTGTAGAGTGTTTGTTACGTCTCAGAATGGGACCTTCCAGATATATGGAAGTACTAATTGGCTCATCGAGAATTTCAGAAGGTGTGTCAGATATTACAGCAATAAACTGATTACGATAAGTACTACATCTTTCTCTCTCTCTCTAGTAATTTTAAAACTAATAGTGAAAATTTTTAGCGTGCTTAGGTGTATGTATGTAATATAGAACTAACGTCCACAAAACTGTGCATTTACTGTTGTTTTGTGAATGGATACATGCTGCTCGTATTTCTTGTAATTATTTTGAATAGTTAATTTATGTTTAAACTGAGATTACTTTATTTTACAAATGTAAAATATTTTAGAATAATATTTACAAAGTAAAATTGTGAATGTAAAATACACATCTCATGTTAGTTGCCACATATACATACATATGTATATGTATATATACAAAATTTAAAACTATTTCACTTCTTTTATAAAGGAGAGAGGAAGAATAAAACTGTAAAATTTGTATGTCGATAAAAAAATATGCATTTCTGTCATACAGAAATATTGCATTTTTGAAGAAATTTTCCTTTTTTTTCTAAAAAAATATATGAATATTTGCTCTTTGTTTAAGATGAATAAGTGGATATGAACATGATATATAAAATAGAAGGTAGTTCCACTCAAAACTGTTTGACAATAAACGAGATTCTTGAAGTTTGTTTTATATGTAAACATTTAAAAAAGCGTTGCCACATGCAGAAAAATGATCAATATTCCCAAAAATTTTTCACAATTTTGAGTAATTTAATCAAGATTTTCAATTTAGAATATTATTTAGAATTTTGCAGCATAAGTACCAACGTTACTTTTGTATATATAAATTATGTATGTTTTTCAACCGAAGCTATTTCAGAATTAATACTAAAAGATATGTATTGAAATAGGAAATTCGAAGGTTTTATTAAAGATTTGTTTTAATTTGTTTTCGTTTTGATTTTTTTTTCTTTGTTTGCACATTTAATATTTTGTTTTGCTTTATATTACGATTTAATAATCGAATTCGAAAAAAAAAATTATTTGAAAAATAGGATTTTGTGATTAGGGTATGGTAGCACAAATTTCAACATAAATGTCAGTTCGTCTTTATTGTCAAAGGGTAATACATATGTCAGAAAAAATGAGAGAGTGGCACTACCTTCTATTTTCTTATATCATTGATATGAGTATGTGTGGTTTACGTCGCAAGGAAATTTTCTATAAGTCGTCATATTTTTTGGCATTAACTGTCAGTTTAAATATTTGCTAGACAATTTTTACTAGAATACATATAAGAAATCATGTATTTTGTTTTTGTGTTTTAGTTTCATAGCATGAGTTTCACATATCACTTCTTTCAAAAGCTTGTTATGTTTGTTTTATAAATTAAGAAATAAAAATTTAAGTCATAAAGAAAACGTTTTTCAATAAAATCTCTTAAAAATTTGCAAGAAATAGTCAATACTGTTACGGTTATAAAATTGTATGAAAATACATCGATAACACCTATTATTATGCCAATATTATGTTACTTATATGTATGCATAAGCTTAAAAGTTTCACATTGTAAAAACAACGACAGGCAAACTGTTGTGTGTGCTTTAACAACTATAAAAAATAACGACAACTGTGCGCATTATATTAAGCACACAAACTAATGTATTCAAAGGCAATTTGTGATGCAGATTCGTAGACTCGCTAGACAGAAGGAGTTATTGTTTATGCTAGAGCATACTACAGCTCTTTAGAGTTGAGTTTTAAAAACGTGGCGATTTACTTAGCGTACAGTACTAAAGAAAAAGTAGAGAAAGTAGAGTAAGAATCCGTTAAAGACCAATGAGTACAAGTTTTGTTCTTGTTAATATTGTTAAGATTAATATTGACCATTTTACTTGCAATTTTGAAGTCAGTTAACTGCAGAGCAGATGGGAAGACCATTTTTGTAAAGACCACCAAGTCGAAGCATGCATCAGCTCTTGAGCACATTTTCTTGAAGGAAGGCATGCCAGCTGACTAAAGCATCAGCCCTATTTACAAGTAAGGTGATTCCAGCATATGTTCTAATTATACATATACCCGTACATATACCTATTGCACATAATATCTTATCCAGCGTAGTGTGTGAAAGATTAAATCTTATCGTCGGGACTTATAAATGCAAATTTCTTCGCGGTAAACCCAGAACCAGATATTTAGATTACACCAGGTACTATAAAAACCCAATGAAGGCAAATCGACACATGTTATCAATGTTTTGATAGCCCGATATTAGAAAATTGTAGGAAACAATGTCTGAGCTTGAAATTCCTGATAATCGTATACGACATTGTAGTATGGCGCTCATAAAATCGACTGAGGTAATAGTTAGATTCACACTTCGTCAAATCCTTGAAAAGTTTGATGAAAACCAAGTCTACATAAATTATCTTGTTGTCGACTATAAAGCAGCAAATAAAACTGTATGCCGAAATATATGAGCGCGATATTTCTGCGAAGCTTATAAGACTGTAAAGAATTACGTTGAGTAGATCATGCGATCCCCTTAATATCGTGGGAGGATTCAAGCACGGCTACCCCTCAGCATGCGAACTCTTCAACTTTGTCATGGGGAGGGTCCTGTGGAAGACGGATGTTCATAGCAATTGGACAATCATTGACATTACTGTGCGTTACCAGAGCCCTTAGCGCTATCGAATGGTAGTCTGACAAAATGGGTCTGGTGGCAAATGAAATACTCTTTGTCGGCAAGTAACGGCTTGAGGCGGATCAGTTCCCAGCTTACAGCGGGTAATTATACTTTCGATGTTGCAAAGGAGTTTGTATACATTGGCTACGTAATTATGATCCGAAATGGTGCAAGCTTGGAGATCAATGGTAAAATTACTCTTGTCAGCTGGTGCTACTATGGTCCCGAGCGACTAAACGAACACTCTACAGGTAGCTCATCCAATTTTATATCCTTTTGTTCATCGCTGTCCAGTACCGATGTGACTGCAGTAGGAGTGTTCGAGAAGAAAGTTTTAAGCTAGATCATCGGTTCTTTACCAACAACCATGTATAGACTCTCCAACGATGGGGACGTTGTCGCGGTCATTAGCACCTAGTAATTACGCTGGCTCAGATATATCTTTTGGATGGAGTAGAATGCTCCAACGCAACGAGTGTTTGATGCGGAAGTCAGTGGACGTCGGCAACAGTCGACCTTGTTTGCGTCGGAGGTAGAGGTGCGCGAGGCAGAGGTGCCTGGATTATCAAACTGTTATGGCCAACTAACTAGGTACATATTCTAAAGATTTCTTTTTGTCCTTAAGAATGGAATTGCCTTGACCTATACTGTGGGCTGCTGGTGTGGAATGTAAGCTGAGTACTGGAAGCATGTACTAAATGCATGCTGGGACTATTAAAATATTAGAGATTAAAATAGTATCGATATTATTTCTACATGGGTGTTCGGTATTTCATTAGGACTTTGTTGGACGATCGTATGCCTTTGGAAGTTTGGGTGGTTTTGAGATGGATTAACCATGCACCGTCATCTTAGTGGTCAATAGGCTTGCTGTTTATTGTAGCTCCGTTGTTGATAATGTATTAATACAATGCTACCGATCAATATTTTGTGGTATTGTAGTCTCGCGAATAGATTTTGGTCTGGTTGTTTTTGTCTCCGTGCTGCACGAAGCCACTTTGGGTTCCTTTACTGTTGTGTTGTTGAATTTTTCTTGTGTGTTCTGTTTGTTTACTGATTGATCAATCATTAATTTCGTTATTATCTCCAGTACGCATTATGTCATTTTAAGTTATACCGTGAGGGTAGCTCCGTTTATTGTTTTGTTATTGATTGTTTAATGTTTATTCACCATCAATTGGCCACTAGCCCGAAGTCCCTGGTCGACCATGGTGAGACCCCTTTTTGGGTGCAACGTGGTGGTTATAGGGAGACCGTTAGCTCGTCGTGGTGTTACAGTCTTAACAGTGGTCCACCGATCGGTTGGGTTTATATAGTTTCCGACACTAACTTGACTTCGAATTTCGTAATAACATATGACGTATATAACATGTGGGAGCGTTGTATCCAACCGTGATTTGTGTATCTTGAAGTAGTGTTATAGTATAGATACTCAGTCGTTAATCGTTTGACTGTTGCTATACTTTAGCTTACCAATGTTCAATTTCACACTTTTTTTCCCCTCTGCCTTTCAGAAGCGGATATTTTTTGACTAGCCTTACATTTTACTAGATAGTGATCTCTATATTAGACAAGCTGCCACAGGTATGAATTCACCTTTATCGTATTAAAGTTACAAATTTTCGCATTAAAGTCACCAAGAATAAAACAAAACACCCTTTGTCTGTGTTAAATACATTTTTGTTATGAATTACTCTGACACACCAAAATTTGCAATGAATCACGCTATGAGCCATGTGATATTTATAAACCGCAGAATTGCAAACGCTTTTTTATTTTTACTAATTGGCCAGTATAAAAAAATAAAATATTGACAAATAATAAACAGTCAAAGGTGGGTCATGTTAAACACCAGGTGTAGTATTTAAAATAGCGAAATTCTATTTTGTAAACCATATCGTAATACAAAGGCACACTTTTTTTTATTGTTTGGTTTTACTAATACCAAAAAAGTGTTACTAACGAAAAATTCAAAACCAAAAAACTGCTGCTTGTGAATAGACAGTTGCCAGGCTGTCTGTTACACCAATAGCTTTAGATTACAATTGGCTTAGTTGAGTCCAACCAAACAATATTGGTTGGCACTGTCAGATGTCAATAGAGCTCTACAACAATAAAAATAATTTCCAATTAAGTGAAATGAATATCAATAAAGTTTTTTAAAAATAAAACAAAATTCGTTTATGGTTTTATTATCCATAAATGGCAGTGAGAATATCAAAATTTAAATTCCGCCAAATAAAACAATTGTTTTGTGCAGTTTTTTTTTTTGTTTTTTTTTATGCATATTTTTTCTGTTATGCAGCATTTAGTGCTTTTTTTATAAATATCGTGAATCTTTTGATTCTTTTATATTGTTTATAAATATTTTTTAATATGCGCATACATACATACATACGTATATATTTATACAATGATATAAAACGTTTTGTGTATTTAGTAATCATTATAATTAAGAAAAATAAAAAATTTTAGATCTTTTATAAGCGTCCGAGGCGGTCAATCGTTTGGTAACTTAATACTTTCATTTAAAAATTTTCTACAGAACAGACACACAACAGGTTCAGAAAACCGCAAACGGCATTCGTGCTACTACAAGCAGTATATAGAACATACAAATATGGCCAGAGTAGCACGAGTATAATCTCCTCAGTATACTGTTACGATAATAAAAAAACGCCTAAATTGTAGGATTTTGGTATATTTTATGTCATCCTATCAATGCCATACTTATTTGTATACCTGGCAGCACTGCCAATTAAATCATCTCTAAGTAACACAATCTTACATGTTTAAAATTAACCGATAGAGGCTTTGAGTTCATTTGAGACATTTGCAGAACTTTTCAAACTGTAGGCAATTAAGTATAAACTTCTTTGCCTACGTAGTTTCAGTTATCGTTTTGCTGTCGTAAATTAAAGACGTATTTAAGCGGAAATAAAAGTGTTGTATAAGCGAATATTAATTTGTTGTAAACTGTAAAAATATAACTGTAACAATAAATAAAGCGGTGTTTACTTTAATTTAACGCAACTTAAACGAACTTAAATATTTTAAAAAGGTTAAGACGTAACAAACGAAAACTAAATAAAGATCAAGAGACAATAACAAATAAACAACAATTTCATTCAGTTGTGTCATAGCTTTTGATGAGCGCACATGTATGTGATTTTGCGGATTAATAATGTTTATTTGTTTTTTGTGTAGGCCACTATTATACTCGTAGTTTATTACCCGACTCAGATGCATTAAAATTTCAGTCGAAATCTTGAAATTCGTTATTATCGATAACAACTTGAGTTTTGAAAAACACAAAAAAATTACAGCTAATCAATAGCAACTGTAAAATTTCAACAGAAATTTCAACTCAACTTAGTCGAATAGTAAGTCGTAATAGGAGCATTAACTTTTATCTTCAACCCACACTAAAAAAATTTTGTACTACTACCTACCCTTCATTAAAAGGCTCACACTTATACAGACGGGAATTACATATATCGGATATTTCGGCCTAACAACATTAGTAGCATGGATCACTAGAATACGACGAACTACTTAAACAAAAGAAAGGTGAAAAATTGAGGTAGATGGGCTACATTATCGGAAAAAACAAAAACAACAGGATAAAAAACGTATGCCAAATAAATAAAAAAATATGTTTGGATGTTATAACTGGCCATAGAGCTTCTGATAAACATTTCCAAGAACTAAAGATTCCATATAATGATTTTTGCAAAAACTGTAAAACTCATAAAGAAGAAATTTAAGGGAGTAATGTAGCAGACTAAACGTGATGAAATGCGTGATACACAATGGGCAGAGAGTGGACAGCTACAAGATATATATTACTTCGATGATATACTATATGTATGGCTGATGGTGGAGAAGTTAATCAACATCATCTGTGGAGACTTAAGCAAATGCATATACGGTGGGTCTCCAGATTAAGGCACGATGACTAAACTTTTGCAGATAAACACGAATCAATTGGTCATTCGAGGAGAATAGATTGAAGATGTCGATCAATACTATAGTGGCTCTTAAGCCGAATTAACAAATCACGCGCTGCATTGCTTGAACTTCATTAATTATGGTGCAGAGGCTTGTAATGGTGAATCTGAGGATACAATTGCGAAAGCTGCAAGCTTTCTTGAATCGATACTAAAGACATATATTGTATATTTTTGGCCAAATTGAGTCACAAACGAGCGCTTACCGACGCTTGCTAATACCGCCTCTTTTGAAGAATAATTTACTTATTGTGGGATATATAACTTTTATCGTCGTGTTTAAAAAATGAATGTTGCCCTTCATACGGAAAATATAATGCGGTTCCCTTCGAAGATCATATGTTAAAACTAATATCTATACCCATAAGTGCCTTTTGAATTGATTTTTTTTCTCATCAGAGATAACCACATGATGTCACTCAGTAATTTTTGTCATATAATTGTGGAAAAAGTTGTGGCTTTTATTTGCGAAATGTACTAATATTGAACCCAGCGAATTAGAAATTTATCTTAAAAAATTGTTCTTGTATGCATATGATTCTATTTATTTTTTAATATGGAGACTCATTGAACCAGAATAATGATTAGTTGTATAAAACCAAGTGAATGCGGATATGCAATGAATAAATGTGTAAATTTTATTTTATTTGACGGCATATTTAACGCAAGGTTTCAGTTTAATTTTAAAACTTGCATTGTTTTTGCTCCCTACTGTACATAAGGTATGCTATATTCACCTTCAAATCGACTTTTTTCCTTAAATTCCCAGTACTAGGCAATGTTTTGATACCTCCTAACATAGATTTTGTTGTAAAAACAATAATTTGTGGATATCTTTGTTCGAAACTGCTGATATAATATTCAAAAAAAGTAACCTTATTCATATTTGTATATTTGAAACCACTTGTTAATCACATAAGAACATAAATAAGCCAGCCTACGCTCATTTATTTCAAGTAATTAATTTTCTTTCCCTATATCTCTGTAGGTTATTGTGTAGTATTTAGTTTGTAATAAAGTTTGTAACGCTGTCTTACAAAATCTGAAGAAAGATATCCGAATTTGTAATTTGTAATTGGCACTTAATACTTGCATAGCAATTATATGTAATTAATAATTACTAACTGTATTTAATTAATTGGCAATTATAAATTTTAAATATATTTTTCAAGATTGGTTTAAAAAATCTTTTTGGTTAATTTAAAATTGCCAATTATAGATAATGATTTATATATAATCTCTAATTAATTAATTAATATAAATATTTATTAGATGTAATTGGCAATTATTAATTCAATCAAATCAAATTGATAGCTTTCAATTATTTATTACCATAGCTAAGTTAAAAGTTAAATTACATGTGATATAAATTAATACTTGCAACCTAAGCTGCAGCTAAACAACAATAATGTTACGAGGCAGCAATACCAACAGCTGGCGAAACATGTAAAGGGATTTACACACTTGCAAATAGTAAGTGTAGCATGAACCAAGAAGTTACTGGTCGTAGTGGTACATTGATATCGAATAGTGAAGCACAGATGCAAAGATGGAGCGAACATTTCGAGAAAATTAGCAACGTTACAGGCACCGCAGCAGATACCGAAATATACCAAAGCAACTCTATAGAAAATACATTGAACATAGCATGTAGCCCTCCCAGTTTGAATGAAATAAAAGAGGCAAAGCAAAGTCGGAAAATAATAAAGCAGCAGGCGAAGATCGTTTACTGGCGGAAATCTTACATCGCTACCACAGCTGACCTTACTTCATAACAGCATGGGAAGAAGAGAGGCACCATTGTAAAGCTACGAAAAAATGGCGACTTGAAAGCCTACAATAGTTGGAAAGGAATCACTCTCCTTAACACCATATAACATATTAGATACTAGCGGTTATAATACAGGAAAGGCTTCAGAGCAAAATTAAGAACATATTAAGAGACAAACAGGCAGGCTTCCGGTCAAATAGAAGCTGCGTAGACTTGGAAAATACTCTACGCATCATAATAAAACAGTCAATAAAATGTCGTACCTCCTGTACCTACTGTTCATCGACTTTAAAAAAGCCTTCGACAGCATCAAATGGACAAACATATAGTAAGCCCTGAGAATTAAAAGAGTACCCCAGAAATATAGTCCGTATTATAAGAGCAATATATGAGAATGCAGAACTACCTTCTCATCATAACTCAAGCATCAGTGAACTATTCTATACTAACGCTGGAGTAAGGCAAAGACGTCCACTTTTACTTCTACTATTCATCGTATTGGATGAGATCATGAGCGCAGTCAGTTCTCAGAGAAGAGGTAGAACATTAGGTCTCTCATGACAACTCGAGGACCTGGATTATACAGATGACATTTGTCTGCTCCAACATGCAGTCAAAATTAGAACCTATAAAGACTGGCTCACAGCGTTGGACTGGAGATAAATATTAAGAAAACCAGAGCCGTGAGAGTTAGCAAATATGGCACAGCAAACGTCATGCTACTCGGAAAATCAATTGAGTATGAACATAGCTTTTGCTATTTGGAAAACACAATGGCAACGACAGTTAAATCTGGTATGTGTCTAACACTATCACGCAAAAGCTACAGGTATTCACCAACAAGTGCCTTATAATCATATGCAAGATATGCTGGCCTAACAAGCATATCTTGCTAAGCAACATAAAACAATGGAATTTGATAAATGATAAACTCATACAGAGGCAGACCAGACAATGAAAGTGGAGATGGATCGGCCATACCTTAAGGGAAAATCCCAATAGTATTACAGTTGAGTCCTCAAGGATAAAAAACAGCGGTTGACCAAGACACACCTGTCGACGCACAATTATCCAAGAACTAAGGCAAAAGGAAACCGGTAGTGTGGGTAGTGTTCTCCCTCCTTCTATGGAATATGGTGAAGATTGAACTTAATCGTCTATGCGGATTCTCACAATTTCGGACATATTTGTGAATCCTATTAAGAACAGAATGCAACTTGCTATTCGGGAAGTACGTCAGTGGGTATTTGGACGCGGGCTGGTAGTAAATCCTACGGAAACGAAGATGGTACTTTTCATTCGGAAGTAAACACCTCCACCTTTTCGGCCTTTAAGGTTCAACAATGCTAGCCTGAATAGGATCGCTTTCCGTGGCTAATATTGGATAGGAAGCTGTCCAGGAAGCCTAATATACACAATAAGGTAAAGAAGGCCTTAATTAGACTATACACTTTCAATGAACTGCTATACACGGCTGTGGTCGAAACTATTTTGACGTAAAGATACCTTGTATAGTGGGAATCCTTTTGCAAGGTAGCTAATATTAGCCTAAACAATTCCTCGCCTACTATGCACATTCCAGGTTTAATGTGGCAGCTGGAAGAGGCAACTGCCAAGCGAATGGGCTTAAGGAGCTGTCGAGCTATCGGCCATTGTGAAGCTCAGCGGTTTTATTATGAGTTGTGGGTGGTTCCGGGTATAGGGGTTGACAATCCATTTTGGTATCACAAGGGCTATTTGTTTCCTACCTGAGTCCTTTTTGGTCGCACTTATGTCGTGGGGACTGAGGTTTCTATTGGACATTGTTTTCTCACTGAGTGGAGGATCTTTATTTTCGTTTTATTCATAATACAGTAGCGCATAACATATTTACTGTGCCTTAAGTGTCCTATCGACCTGATGTAGCCCAACCTAAATATTCTTAGCATTGTATAGAGGTACTATTAACTCGGTCTTGACTGTCTACAATTTGTTTTCTTGTTTCCTCTTTAATAGTTATTAAACATTTGTGTTTTAGATGCATGTTTCTTCCTGATAAAAATTACATTTGATATGAATTATGATCATAGGGAATAAATTATGCCGGTTTTATGTTGTATTTCTACGTACAGAGATTTTTTCTATTACATACACTCGAAATTTTTTTATTTTTTTTAAATAAAATTATTACAAAATACATATTTCACAATTAAATGAATATTTAAGCTAAACTAACATATTTCCTTGAGTGTATACGCAATGATATTAGTAGACTTCTTTTTCGTAATGACACGCCTCGAAAGTTATTTTTGGATATAAATCATGTGGAAAGTAAAGGCATGAATTGAAAAAAAATGAAAGCGTAAGAACATTTTGCCAAGGCAGCAGTCATTAATAAAAAAAAGTTAGAAGTTTAGGTTTATGCAAGCATGTTCATATTTGTTTTATTTGTCATTAACATATGTTGTAACAGAAATGAAAAAAAATTCAAAGAAAGTTTCAGACAACACATAAAAAAGCCAAAATGTGACTGATTTTGTAGCTACAGAAACTATTTAAAACATTTTATTTTTGTTTGTTTAATAAATGCGTATGATTGTGCTTTTTATATGCAGACAAAAAATATTTCTAAATTAATTGTTTTTATCCTGGAAGGTTTATATTTTTCTTAGATTTTATTTTTAAGAGTTAATTGTTATGATATGATTGACTTTAAATTCAATTATTTTAACATTTGCAGGTTTACCAAGAAAATGAAAAATAATTTTTCTAATGATTTAAAACATCAAACAATGGCAAGCAGATAATGAAGGTAATTAATTATTTTTACAAATTTAGAAAAAAATGAAGTAGAAGTACACAGTTTGAACTCAAACATCATAATCCAATAGCAACTTAGTGGGACTAAGCCAAGAGTTAAATTTGCTTAAAACGAAGATTCAATTAGATTCGTCTTCTTTAATTGACAATCCTTAACTATGTTTCAGTGGTTACAGATACATTTCCTCATACAGGGTTATATATTTTTCGGTTTTAAAAACAAAGTTAAATATCGCACTCATAAAGCTATGATTCAACTTTTATTAAATTTAATACTTGGACATTGTCTTTATGTCCTAAATGTGAAATAGGATTAATTGCTGGGAACACCAAGAAACCAGCAAGTTTTGGTTAGATCACACTTTCAATAACAGAAGTTACACTTTCGGTAGTGCATACTTTGTGCCCTCACCACATCTGTAACGTTCTATTCAAATCTCTTTGAATGCTGTATAATCTTAACAATTCCTTGCACAGCAGATCGATTACTACGATCATGACAACCCCGTAATACCCGAAAACTGACCACGTTTGAATAACCGCGTTTGTAGTGAATTTTAACTATTTTTACGCGTTCTTCTGTTGCTAGTTGATCAATATTTGTAAATAGCAAGCCCTTGAATAATTAAATGACACTTCAGAAGATAGATATTTAAAATCTGATAGCTTCGTCATACTGACGGTTTTTAAACCACTAAATGGTTAACTTGAACAATTGAATTTACTATTAAAATTTTCTTTTCTTCTTGCAGTGTAAACTAGATATTCATTGGTATTTTTTTCTCCGTAACTGCACTATGGAAAGCCAATTTTTTACCAATCATCCATTGCTTGATTCAATTTTATTAATAAATTCCATTTTCAAGCTAAGTAAATGAATTATTTACTGTAGCTAGCCTTAGTGAAATTGTGTTGTGGTGAGGATCCTTGCTAAATTGGTTGTGAGCGTTACTTAGCATTGCCATTTTCCCCAACAGGTGATGTTTTCCTACTGAGCATTTATGTGATGTTTTTATCATCGCCAGAGATAAGGTGGAGTGTCAGCGTAGATTTCTTAATCTAGACTGGGGTTAAAGTCTATTAATTAGACATTCGAAACCGCAGTTACATTTTTTTCGTCATGCCCTCTGTTGGGGATTCGTACCAGGGCCGCTTGTGTTATTTCTAATTTTACGCAATTTCAATTGCTAATATAACGCAGCCACTATATTTGTTTTCTCACTATAACTCTCCTCATCAGAAAATCATGTCATTAGTTTAGAAGTGCATGAAGGTACATAAAACGGGTTTTTGCCGTAAATCTAGATTTTCAAAAAAATAAACTTGTTGTACTTTACAGCGCCTATCAAAGAAGTAGTATTACATTCCAAGTACTAGTAGTCGTTTACCCCAGTCCCATTTGCAGTTGCAAGTATATTTGAAAAATGCTTTTTTTCTTAACCGCAGGTATCGATTTAATACAGCTCATGTAGCCATATTCGCCAATGCTTGCTTTCAAGCCACTTCCTTATTTGACGTCGAGATACTCCTCATCGTTCCATGAGTTTCTTTACCGCTGCCTTCTGTAACCGAGCTCCCGTTCGTTGGCTTTCATCATAGAGTGAAATGTATCTTCGATTATGCATTAATATTACCAAAAAAAGTGCCTGCGCAAGGAGTAGTTGCGATAGCTTCGAGGACTAGGCTTCAGGTGTTTGACCACCAGTTTTATCCCGTCAGTGCTGCCTACATTCTTCACTGCTTTGATTCTATTAAGTGTCTTTTGCCGCCACAAGTTAAGTAAGTCATAAGTTTAACGCGAGTATCGTCACGCTAACATAATTCACGGTGGCAAAGGCACGAATGAATACAATTCGTCCATCAACGCCAAACATGATAAAAACCACATGTGAGTATCATATTCGAAGTCTTGTTATTTGGATATGACTCCCACCTCGGTAAAGTGTTCTAGACTATCTAAACTACTACCGATCTAAAGGTCACGGCACCCGGTTAAGAGTGTATCTCCACATCGAACTAGCGCTTTGCCGCGCTTTAATACAAACCACAGCTACCACGTTGCTCCTACAATGAGGCTCAACATAGTCGGACAGGTACCTCAATACCTGGGGCTGCCGATTCCCGTCGTAACAGAATTAAGCCCCGGTCAGACTTTGTAGCATAAAGCTACTAGCAGTTTAAGTCCCAAAAACTACTAAAATAGAGCCAACAAAACAACTTATAAGCGAACAATCACACAATCAAACAGGCACACCGTAGGCCAATAACCACAAGAGTACGCTCACAGACAAACCTGCATATCTGTTTCCAAGGAACCGCTGAAATCCATCGCATCGCCTCTAAATCCCTAATATCGTCATATAGCGGACACGCCGCCCGCATCAACCCACACTTACAATCAGCAATTCCACTAAAGATCCACTTATGCAAAAATGCACCGAGCGAATCCCAGACTCAAGATACACCAGTATGAATCTAACATCAAGCACAAACCTTTACGTCACCCTACTCTTGTCGCTCTCCGTCCAACGTGGCTGCCACCTCTCGATGAGAGCCCATCAAGAATTGACGAAAATCTGCTAACACCAAAGTTGTCAGATTAGAAGTAAAAATCCGATCAGTATCAAGGAGTAGTAGTCCCTTCTTGACCTTGAACCTAATGGCACGTCGTATTACTTCCAAAGCGTCAGTCGATACTATTCTACAAGCCCACACACATGCCAACTGCTGCCATAAAGCATTGCTTCGAATCGATACTCACAAACACAGCTTTTCGTATAAATTGACAACCGATTATTTTTAATTCGTTTTATGAATACGTATATTTTGCTTCAAGTACCTTTTGTTATGGGATGGGCCATTTAAAAGTTTCAATTTAAAAATGCAATACAATTTTTTTCCAAGAAATATGGGCCAATAATGCCTTCGCTCTACAAGTCGCACCAAACAGTTACTCGTAATGGGTGTATTGGCTTCTATAAGACCACTTTTAGGTTTTCTGAGCCCCAAATACGGAAATTTTGCTTATTAACGTACCCACCAAAATGAAAATGAGCTTTACTTTTATTTTTTTACAATATCCGACCAATTGTGTTTGTTTTGGAAATAAATTTTGTTTCTTAATAAATCCCAACGGAGCTCAAGCGTAAATAAAGAGTCCGCCAAAAAAATGTTATTTTGAAAATGCTATAAAAAAACTACTGAATATTTTCTCAAATTTCTTTTTTTATTTGAAAGTTCAATCCCTCCGGTTAATAATGAAAAATAATTTCATTCAAATGGCTGCCACGGCTGGCCATGAAGTAGCCCACACGATCGGTCCAATTTTTAATCACATTATCGATTGTGTGCAGCTGTATTTCACCAATGGCTTCACGAATATTTTCCTTTAAGGTGTCAATTGTCTCTGGCTTGTTGGCGTAACACTTATCTTTGACGGCACCCCACAAATGATAGTCCAAAGGTGTCAAATCGCAGCTCCGAGGTGACCAAAGGACTCAGCTCTTCGGCTGATAATGCAATCTTCAACAACAGGGCGCAAAACATCGAGTGTAGCTTCGGCTATGTGGCACGTAGCGCCGTCCTGTTGAAAACAAATGTTCCTAATATCCTCCTCTTCAATTTTTGTGAAAAAAGTTCGTTTAAAATGGCCCGACAACGAACGCCATTGACTGTAACGGCCACTCCTTGCTCATTTTCGAAGAAAAATGGCTCAGTTATGCCTCTGGACCAAAATCCGTACCAAACAGTGACTCGCCTTGGGTGTATCGGCTTTTCAATGTATGCGGGTTTTCTGTGCCCCAAATGCGACAATTTTGCTTGTTTACATACCCGCCAAGATCAAAATGAGCTTCATCTGAAAAGATGATTTTTTTTTTGGCAAAATCGGCATCTTCTGTAAGTCGATCGATCAAAGTAATGTCGCAATATTTCCCAGCGTTGTTCAAGCGTATACACATCCATATTCGTTCAGCGGAAGGATAAAACTTATTACCTGTCAAACCAAACATGAGCTAAGTGTTACCATTCACGAAATAAGCGCTACTTGAAAAAAAAAACGTTAGATGGCGGACCCATACATTAAGTTCATTCGGTGGAGATAATATATTGAATTTTGTGGCAGAATAGAATGATATAAGTACTTCTTTATTCGAAACAACCGTTGGTTCAAATTTAAACCTATAGATGTTCCGTCCGTTAGGATACAATCTCTATGCAATAAAGTTTATAGCATTTGACCACTTAAAAACGTACACTGTTTCACAATTTATCTCCATTTATATGTATTATCATGCACCCTCTTAAATACTTACATGTTTTACATGATTTTATGTCTGGTTTTCCTCGTATGTATTAATAGTTATTTACAATGCATTTCTGTACACTCGTATGTACATTCAGGCGTATGTACAAATATATGCATGAATACAAATGTAAATTTTTATCTATTTTTCGTATGTATTTACTTGTGTAAATAAAAACATGCAAAACATGTTTTTATTGCATGTATGTCTGTATACAAAGAGATGTACAAAAAAGCACTCATCTTATTGTAATAAAATCACATTTAATTTAATAAAAAACGAAAACAGCTACACCAAAAACAAAAAACTTGCAACCATATGAATAAACATTCTGGAGTATTGTATCGAATGTCTGTAAAAATGAAATTGTAAACAATGTCTGAAATTATTTATGAAAAATACACAAAAAAACATTTAATTTTATAAACGAATTATATGTAAAAGTACTTACAATGTTATATACACATGTTGTACATATGTTTGGGTTATTTTGTATGTACGATTTATTAATAATTATTACACAAAAAACAATTTAAAAAATTAAAGATAAATTGAAGTAAAAACAATAATTTTTATTAATAAAAAAATATTTTAATGAACTTAAAGCATAAAAAGGATTAACATATAAGTATGTATGTATTAGGGAGATTCGACCGGTTATTATTCGACCGGTTTTAAGATCTTCAGGAAGAAAGATCTGTCGAGAAATTATTGCTGTTTACAAAATTTAGAATACAATAAATAGACAGAGTAGTTACGATTGAAATTGTTATTGTTTGTAAAAAGGTTACAAGCAGAGGTGCACAGAACTGTGCTGAATAAATGATTTTTATTAAAAATTAAGCACAAGATTTATTTTATTTTAACTACAATCGACGAGCTCATAAATACACGTTTTTAAAAAGTTAAAAACTTAACAATTGGAACACAATGTCTTTATTTAAAAATCATATAAGCCACCCTCGTAAAATATATAAGAAGTTTGAACGTTTTTCACTTTCCCATAATCTCTTGCATATCGAGTGTCTTTTATCCTATGAGTATATGTTTTAGCATTAAGTGACTTAACTTTCTAATTTTGCCATTATTCATTTCTCTTTATGCAACAAATTTTTTTTTGCTTTTTTATCTGCGAAATTGTCAGTTAAAGAAAAGAAAAACGAACACGAGAAAAAATTTTTTGCATTAAATTTTATTCATCATATATATTTTGATCTAATTTCACTAAAAAAAGAGAAAAAATATTTAAAATTATTGAGCAATATTATTCATAAATGCCATCAATAACTAGTTTTTTATGAGTTGAGAAGTAGAAAAACAAAATTTATAGAAAATAAACAGAAAGAAAAATTTTTGATTTCAAGGAAAAATATTTAAAGGAAATGGTTTACTTGGAAATTTATTTATTTATGTTATCAAAGTTATACGAAAGACTTAAAATTATATTGCTCTTTTCAAAAACTGTGCAGTATGTCACAAGTATTTAATGCTTAATAAAATTTAAATCTCATATTAATTTTCTCTTTAATGCAAAGAGCCGTTCAGTACGCAAATCGACTAACTCCGCTTATTGATTTTTATTAGATTTTCATATGAATATGTTCCTTATTTTTTACATCAATATTGCTATGGACACTAGGACACTAGGTGGCTGGTGCTCATATTGTAGGAGTTGTCAACATGAGGAAGAGATTGTCGAATATTTTCTATGCCAGTGTTCGAATCTCTCGGATAGTAGGACTGTTTTCCTTGGCTGCCCGTTTCGGCATACCATATCGAACCTGGCTGATATATATAGGCTTTCTTCTTTTCGGTCACTACTTCCTATGGCCATCACAGTAGGATCAGTATTGGTCCCAAGTGAGCTGGACCTGTGTCTAGCTACCCGTTGTAATTAAGTAACTAACTATCCATTTAATCAAAAATGCGACACAATACTCAACAAGATGGTCATTAGGCTTCAATTACTGAAAAACTGAATCTAATATGAATGCAAACTTAGATCTCTACAGAAAATTTTTTATGTGATATACAAACGAAAGCAAAGTGCTCAGAACAGTGACGGTATCATTTGTATTCACATTTAAAATATAATATACCGCCATCACAGGTTCAAATAAAAAAAATTATTTTCTCAAAGTAGCGAAAACCATCTCACACAGGCAAGATAAAGAGCTGTGACCACAACAGGGTACATATGTTATTACTTCATAATATTTATATTTTTTGCCGACAAAAATGTTCTCTCAAACCATACAAGTACAGTAGTTAGCACTGAGAGCGAAAAAATCCTAAACGTTTTAAGCACACAAACACCCTACACCCTAGATGTAATCTTCATCATTATTATTTTTAATTAAATTCGTTTTTATACAATGCTTGGCCATGCTACATTTGTTTTTTTAATTTCCAAAAAACTTTTTTCACAATTCACTGTCAAATAACAAAATATTAAATAAGAAGAAAAAGTAGAAGAACCACAAAAGCGATTTCAAATGGTGCTATGTGAACGGGGTAATTCATATAAGTAATTCGAACAGTGAATAATATTATTCAAAGTCCCGTGTGAATATGCTATTAGGATTTAATGCAAGGTACAATATACTTCGTATTGTGCAAACCAATGTTCCGTTTTGGTTTTAAGCATGATATCGATTTATAAGACTTAAGCAATTATGATGATGATAAATTGAATGGCAAACAATTTAAACCTTTTACTCTGTAATTCTCTGAACCATTTATGATGGTTTTTCCTGTAAATACCTCAACCGATAGCCAAACATGGTTTTACTGTATGTGAACACAATAAAAAAGCAGGAAACTTATAATAAATGTAAGATATTAGCTATTGCATAGGTAGAACAATATTTTTTTTTAAATTTTTTGTTTAAAAAAAGTGTCAAAATTGGTAATTGTTTCTAAAAAGCTGCTATATTCAACGCCAGACATTAGAATATGATTTATGACCACATTGCATATAGATTACCCACCAGCAAGTCCATATCATTTTTATTGCTGCTCAGTTTTACTCTAACCCAATGGAAAACTGTCTTCAACTGAACTGATGATAAACTAAATGCCTGCAAGCCTCCTGTATGACGGGATGACGACGACGACTTGTTTGCTTGGCCTGTATCGCCTTATTTGCTTGCAACAAACTACAGTAAAGAATAACAGCAAAAAATAAAACATATAGAAAATATATGATAGTTTACCTACATTCATCAATCATTTATGGAGTAAAACAACAACAACAACAACAACTAAATATTTATTATATTAGAATGCATAAATAACTGACAAAATATTAGTAAAAAATTTATCAAAACGATCATACACCCACATACTCTATTACGTAGTCATAGTCGATGAAGTACAGAATCGTTAAGAAAAATAGCAGTAATAATGTTTCAACAAACTAGAGTAGTTTATATCTCAACATAGGTTCGTATAAATTTGAGTGTTTTTTAGACTTTTATTACGAGTGGTCGGATAGTAGTATAAAGCTAAATTCATGTATGGCTTGCGCCTCTAGAAAACCGAGCAAAGAACACATTATATGTTCAAGTACCTCTGACACTTTCACAAACTCGGCAAAAATTAGACGTGTTCGCTTGCCATAGGCAAGTCCTTGCCCTGAGAGCGAAGTGCCCAGTCAGAAAACCAATTATAGACCTAAGGCACTCCCTCCTCAGATTAAGGACCTAAAGCAGTCGAGTTTGGGCCAAAGCAGCCATAAATCTTCCACTTTCTGACAGACCCAATTATCCACTAAGCGTTGGAAGAACCTAAGCGGTGGCCTAAAAGACAAATGCGCCAGTTCAATACACTTGGAAGCGTTCGATCTCTTCGCCTCATCAGCAGTCTCATTCCCTATCGAGCCATTGTGTCCAGGAACCTAGCACAGCTGGACGCTGCACACACCCAGGAGGATATTTCTGCATAGTAAGACCAAATTCGAGCTGACGCTGCGCCCTAATAATAGTTTGAGAGTCAAGAACTAGCGACAGTCGCGAATGAGGTCAGTTGCCCTGACGACAACAAAGACTTTGGCTTGGACGACATTGCACTCGTCTGAAAATTTTGTAGGACAGTCTCTTGCCACTGTCCACTCTTCCTGACCGTAAGGCTCTCTATAAGAAAAAAGAGACAAATGGCTCCTACTTGCATTCTCTGACCCTATAGTCCATGAAACCTGGAAGAGTTACCATATGCGCAGCACAATTTAACCCCCCAAAATGAGAGAAAGCCAAAATCCTGAACCTTGGCAAGGCCTCCTTCCAATATCTTCAAAAAGCTCCTTGCAGCTATCTTCTTTGCCACAACCTTCAAGAGTGCTAGACCATGTATAATGTCCAGCGATACTTGAGGAGTACTCCTGAAGCAGGGTTGGAAAAAATGCCGGATTTTAAAAAAAACTTTACCTACCGGGTTTTATTGGGTTTTGTAACTGCTTCCAAATTTTGTTCAAGTCTTTGCTTCGAGAATGCAATTTTGCTCTCTGGGTAGGAGCTATTAGATGCTAAAACTCGGTGTTAGGAGCAAACTACAATTACTTCGTTTAAACCATGCATTATGAGAAAAACGACGGGAACATAAAGACCGACACGATTAAGTTATATTTTTGCATGACAACGCCCGGCCTCATGTCGTAAAAACTTTAAAGCAATTTTTAGAAACGATCAAATGCTGCCTCCACAGTATTATAAAAACATTGCTCCGTCTGGCTATTGGCAGTTGAGATGGGTCACAATCACCTTGCGCAATTAGTGAATGAACCTACACATATATCGTGTGTAGATGGGCACCAAAACAATACCCTCGACCTTCTCCTCATTACACAACCTGAAAAGTATGTCGTCCACCGCTCTTCGTGAGGTTCCACCCATGGCTACGGAACGCTCTATTTTTAACAACGAGGATACTCGTTGGGCTAAGCTCAACGATTTTTTTGGGCATTTTAATTGGAAACTTTGTTTCCTTGACTCAAACGCCAATGCCATGACAGAAATGGTAGTGAATATAACAAGACTAGGGATGGATATTTTTATTCCATCCAAAAGTCTTTCGATTAAACTTAGAAACAAATCTTGGTTTAATCTGACGTGTAAATTGGCAGTCAGATGCAAAGAGGAAGCGTTCAGGAATTGGCGCAATAATAAATGTGCCCATACTGATTTGCTTCGTAAACAGGCGAAAAGACTTTATACGAGCAGCGCCTTTGTGCTTACTTTTCCGCGGGGAAGTAATATTTTTGGTCATTCGCTAAAAGGCTGATGAACAACGCTAGTTCGGTTCCTGCTCTTACAAGGAATGACCACACATTCGCGAACCCGGTTGAAAAGGCAAACATTTTGGCCGAAATGTTTGCAAGTAATTCTCACTTGCCGGAGAGCGTTCAACCACTGCCCGAACTTGAAAGAGTATCAGTAACGATGCCTAGTATATTCTTTCGAGCCCGTGCTGTAAAAAGGGTCCTTGCAAATCTCAACGTTAACAAGTTTTCTGGGCCGGATGGCATCCCAGCACTGGTCGCGAAGCAGTGGTCTTCGTAGCTTGCGCGTCCATTAGCCCACCTTTTCAGTGCTTCATATCAATCCGGTATTTTTTTATCTTGCTGGAAGGTTGCTAATCTTACGTCAATCCCCAAAAAGAAGGGAGATATCTGGAGTCCAAAAATTTACTTACCGATCGTCAGTACGGTTCCCGAAAGGGCCAGACCTACTGGTGACCTGCTGGCGTTGCTCTCGGAGAAGAGGAACAAGTCCATTCATAGTTTTGGCGAGAGTAAGGTTGTGGCTCTGGATATCTCAAAGGCGTTTGATAGATTTTGGTACGAGTCTCTCATTTCAAAACTTAATGCTTTTGGTGTCGGTAGTCACTTCTCTCGATTTATATCGAGTTTTCTCAGAGATCGTTCTATAAGAGTGGTTATAGATGGGGTCTCATCCGACGAGTTCAGGGTAAATGCAGGGGTACCGCAAAGTTCTGTTCTTTCTCCTACTCTTTTTCTAATATTTCTTAACGACTTTCTTTTTCTCACTTCTAATCCGAACTACTCTTTTGCGGATGACAGCAACATTTGTCACTCATATTCTTCTGATCGTAAACCGAGAATTTTGAAGACCTGGGCGAGAAGGATGAATATGAATAACACACTTACAGGTGACCTACGAACAGGGTAGATTTTAAAGCACGCAAGACTAAATGTTGTTTTTTAACACACAGTTGAGGTGGTGTGTTGTCATCTGTGTAGTGGGTAATGTGGATATTGTGGATATCAGATACTCTTGATGTTCTGGGCATGAGAATTCACTGAGACGTTCCTTGAAATGATCACACATTTCAAGTGTCGAAAGAAGCATTCAAATGCCTTGATTTTTTAGGACTGTGCAAGAAATATTTCACTCCATCTGATCTCTTTAACATTTAGAAACCTATATCCGATCCAAAATGGAATACAACTCTCATGTATGGGCCGATGCTCCAAAGTCCAAAGTCTATTTTGGAGCTTCTCGACCGCGTAAGGGAGAGGGCGAAGATGCTCTTTAATGGGGGTAGGGTAGCCAACTCTATTGATTCATTGAAGCACCGTCGCAATGTGGCATGTGTTTCATTGTTCTATCGGTACTATAACGGAATGTGTTCTAAAGAAATTAAGGAATTAATTCTCAAAAATCATATATTTTTACGTATTACTCGTTTTTCTCGTAGATCGCATCTCTTTGTAGTTGATTGTCCAGCAAATCGCACAACGCATTATAGGGAGAACTCGTTCTTTTCCTGCCACTTACGACATGGGTAAATTTAAATCTAACGTCCATAAACACTACTCCCTCTGTGCTCCCTCCCATAACCTATTTTCCTAGTACCAGCACAATTCACTGCATGAGTAGGGGCCTTCCCCTGGGTGCTGGTCTTATATAAAAAAACAATATATTTATATCTCCTTATACGACATTTCGTTATAACGGCTTCTTGAATTATAGAACACATTCACTTTACGGCGCAAATTACCTCGTTCTACTGCTAAAAAACCATGGATTTACCGTTTTTTAACAAAAAGTGTAAGGAAAGCAAACGCCACACATATTCGGGATTTTAAAATTGGCTCAGTGGAGGGGAAAAATGTAAGCATTGATTTTATAAGCTGTTCATTTGACAAATTTGCTAATGTATTGTCTTTCTTGAGGTAAAACACTATTCGAATTAATTTGTAGTCCCAATGCGTTAATTATATTTATTTTTGTTGTAACTAAGCTATGCGCTACTTTAAATTAAAAACGCGAGTGGGTTTTTTGTAAATGTAATACCTAATTAAGCCCACCCTGGATTTAAACAGCTTAAAACCCATTGGTTTTCCAACCCTGTTCTTAGGATACCTGATATGCCCACAGCGACAAATCTATTCGCTATCCAGGAGCTTGCTTCGACTGGCATTCGCTAGAGCTCTCCTTCATACGATACAGCCATAAGTAAATACAGGTATGACTATAGAGTCATAGACTAACTTCACCCTCCTTGGGCAAAGACCCCATCTATTACTTATAGCACTTCTAACAGCATAGTAGATGTTGAATACTTTACTCATCCTCAAAAGGGTTCAGTTCAGTTTCCTATTCAAAAAAACTCTTAAATACTTGGCCACATCAGATAGTCTAAATGCAACCCCGTTCAACCAAGGTAGTATAAGCCTCTCTAATTTACATTATGTCACAGTTGAAGCGACGGAAGTCTTGTCGAATGTGTCTAGGGGATGGAATTCTTCATACTTATTAGATGGGTGAGACGACTGACGACTGTCTAGTTAGCAACACCTTACTTTGCCTCTCAGAAAGCATCCTTGTTGCTTAATTTAGATGATCCACGCCATACTGTGCAGTTGACACGTATGGTTTATTCTCCTTTTTCATGTTATAAGACGCCCCAATTATCGGGCATGAGTTTTTTTTTACCAAGATGGCCCGATAGAGCTGATACATGCATCCTACTAACTCTTTACTAACCGCCATAAATAATTCACCCGGCAGCACCATCATTTTGTTATCTTCAGCATGCCCTCAGCAGATTGCCAGTCAGCAGATTTTCTTTTCCATCCTTAGGAGAAAACGCCTGTACCAAAGCCTTTAACTCCACACCTCAGTGTTTGGTAAAATTTAGGGACTATTTTCCACATCCATCTTTTCTTCGTCAATTAAAAATAAACGGAGGGCTACTTTTTAAATAAACTTCCCTTAGTCGAAGCTATTGTTCAAACTACTATTTCGAAAATAATGTAGTTTTTCATTTTATTTCAATGAAATCAAGATTTCCGAAATAGTGCTATCTTTTTAACTGCCACTGCTTAAACAACATTCAGTCTTTAACTGTTGTCTTAGCCTCCGTATAAAAATCTAATAAAAAATGTACACAAATTTATCAAAAACGCGATAATAGTTTTGGGTTTTTTTCTACAACAATTTCTCTTGCGTTCATTCGCTCATCAAATTCTTGTTCAATACGGTTATGCATACGAAATTTATTGGCCAGTAGCCAATATAAGTATTCCAAAAATAAGTGTATGAACTTTTAAAGATTAAAGTGTAGGAAATTTCAATTTAAAACTAATTTTAAAAATTGTTCATAAAATTACAAAAAGAAAAAAAAAATGTTGGCATAAATTCTAACAAACTACTCAAATGATTTTTTCCAGTCACCGTACTAAAGTGTAAAATGTCAGTGAAATTATTACTCTGTTTAATGGGGAATTTCATTGTAATAATGTTTCCAAAATATTTTATAAAAGCGCACCACAGCTATGCATGTGTCTGTTACTTAGCAAATCCTTTCATTTTAATATTCATAGGTTTGTAAATAAATTTTAATATTATTTTTTTAAAGGCATATTAATGGGTTGTTAGTCAAGTGGCAGGAAGCCAAAAAAAAAAAAATATTGTTAAGTAACATTGTCAGCAAATTGACGTACCACTATTATGATGAGGTGATGCAAGATATATGGTATGTAACGTAGCATCATGCTTTTGCCACTAGAAATTATTGTTTTTAACTCTATTCACTTTAAAAACTTATTCAATCTAACAGTGTCTTCTATCACATTTAATAAGAAATTTAGACTTAGTATACCTTGCACTTACGATCCATATAAAAAGGTCTATTGTTGTAGAAGCATTGGTATCACATCTAATTGTCTTGGATTATTTCCCATTCATATTTGATAATTTAGCAATATTTGCAGGTAAAAAAGGAATTAGTTTGCGCAATTACAAAGTTACCATATATATAGGATAATTCGTTTAAGCAACTCGAACAGCGAACAAAGTAATTCGGTATATGCAAAAATTCTAAGTTGACAAATCAGAATCGACTAACTAATATAAGCAGTTATTTGTTCAGATAGGAACATAATTTTGATGTGAATAACTCGTTGAAGAGAGTGTTTAAAATAACGACAAGTATGTGTACCGTAAAATTCACTGAGTTCTTTATAAGTCCATGAAGTACAAGACAGATTTAGAAAATAGATTTCAACAACTTAGAATCGATTCTAGGGTTTAATACTGTTCATGGTGATTTGACAAAATATATAAAAAAAACTACCGCTAAGAGTTCAACATGTAGGGGAGTTAACGTTATTAAAAGATCTGATCAGTTTAAGATAACACCCTTTAGTATGTGGCTTATCTGTACTGATTCGGTGGCTCTAACATCATATGTATGTAGATATATTGGTTGTATAATTAAGAAATGATTAATTTCCAATTATCGGAATACATTTTATATATGGTTTGTGCTTTTAATAACTTTGGCATTTTTGAGGGTATCTATCCTTCATTTAGTCTTACTCGGCTAGTTGAAAGGGAAGGGCAACAGTTCTGTGTCCGCAGACATACACCCACGTCAAAGCTGTCTCGTTGTGCTCTAGCTAAATGTAAATCCTACAGTGAAGAAAATCTATCATTTTAGGTCCTGATGAGCTCCATACAGTTAATTTACTCACTTAGTGTCTTTTACTCAAGACTGCTAAGTAGGATTGCCACATTTGAAATCAAAAAAAAAAAAAAAAAAACAGTACATAACAGAAAAAAAAGCAGTATGTTCAATCCAATAACAGTACACATTTCATTAAAAAAATAACTATAAATATATGGTGATATATACCTATACATCATAGATATGTATGACTAATATATATATACCATATTTATATCAGGGACTTCAGAATCGGTTCAGGGTTCTGGTTGAGTTCAAAATTTAAAAAAGTACAAGTGTTTTATGAGCACGAAATTTATTTATTTTTCAAAATATCATTTAATTTTATAATTGAATAGAGTAACCCTTGCCGCATTGCTGGGAGCCTTTGTGTAGTATTCCTATAAAATGTATTTTTACTCATAAGAAAAATTTAAAGGTATGCATACATTTTATTGATTCGTAAATCGTTTGACTGGTTCTTAATACACAGTGGCTCACAGTGAAATTGGTCCATTTGATGCCAATAATGTAGAGTCTCAATAACTTTAAGTACGAGTATTGAAATTGAAACAGAAAAGAATAAGACTATATTAATAAAATTACTTTATTTAAAGATAAATAGCTAAAGAAATTTGTGCCTAAATAAGGCACAAAGGTAAAATAATTTGCTTTTAATATTTTGTTGAATATCCTCTCCGACGAATGACCAATTTTATGCACACAGAACATGGTTTGATAAAAACAATACGTCTGGAAGCCATACTCCTAAGGTGAGAAATGACCGAATATGTCGCTACCTGTTTCTGACAAAATCCGTATTCAAGGATTAGAGGTCCGAGGGTCTAACGGTTTTCTAGACTTATCGGAGGCGATTCTCAGGCCATAACTGCCAATTCATTCTTTGTTTTGTTGCCTGTGACCCTAGCACCCATAAAACATTCACCGGACTGGACACCGCGAAGGCCCTCCATGATAATCTAGCTTATCCCTTGTGTTACATACGGACCACCGCTTCGTCGACAGTCTCTGGTCCTTCGATGTTGTAGACCATGATTTTTTCACTACTACGTCGTCTGTATAACAATAGGTTTTCAGATTGCGCCTTGTAAATGTTCCTCCAATCTGAAAGTCAATTGTGGAAAATGTTATCTACAGTTGATAGTAGTCAATTCCTTAATAAAACGATCATATATTTCTTCATTAGAGAAAATTCTCTGATGGTTTTACTCTGCACTTCAACAATATAAGCTTTTTTAAAATAATTTTTAAATTGAATCAGTACTGGTAATGGAAGTCCTAAGCACAAGAAATCTAATGCCAAAGTCGAATATCTATTGCGCAAGGTAAATGTCTGTGCTTGGCGTAAGATTCATATTTGTATATGATATAAGGCAAACGATCGCAGGAGATTCGTTTAAGTCTAGCAATGGCCGAAAAATGATCAGAACATGCTGCCGGGCATGAAAACATTATATATCATAATTACAATGCGCAACCACAAATTTAAAAACTAGTTAGGAATAAGTGTTTGGTTGCCATATCCGACTACCATTTGTTTATGGGCAGACTTCCCGACGTATTTCGGAATTCCTTGGCAAAAAATTTATGAACATGCCGCCACCCTTATCACATATATAAATGTAAAGTGCTTGGAATCGCTCAATCAAGGCCTCCAAGGCCGCTGTTGGATATGTTTTTGTTGCTCCAGTTATACTGATACAGGCGAGTGTCTGGACCCTGCCCCAATTATTCATGGTAGTAGTTTACTCAACCTTTCTCCACCAAGCTATCGCCACATAAGTGATAATGAGGCGGATATATATATCCATAGCGTCATTTGCGGCGAAAAACCTCATGTCTTACCGTAGGAGAAGCGAATAATCTAAAGAGCCCTTACTATTGTTTAATTATGCTATATTGTAATTATCTTTCACCATGAAGTCCTAAAAGGACAGGCAAAGACTTGTTCAACTTGATTTATACTGGATCACAAGCAGATTAAGTATGGGTTCATCATGCAAAGTTTTATTATTTAATCTAAGAACGGCTGAAGTTTTTTAGTTGCGATGAGTTGCTAAAAACGTTTTCAATGCAATCGTAATAATTGTAATAATCTTTCACCATAAATTCCTAAAATCCTGCATTTTTACTCAATGCTCCAAATATTTTGGACAAAACTAAAGGCATTAAGCCCTGGTTTTATTTGTGGGCATTTTTTCCTTTTTTTGCTGTGATCTTAACTAATTTTAATGTGCTTTTAATATTCGATTAAAATTCTATACTTGAAGTAAAATTTAGTCAGTTTCTTGACACCATTTCATCCATATTCCTTCCTTATTGCCTCAATTAGTCTGCATATGTTTTATGTTTTTTAAGACCATAGTGCGCTTACGTTCGGTTTTTAGCTTTTCTTCAATTTAGTCTACTTAAATATTTATAAAAGTACCTTTTGTTTGCTTATAAATCTTGCCTTTTTTTAAATAAGCTCGTTTGCCCATGCCACGTCCACGTACCCTCTCTATCGTACGTATTAAATAAGCCATTAATATTGTCTGTTACTCGTATGCATATGAGAAAGTCAATTGTTTCATGAATGGATGATGATGGTATGTTTAGCGCCAGATGAGTTTATCTGGTCGCATGATGGCATTAGTTGTTTAGTTATGGTGTTATTCTCTTGTTCATAGCACCCTACTCTTAATATGACTTTACAGTTTTAGATTTTTGTTTAAGTATTCAAAACTCAATGGCCATTTGTTGGAAAACTGAGTTTTTTGTTTTTAATAAATGAAATTTAATTAATCTGCTGAGACTTGGAGTTTCCTAATATTAGCCTTGTTGGCATACCGCCTTTTAAATGTTTTTAACAAATCCTTTTTTTTCTTCCCTAATATTATCTTTTTTTATTCTTTTTTTTAGAGTAAACTATAGTTAAGCTAATGAACGTTATTTAAGAAGCTTAGGAGCATTGTATGGAAAGATGATGTTCAGTGGCTACAACCATTAAAACTATGAGAGGAGTATGTATGCGCTCTATGTCTGAATAACAAAAGATACTCAAGCAATGACTTGATAAACTTCATTTACAGTGGATCACAAGTAGATTAAGAATGGGTCCATCATGTAAAGTTTTACTATTTGATCTAAAAATGACTGAAATTTGCTAGTTTCGACGAGTTGTTAGAAACGTGTTCAACACAATCGGGTACTGCTCTCACATATCGATCTTCAGTCCACAAACTAACAACCAGACGCATGTATAAAAAAAAATATCTTGCTGATCAGAATTGAGACCACATGCCAAACCGAACCGCCCAAAAGATTTTTTCTCCGTCACTCCTCTAGGGAGCATATTGGCTTTCCACAAAGCATCAAGTTGATTTTTCAAGCTAAGTAGATGATTTAACTACTGTAGCTCGCTTCCATTTGATTATGCAGTGATGAAGAACCTTTCTAAGTAGTGGCGGTGATCCTTAATTAGCATTGTAACTTTTTCCCAGTAGGTGGCGTTTACTCTTGATCATTCGTCTAATGTTTGTCATCGTCGCTAGAGTTAAGCTGGAAAATCATAGGGGATTCTTTAAGATGGATTTGTCTGGAGGAATGTATAAGCCTCTTTATTAAACACTCGAAGCCGCAATTAAATTTTTTCGTCATGTTCTCTGTTGGGGGATTCGAACCTGTGTTGTATGCGTGTTGTATGCGTGAGCCCTGTCCACTACAACATGCCAACGCGCTAGAAAGAGTAGTTCTGATAAAAATGGTCTATGGTTTCCTCCACCTCGTAGTCTTCACAACTTCTAGAGTAGTTTTTAAAAGAAAGACTAGGTCTTCTTGCCTGGTGGTACCCGTAATTGCTACTAAAATATATCCCAGTGGTGTCCAAAAGTAAAAATGTAGTTGTGCGAGTGAGAACAAAAAAACTTCTCTCTGAGAATTATGTTGAATTGATAATTATGCAATTAATTAATTACACGGTGCAACAAACATGAACGAAGTTGAAATTCCTGGATATGATACTACTTTTCTGATAGGCGCTGTCGAGTAGAGCAAGGCCTGTTTTTGGAATTTTCAAAATACCTCCAAAATCTCGAGTTACGGGTAAAAACCTGTTTTTCGAACCTTCGTGCACTCAGACGCCAATAATTTAGCTGAATATTACTCGATTAAAGTTTCTTTACGGATTTGGAGAAGCAGACCTTTTAAATGTTATATATGTGTGTCATTTAAGTAGCCTTAAAGAATATAGAATGGGTGTACTTCTTAAGCAGACTCATTTTTCATCCAATTTTTCCACATTTTTCAAGTACAGGTGCGTTTTTGCGCCCCATTTTTTCTAATTACCTAATTCGCTGGCCTTGTGATCGCCAAGACCACTGATAGAAAACACTGCTGTAGTCTGCAAGTCTAAAGGAAATTTTCTTTTCTGATGTTGAAAAATGCCTTCTCCATAAATTTTATTCAAAGGTCCATCAGTGTGTACTGGACATGAGCTTCATAGGAGATTCCCTGTTGTGATTCCTAGTAGGGATTATTACGCCTCTGGCTCTATCATCCCCGACGATTCAGTGAAGGTGTATATGGACGGCTTTAGACTTGAGAACAGGGTGGATAGTGCAAATTTTTCCGAAAGGCTTAAACTTAGGGTTTCTTTCCGCCTCCTGAACTACTGTTGTGTATTTCAGGCCTAAGTGATTAAGCCATTAATCATACTGCAGAGATCCGGAGTAATGAATGATATATATATTTTTTCTGGTAGCCGGACGGAGATTAGATCTCTTTCGAGTGTGATCTTCATCTCTAAATTGGTAAGACACTGCCGTGATGTCCTACGGATACTGTACGGCAGTTTTGTGTCCACCTCATTTTTGTGACTAGTCACAGGGCCATCCCCGACAACTGTGCTACTGATGAGCCTGTTAAGATAGGCATACTTCTTCTGTACACGTTAGTGAGTGTACCTCTTACCTCTATTAAGCTATCAATTAGGCAGAAGTTTTTGTTAGACGCCTTGGTGCAGCTGAGAGCTTAGACAAATGACGCTACTTAAAGAGATGCCGCTTTCTGGACTAACTTCTTAACGACGATTTTATAGCATATTGTCATATGTACAACCCGATCTAGAATAATCCTTTCAGATTGCGATGAGAAAATGCTTCCACAACTTCACACAATCCATCTAGGGGTATGGAACGCTTAACAGCTATATTTTATATGACCTCAGAATTACTTGTAAAAAATCATAAATTCCGTGTTTAAAAGGTTGTTGTCTGGCTGATGAAAGCCGCTTCTATTTATAATGGTAACTTTTTATATTAAAACTCGTTTATTAGAACCCTTATTCACGTTCAATATATATTGAGCACATTCCAATATTACGATATTTATTAAACGTGTAGGATGCTATATTGAAGAATTGCTATCCATATCACTGTATAAGCCAATATTTTGTAATTTGGAGGTACACCGTGTGAAAGAACATCAGACTTAGGGACCAAAAATCCTACGTCCTTGGGATATTACTTTTCCTTTCAGTAAGAAAAAACGTAAGTTGTGATTAGTGCAACGAACACTAGCAAGAATCCCACTTATGGTGCTTCTTTAGGCCTTTAAGCCCACTGTAGGTGCTTTAAAACATATAGCCACTGTATTCGCTACATCTCATCATTCTGTCGCGGGTATTCCAGTTGCAACGCTTACAGGAGAGCTGGCTGTAAGCGTATAAATTATGATATATGATACCGCTCACATATTTATATACATATGTATGTGTATACATAAATGCTTAAATACACACACATATATATGTACGTATGAATATTCTATTTAATATGTATTATAAAATAATTATTACTATGAAACCGTATAATAGGAATATTTTTTAGTGAATCCATATACACACTGATATGATGTTTTCACACAGAATTAAGTCACTGAACCTTCAGCGAAAACTTGTATTAAGTTGGCTTTTTTTTAAGGGTTAAGAAAATATTTACAAAAGAAATTTTAATATTAAAATTTCAAAGTTTCGTTAGGATATTACAAATTACCTGGTATTTTTAAACACAGAAAATTAATCGAACATTAATGGGCTATGCCAGGCTATCTAAAGTCCTATCAATTTCACGTTCACGAAAAAAAGGAAAAGAATAAAGGTAAATGTCTACGATAAACAAAGGCTCACTTCCACAACACTAAATAGGGAGCGTTGTTTCTTGTCAACACCACGTAGCTAGCTTAGACCTGCCACATTAACCCGATTACCTGCTTAGCTTTAAGATAAATTAAATGATAAGTTATAACAAATAAAACTGAAACAAGGCATGGGAAGAAGTCTCGAAACTAATTTTTGATAACCCAATGAAAAAAAATGTTTGCTAAAGTTTCGAAAAAATGTTCTCTCTTTTGGAAAAATGTTCTCTGGAGTGACGAATTCAAATTTTCTCGATTTGGAAATGTAACAGGAGCCCAGGTACACATCAATGACAGTAAAGCATGGTGCCAGAAATGCGATGGTTTGTGTTGCATTTTCATTAAAATAGATACGCAAATGGATCACATCAATGACAGTAAAGCATGGTGCCAGAAATGCGATGGTTTGTGTTGCATTTTCATTAAAATAGATACGCAAATGGATCAGTACGCTTATAAGGAAATAGTTCTGAGTAGTTCTGAGTTAGCGATATCAAAATAAAACAATTCAAAGTATTGTTAGCGAATATTTAGTGATGTCGCTAAAGCTATTCGCTTTAGATATTACTAAGGCTTCGCTGGCAAACTTTTTCGACGGGCGAACTCTATAAGTTTTTGTTTCTTTTCGTTTCCAATAGTCGTTTTTGAATATTTTTCAGGGAAATGTTTGCAAACGTTCGAAAGTGATGTCACTATCGAATGTCGTGGTCAAGCAGATCAAAAATAGTTTTGAACAAAATTTGATATTGGCATCTTCTCAGAAACAATTTAAAAAAGCAAAAATTAAAAAATAAGTAGTCGGATGCATTCTACAACATAAGGTACATCTATTAAAGAGGGACTTGAACTCCCGAATTTTATTTTTCTATGAGCATTCAGAAAACTACCTCTCTTTTGGAAAAATGTTCTCTGGAGTGACAAATTCAAATTTTCTTGATTTGGAAATGTAACAGGAGCCCAGGTACACATCAATGACAGTAAAGCATGGTGCCAGAAATGCGATGGTTTATGTTGCATTTTCATTAAAATAGATACGCAAATGGATCACATCAATGACAGTAAAGCATGGTGCCAGAAATGCGATGGTTTGTGTTGCATTTTCATTAAAATAGATACGCAAATGGATCAGTACGCTTATAAGGAAATAGTTCTGAGTAGTTCTGAGTTAGCGATATCAAAATAAAACAATTCAAAGTATTGTTAGCGAATATTTAGTGATGTCGCTAAAGCTATTCGCTTTAGATATTACTAAGGCTTCGCTGGCAAACTTTGTCGACGGGCGAACTCTATAAGTTTTTGTTTCTTTTCGTTTCCAATAGTCGTTTTTGAATATTTTTCAGGGAAATGTTTGCAAACGTTCGAAAGTGATGTCACTATCGAATGTCGTGGACAAGCAGATCAAAAATAGTTTTGAACAAAATTTGATATTGGCATCTTCTCAGAAACAATTTAAAAAAGCAAAAATTAAAAAATAAATAGTCGGATGCATTCTATAACATAAGGTACATCTATTAAAGAGGGACTTGAACTCCCGAATTTTATTTTTCTATGAGCATTCAGAAAACTACCTCTCTTTTGGAAAAATGTTCTCTGGAGTGACAAATTCAAATTTTCTTGATTTGGAAATGTAACAGGAGCCCAGGTACACATCAATGACAGTAAAGCATGGTGCCAGAAATGCGATGGTTTGTGTTGCATTTTCATTAAAATAGATACGCAAATGGATCAGTACGCTTATAAGGAAATAGTTCTGAGTACATTGGCTCTATTTGCAGAGAAAATATGCCACTTAGATGGCATTTTATGTGTGATTATTATCCATAACACATTTCACTTAAAGTGAAGCGTTGCTTAGAACAAAGTAGAATAGATATTTTAATTGGCCTGCTCAATCCCTAGGTCTCCGAGCTGTAGTGAACCTATGAAATTACGAAGAGCAACTCATACTGTTTTTGAACCTAAAAATGTTAGTGACCTATGGGCAGAAATCTAAAACTAATGGTAAGCAATACCAAAGGAACATTGCGTGTGACTTATAGACATTATGCCGAGGAGATGTGCAGTCGTTATTAAGTAAAGGGCTATGCTACCAAATACTTAGTTTTGAAATAAACTATGTGATTTCGTTTTCTTTTTTTTCTTGCTGAAAATACATTTTTTTTTTAAATTTGTGCTAAATTACTATTCAATCGTTTTTTTTTTTTTTTATTTCCTTTATTTTAACATAAAATAAATGAATTGAAACGAACTAATTAAAAAAAAAATAATAATAATTTTACGTATTCCTTATACTGCAAGTGATACATTAAGACAAAGAAATTAATAAAATAATAAACATGTACAAAAAATTTTGGTTGTGAAAAGTATTCAAAGGTAATGTGCCAAAATCATGTCCACCACTGTACATATGAATGACAGTATTTCTCATGTTTAATTGCCACACCTCTGACTTTCTTTGAATTCTTTGTTCTTCTTAGAAATCCATATTAAAGTGCTTTTGAAAGTTCATAAAATTTTTTATTTTTAGTTTTTAATCAAAAAAATTTCGCATTTCTTAATTTTGTTTAAATAATACAAACTCCTAATCCATCGAACTTCCACAAAAATAATATTTGATATAATTGTATAATTTTCTAAATTGATGCCTTTTTACCATAGCAATCTGCCCATTTTTTGCAATGGAAAATTTCATATCAATGCGCTATTGAAGAAAAAAGTCTGAAAAATCTTTACTTATGTTATCGCATTATTAACTAATCAATAATAATATAATTTTTTTTTTATTTCACATTTACTTTTTTCCTCTTGACACCAATTTCAAGAGTATTGACTGTAAATGATATCATCCGATAAGAGTGCCATTATAATTATAATTAATTAAATTAATATTTTTATCCATTTGATCGCATATAATTACATCAATTACTTTATTTAATATAATTGACACTTCAATTATATAACGTTTCAAGTGAATGTTTTACCTTTCAAAAGCCTTTCAGCATTTATGCTCAATAAAAAAAACTATTTTGAAACAGTTTCGCTTATTTTAACAAATTCTGAAAAACAAACGTCAATTTCAATGAAACTTGTAAAAAAAAATTGCATGGAATAATTTTACTAAGAGAACTCTAATAAACATAAAATAAAGGATCAATTATTTACTTACTTGGCTGGCTATTGCAACCGAAGTACAGTCATAGCCTCAAGTATAAGGATACAAACTGGAGAACGCTACACTTACAGCAGTGTTTTTTGTTTTTGACGTAAGCCAACAACGTAATACTTTGTAAATAGTGCCACTTGTGTTTGCTTCTACAGCTTTGTTTTAGCAAGAAGTTAGAGATAAAACATCTCCTTGCTTTACCAAATGACTTCTCGGACCGTGTCCAATGGTACTGATAATTGATTATTTATTTTAACAAAACACTTGGTGTTATTCAGCTTTCTTTAGTGTTTAGTTTTTAATTAAAATCCTTTATTTAACACACCACTGCACCACTGCATCACTGCTTGTAGCTCTTTTACAAACAATAAAGATTTTTTATTCCTAATTCCTCTGTCTGTAAACAAAACCAATTACTTGACAGATCTTTCTACCAAAAGATCTTCCAACCCGATCTTATTTATAACTTAGGTTTGATCACAACTTAAATTCTCTTCGACCAGAGATTAACGGCTCTAAACTTCGTTCGCTGTGTTAACTTTACTTAAACTGATTATTGTTCGCATCAATGCGCTTTTTATATGGATGAGTAAACAATACATCGAAAGTTCTCGAATCTCTCGATATATCAGGTAGATTCCATTTCTTTCTTTTAATATCTTTTTAGTTCTTTTGTAGCCATGCGTATGTAAACATCTACCTCTTTCAGCTCTTAGTATTTGTTGTTGCTTGTTTATTGTCTGTTACTTGTTGTCTTTACTGTTTAATTATTCTTGTTGCCATGTTATTTTTATTTACTTTATCTCTGCTAATGTTTGTTGTTGTCGATTCTGCAGCTTTTGTTTATTTATTTTAGCGACGTAATCAATGCAGAGGTGCTTATTCTTATTTTCGTAACTACGGCAAATACCTCTGTAGTTAGCGCAGCTCGTTGAGTCGCATTTTTGTATACCAGACATATCACGATCATATTCTTATCTGCCGGCATAAGCTCTTCAGTCTACACTTCACAAAGAAGCTTATGGTTAATAAGATACCCAGGAAGTGTAAGCATTATTTTTATTCAGCACTACAACCCCGGATGGGTTTCGGCTAACTAATAGATGAACATGCACAAGCTCGGTAGTATTTTGCATATTTATGGATTAATTAGGCCTCTCTTAAAAACATAAATAACTGTTATAGCAAGAACTGTCATTCGATGAACAATTGACACGACTGTTATAATCCCGACCGTTATTAGACAGGATAAGAGCAAGGCAGGTAATTAATCTAACTCGAATACATGTATATAAGCTTATATAGAACTTTAGCTAACCACTGATCTCTTGTTAAAAAACTGAAGATATAAGATAACGATTTTTGCAGAAGCTGGAATGATAAAGAGAAGTGTAGAAAGAGTCGACTTTAATTCTTATCGGTAATCGATTAGTGCTTGTAAACTAAATGTTGATCTGAGAAGATTCTACGACAAGACAGTCTTGTATTGGCCTTTATGAAATTAATTGAATGGCTGAAGAAAAATATTTAAAAGATATAAGACCTTAGCTCAATGTTACTTATATGGAAAACAACGGGATCTACACATCACACTCAAATGAGTAGTATAGCTAATAAACCATTTTTATCTAAGCTAAAGGATCCGCCATCTAAGGTTTTTTTTGCAACTAGTGCTTATTTCGTGAATGGTAACACGTAGCTCATGTCTTTATCCTTCCGCTGAACGAATATGGTTGTGTATACGCTTCGCTAAGTGGGCCTCTGATCGACTTACAGAAAATGCCGATTTTGCCAAAAAAATCATCTTTTCAGATGAAGCTCATTTTGATCTTGGCGGGTATGTAAACAAGCAAAATTATCGTATTTGGGGCACAGAAAACCCGCACGCATGCATTGAAAAGCCGATACAGCCAAGACGAGTCATTGCTTGGTGCGGATTTTGGTCCAGAGGCATAATTGGACCACTTTTCTTCGAAAATGAGCAAGGAGCGGCCGTTACAGTCAATGGCGATCGTTATCGGGCCATGTTGAACGAATTTATTATTATTATATTATTATATATTAGAAACATTTGGTTTCAACACGAAGGCGCTACGTGCCACACAGCCGAAGCTATACTCGATGTTTTGCGCCCTGTTTTTGAAGATCGCATTATCAGCCGCAGAGCTGATGTCGTTTGGCCACCTTGGAGCTGCGATTTGACACCGTTTGACTATTATTTGTAGGGTGCCGTCAAAGATAAGTGTTACGCCAAAAAGCCAGAGACAATTGACGCTTTAAAGGACAATATTCGTGAAGGCATTGGTGAAATACAGCTGCACACAATCGATAATGTGCTTATAAATTGGACCGATCGTGTAGACTACTGCATGGCCAGCCGAGACAGCCATTTGAATGAAATTATTTTTCATTATTAACAGGAAGGATTGTACTTTCAAATAAAAAAAGAAATTTGAGAAAATATTCAGTAGTTTTTTCTATAGCATTGCCAAAAAAAAAAATATGTGGCAGACCCTTTAGATTATGGTTTACTTCGGACTATATATATTAATTCCCATAACAATTCCATGAAGGAATATTTTTAGGCTGATTGAAAGAGACCTACAGTTTAACGCCGACTCCGAATGGCAAATGCATTAGGGAGGTTTTCAATAGTAGTATACTCATAACCAGTTACTTGCTAATGTTGTGAGGTGATACCGATGTTTTCTTTTTTCAGATGGTCTGGCCTGGTATTGAACTGGAAACCTTCTAATTGGTAGTAGGGTGTCTTACATACCATATCACAGCGGGTATAATGGGCTTTATTCTAAAACATTTCATTTAGATTTTCTACTGCTCTGAAATTTCATATGCAATTGCAATGTAATAAAAATTCTTTAAATTTTTATTTAATTTGAATTATATTTTTAATTCTTTTTTCTTTTTATTAACCAAAAAATTTGCAAAACAACAGTAAATACATTTGTACATATATATCTTACACAAAATTGTTAATGGAATCATTTCAATTAAAATTTTTTTCTCTTTTTTGTTATAAAATAATTAATATGCATACCTTCATGTTATATTGTAGCCGATAATGTTTTTATTTATAATTGTAAAAGTAAATCATTTATGGCCATAAAAAGCAAATAATGTATTAAAACAAATATAATTGGCCAAGACTGATTAAATGTAACACTATATGAGCATAAAAATATTCTATATTCTTGTTAGAGATTTAAATTCTGTGGTTTATTTAGGTAGGTTTGGTTCAATTGGTAGCTGTCACGTTTCGTTTGGATCCAAATAGTACTTTCTGTCGCACAATATCTATCCAGCTTCGATTAGCCATCATTAGTTTTATCCTATATATGTACGCCTTTTAGACACTCCACAACCAACATTTCCTTGTATTTCTGACTTATCAGCTCATATGTATGTACATGTCTACCCCAGGTATGGTCAGACCATTTTCGTATTGTTATCTATCCGGTAATTCGATTGTGAAACCCGTATCAAAGCAGAATTTGCAGTCCATATAAAATAATAAGTAGCTATGATCAGACAGATAGATAGATCATTGTGATTGCTAGATAAAGTGAGATCTAAGGCCTATCTGCTATATAAATTTTATTACTAAAAATAAATTCAAGTAAACAGTTATCACATAACAGGTCAAAAACCTCCTTAGTTCGTGCTGCATCACTATCTGCAACCAGATAGGCAGAGGCCACAGCTATATCACACTAGCCCGTCAAAGGTAGTACCCTGGCTCTTATGACCAACAAGTCACCGTGTAGAAAATCTGAAAGAGATAAAAAAGCTAAATATCTTGCAATAAGAAGAGCCGCTCTTCTCCTCTTTATCCTTTTATCATAGACTATCTCACTCTGGTCGCCTTTAAGACCTTTACTTACTGCTGAATCAACAAATGGTTCCTGTACAAAGCATATGTCAAGAAAATCAGTGATGAACTTGCGGCGTAGCAAGGCGTACAAGGTTGCCTTGGCTTGATGTAGGTTCAGCTGAAGTCACTTAATATTTCTTGTACTTAGCTTCGGCTTTTAGGGTACATTAGATGAGGTTCGCCCTTTAACCAACTTCCTGCCATGTTTGCTCTAGACTCTTCTGCAATTGTACTAAAACCCTTGCTTGGCCTGCTTGTAGTAGCTGCTTTCATCAAGTTCGTTTTTATGGTGACAAATTTCGAAGAAGTTGGTGTGTCGGCACTGTTGGAGTTTTAGGTTACCCTTTATCCTGACCTACCAAACTTGAAGAGCAAATAGGTTTGTCTGGCTGTCAGAGTCCTTGATTATAGAGCCAACGTATAACTCATTTGTTTGGTTTAGCCATTCTTGGGTATGTCGCCTTTGGGAAGCTTTTGTTATCATGTGGGCCTAATAAGGTCTATTCCGATCGCATATCTGATGTGAAAACTTTTCTACTTGAGCCTAGAGGCCGAGTTTAAATCAATCGACATCTATATACATTGTCCATACTTACTTGATTTAACACCTTCTAGTGCTCCGCAGAGAGGTCCTCGGTCTATCCTTTTACCAAAGACTGAGTTTGTTGTATTCTCTGGGATATATCGAACGAATACTTAAGTTTCTCTGCAGTTTCACTGAGCCCTTTTTGAGTTTCAAGATTTTGTTCAGGACAACTCATAGTGTAATGGTTTATGCCATGTCGCCATATGTATGTAGGCCGATTACCTTGGAAAAGTAAATTACCTGTCCCATTTGCATTTTATGACAGATGACGGTGTACCAGCTGCAAGTACGGTTTTTCAGGCGTTGACACATCAAAACGTCCCTTCTTTCTAGGGCCTTCCTTGTTTGTCAAAACACCACAGACCTTCTTCATTATTTGCAGGCACAGTCTCTATGTCTCTTTTATATTGACCCCATGCTCAAGACATAGTTCGAAGCGTTTGAGTGGAGCACCACGAGGTTAAGCTGCATGTAACCTAAAAGGACTTTCTCTTCGTCAATAGATATTTGAGGTTGATATTACTATATACATACATTCTCCAACACTTAGATGTCATCCAATACTTTGATGGCAGATGTGGGTTCAAACGGGTCCATGGAGACCTGTTCTAATTAATTAAGAGCCAAAAATTCCTCTATGCTAGCTGATATCATAAAAGGGAAATACACAACATCATACAGCAGAGCCGATTGCTGTAGATGGGCATAAATACCGGATTTTGATACCGTCCATTAACCATCGTTATAAGATACTTACAATGGGTGCCACAATACGGTTAACAACCGGGTTTAAGGGAGTTTACTAAGCGTCTACTATAGACCCGTCATGGACAACTTGGCAGGGGCACCTTCGGCAGGGTATCATTCCGCATCGTACATAAACGATTATTTGATTCATAAAATGCTTTGGCAATTAGAGAACTGCTCTATTACTTATTACAGACCCCTGAGATACACTTCTCTTGATATTCAAATTGCCTTATAGACCAACATCATGAGTTCTCCAGGTAATGACTTTTTATGGAGTTGTTGCTCTGTGACGAAGATAAAAAGCAAGCGTGTTAGGCAATTCTAAATTGTAGGGCTACAAATTGGTTTGAATAAAATTTAGCTGAATTGTTTGATCAAAGTAACTAATTGCATTGATGTAGGGTATCAAAAGAATTGAATGAGTTAATTTTAATTATATTTCCGCTATCTGTCTATTTGTACTGCATAGCAGGATTATACAACACAAATATTATGAGCACAGAAATGAAATACAATACTCTAATTTAAAAATATTAATTAACATTTCCAATTAATTAATTTATATGTGAATGGTTTTTGTATTTGAAATTGAATTTTAAATGCGTAATAATATTTTATTTAAAAATAAAATTAGCAAACTCTTTCATTTGACTTATACATTTGACATACGTTTTATGCATTTATTATGAAAGAATATTCCAAACACGCGCTAAAAGAGAAAAAACATGAACTAAAAAGAAATATGACTTAAAAACACACGAACGAAAAGGACAAATGCAATATAAAAGAAACATGAACTAATATGTAACACTAACTACGAAGCTAAGAAAACACATCGCTATGATCGGTTCTTTTAGTTCACTTGTGTGAATAGTTCAAATAAACTAGATCGTTAACGAGCTACCTAAATTAAAAAAGCATGAATTAAAAAGTAGTATGAATTATAAAGACAAATGAACTTATAAAAAACATGAACTAATATGAACCACTAACTACAAAGCTAAAAAAACGCATCGTCATGTTCGTTACTCTTATTTCATATGTGTGAATGTTTCAATTGAACCAGGTCGTTAACGAACTACTCAACCCTACCCACACAAATAATTCATCCAGTGTTGAGCTTACCATTAACCATTTTCTCAAATTTTCCAGAAATGAACACGAATTCAGAAAGTATATCAACTGACGTAGGGTTATATGGGTCACCTGAAACTAACGAATACACTCGGAGTCTTTGTGATATCCTAAATAAAAAACCAAAAGACTCATCAAGGACCGAACTTCAGAGGCGAAATAAATCGAGTCAAGCTCTCTAAACCTGTAAGGGAAAATCAGGTGGTCCCTGTCGGTGTTCTTAAAAAAATTGACCATAGTCGCCAGTGATATAGCTGTGAGACAATCTAGATCATTCAAGTAATGCCTCAATTTTCTTCCCCCGTAGAGCAGGACTGTCACAAAGATGGTGTTGTACAGATTCCTTCTCATGATGACTGTTCCTATAGTGGCCATAACATGGGCAACCTATACACTTGGGCATATGTACGTCCAATCATATATTGCCCAGTAAATATAACCGTTAGAAGCCTAGACGCGTTATTTCCAAAATTCAGGAGTTTCAACTGACATAGAAGGCCAGAGAAACCTGAATATTCTGCAAATGGTCATATCAAACCACCTACGTTCCATACTACTCAATGCCCACTCATATATAAGGCTCTATAACATTCACAAGAGGAACACGCAAACGACTGGATAGGAAAAACTTTAGTTGGAAGATTGTTTCAAAAACAAACATGCAATTAAAGAATTGATCCTCTCTGTAATGCGTTATGCTATCCTCTCGTTATTTGCAGCTGAATTCGTTGCATCAGGTAGCAGTTCCTTTATTTCGTCAGAACACCTTGCGCTATAATATTGATAGAACAATGAGACACACGCCACATTGCCACGATTCTTCAAAGAAACTATACACAAATTAAGAACCACCTTTCTTGTTCGTATTCTAGAAGCATCGTTCAATATGCGAGAGTTCTATTTTAGGTTGGATATAGATCGTGTAAATATAAATAAGATCGTTTTATAAGCCGAGGTACTTAAATATGTGAACGTCCCAATGAACATTTAAATTAATTTCAATGCCTAGAACATGAAAAGCGTCTGCCTTTTGATTTGATCCATTCTAAGATTTTCATTAGTTGAACTGTGGGTATGTCATTAAACGACACTGTTCCACGTTAGAAAAATACCGCTTTCAATTCATAGGGTTGACACTACTTCAGTGTCTTTTGGAAGCTCAGGAGACTGAGAAATATGGAATGCTTAAGAAGGCCAGCAGCTGCTTCAAGCAATCCGCCATGATGTGATCAGCTTGTGATCTCCATTTTGCGTATTTATTTTTGATGCTGTATTGATACTATTTTAGATCTTACCTTTGCTTGTTCTTTAAAATTGTTTTTCTTTTGCCATTAATTTAAATGCACACTACATATATCACAATGGGACGATGACTATTTGGCTCCAAATGATTTGTAAATTACACTTTCTTACAATGGCCTATAGATCTCATTTCATCTAACTAGCTTATTATCAATTTCGGTTAGGTCTATACTTATTAGAATCACTCCTTTAAAAAGGCTATTGAAAGAAAAGTGAAAAGTTAAGGTTTATTGAATGAATTTTTGTACGCTGCAGTGGTGTAATGTGTAGAACACCAGTCTACCAATATAGAGGCTTGCGCTTAATCACCTCATATTTTTAGTTAGTTAGTTTCCCCACTTATACGTTTTATTTTTTCTTGATATTCCTACGCTTTAGGTACGCTGCACTTATATCATTTTGTGTGGCGCAAAATAGTCATAATTGACCAATTATATCCTTTACTATCTTTTGCCTTTCGTCGCTTAGATAAGTGACAATTGCCTTTAATTCTTTAATACAATTTTCAGTTACAAACTGTCAATATAGTCATCTAATCTAAGCATTTTAATATTAAATAAGTTTTCCGATTTGACAATTTCCTGCATTTCCTTTCGATGCCATCGATGACAGACATTTATGTTAAACAACGTTTAACGTTTTATTTCTGCTGCTTGTAACTTACGCTTGACTAAAACAATGATAATCATGTGGATATTTTAAAATGACAGTTGGAAATACAAATCATGTCATGTTACCAAAAAAATGAAAAAAAATTAAATAAAAAACAAATTTATAAAACAAGGCATATCCTTATAAAGAACGACCTTGTCACCCACAGTGATATGAAGAGCCTGTCCTCTTGTTTCGTAATCATTTTTTTATGAAATGCAAATTATTTTTTTATTTTGCCTTTAAAATTTCTATAAATATGGCAATATAATAATCAAATAAAAATTTACCTTTCTAAACTTTGTTCAGTGTTTTATGCTGAATCACAAGGAAAAAAGGAGGTATTTTTATAATATGAAACAAATACTTAAATTTTTGCACAAGATTGCATAAAAACTTTTTCTTAAAATATTTCTAGAAGTTTTAAAATTAAATTCGTTTGCATCTTGTACCTGTTCACGTTTGAAATTTGGATTTTGACCTAGAAATTTGACAAAAGAATGACATATTTTCATCAAAAAATATGATTAAAAAAATTATAATTTTTTAGTCATTCCAGGCATGTTATAGATATACAGTAGGGAGCAAAGCCAAGAGCACACACTGAAAAGTTTCTATACAAATTTAAATACTCAGTCAAATAAAACTAAACTTTACACACTTATTCACTGGTTAGTCCTTTAAAAAAAAACATTATGATATTCAAGTACTGGAATGAGCGAAAGGCAATCAAATAAAAGAGTCCGCATTCACCCTTCTCGTTTAAATAAAGTGGAACTTATGTATATATTTAACCCTCTTCTTAAAGCTCTTTATTTTTAGTATAATTTTTAAAGAATTTAGACGTACTCTTTACAATACTACATAAAAACATAAGTGAAATCTGGGTGCATTCGTATTATATTCGTTGTCATAGCTCCAACATGTTCTTGGAAGTCCAATTTTAGTTTTCCAAACGTTTTTCTACTATTAGAATTAAGAATTTATGGTGGCCAATAATTTACCTAACATAATTGTTGCAATAGTCATCTTTAACAATGTTGGCGGTCGGGTTTGGATCGTCATTCCACAGAAAGACCCCACTGTATATCCTTCTAATGGTGTTTTTGAGGTCTTTCAAGAATTTGTTATTTTTACTGATTTTTGGTAAATTACTTAATGTAGGTCAATAAGATAATAGTGTAAACCTTGGACTTAAACGGTGTCCTTTTGACTTTATGAAAAATGAATTAATCAATTAATCAATTTCAATATAAGTTAGCAAGGGCGCCGTTTCTCACGGGGTAACTTGTTTTAGCTTCCGTATAGGAACTACCCATTCACTATTTTTTTTTTACTTATATGATAAGAAGGGACGGAAACGGAGACTTCATTCTGTTACTAATAACGTTCTCACAATTAGCTAACCTTTTTGGTGCCATCTTGCTCAAAAATAGCTAATGTAACGTTTATCACTAAAAAGTGTTTGACACAATTGAAATTTGTTTCGCACAATCCAAGACGTTGAAGAGAATGATTGACGCAACGACAAGGATACGATGTGGATACGATTCATGGTAGGTTGGATAATGTTCTCTGTTAGCATCTTACCAGAATCGACCATTGGATCGGGTTTTGTCGAGATGTACACGGACGGGTCGAAATCCTCGTAAGGAGTGGGGAGCGATACTCCCGCATATATGTTGAAAATATCCTTTAAACTTTCGCACTACTGCAGCGTTTTACTGGCGAATGTTTCAGCAATAAAGAGTCTAGCGGACTGGTCGATGTATTACAGGTTACGGTACGGAAAGTCAGGCTGCCGTCAGGGCGTTCTCCGGTGTCTATCCGACATCGCGGCTGGTATCTGAAACCCGGGCGTCACTAAAAGAAATGGAAAGACATTCAGACATAGAGTGAGGGGTCACTCTGACACCTGAAGTAATTGTGTGGCAGATGGACAAACGCGAGGATGCTCTCCTTGACAATGAAAGAATTAACCACGAGATGCCACTTTACTTTTGCAGATTTTTAGTTCTGCGATACATGTTGGGCAAGGCACAGAATCTATTCTGTATCAAGGCAAATCTGGCCTATATGATGGGGTTCATTCTATTACGGGGATACCGCGACTTAGGCTGCGAATTCTGGTGGCTGTTATCACTGGGCATTGGGACCGGGTAGACCGTTCAATGACTACTGTAGTAGTTGTTAGAATGAGGAAGAAGAGGTGGCTGTCGAACATTTTCTGTGTCAATGAATCTGAATCTTTCAGATATTGGGCCAGTATTCCATGACTGCCGTTTCTGCAGGCCATATCGGACCTAGCTGATGTAAGTGATAGCGTGCCTGTTTTCTTTGTGCATGCGTCTGCTTGATTCGTTTCGGTAAGGACGCGAAATATGGTTAAACCTGGATGCTACCTTCTATGAGTATCACAGTGGGATCAGTATTGGACTCAATTGAGCTGGACCTGTGGCTGGATACCCGTTGTAACTAATTTACTAACTACTCAGAGACAAGCTTATCGAATAGTTTGATTGATCTGATTGATTATAGACACTACATACAGGCATACATAATTGGCCTTTCCAACCCGTTTACAGAATTTCAGCTTGTCCATTTACAATATCGAGAGTATAGTTATCAAACGTAACTTGAGACCCAATATGTCGACAGCATATATTTCGTTTTGACATCATTTACCGCTAGACCCAACACGGCAGATTCTTTTTCGATAGCACTGTAGGCAGTTGTGACATCTCGTTTAATGATGTTGATGTCGTTGGCGTATGCAAGGAGCTGTACACTTTTACAAAACTGTCATCGCAATGTACTTCCTCCTTTCACATTCTGCATGTCGAAATTGAAGAGGTCGCATGGTAAGCGATCACATTGTCTTAACCCTCGCACAGTATTGAAACGGTTTGTGAGTTATCTTCCTATTTTTACGGAGCTGCAGGAGTTACTACGCCTTATCCATCTGCACGCAAGCTTCGAAGAGAAATATCTTAGCCTGGGTATTCTCAAGGTATTTAATTAAAAATAATACGTTAAATTTTTTCAAACGCTAGTTGAGTTTGGTGTCGTTAATAACTTTTGTAGATTTATATCGAACTTCGTTAGATATACCACTTGTTATAGATGAGATGTCATCAGACTAGTTAAAGATAAATTCAAATGGCTTCGTTCTATCTACAATTCCGTTTTTTTTTTTTTTGCAGATGACAGCAAGAATTTCATCAACATTTGATTATAGGCTTAGCCCTATGGAGATTATAACGAAGGGGCTTAATATAAACGAGAACTCATTTAGGTCCTGCCAACAATCACCGAGATAGATTGTGCAAACAGTATCGATTTTAATAGTTCCGAAGCCCAATGCTGCTTATTAACCAATAAACGGCGAGTTAAAGCTCTTGACGATCTGAAATTTCAATGCAAGAGTCGTTGAAACCAACATAAATTTCGAGTTTTGAAAAAAGTGTTCAATCCGACCTTACTATTTTCATTGAAGTGCTTAAGAGTCAATGTCGTACTTGTCGATTGTGTACAGTAAAGGACAAAGATTCTGGCTATAGGCAGTATGGTATCCATTTCTATTGATTCGTTAGAATAATGTTACTTCTGTTTTTTGTTCTATCGGCTTTATAACGAAATATGTTCCTAATGAGATAATGTGACTTGTCTCCGAAAATTTCACTTCTGCTTTTCTTCGTACATAGTTTGAGTTAAAATTGCCTTTATTGCACAATGCATTGCAGCTAAAATTCTTTAGCTACACTATTCGTTATTGGAACAATTTTCCTGCAGAAGTTTTTCTTGAGTCTGTCGACTTAAACAGATTCAAAACCAGTATGTATTACAATTAAGTATTAAAGACAAATAAAAAAAATTTTCTATTTGACTCTTACAATTGTCGCTTTATTGTTGTTCCATGTACTTTAAATTTGTCTCCTTTGTCTAGCAATGCTTTTTGGACCATAAAAGACATGAATATTTTAATAAAAATGTAAATTAACTTGAATATCAATTTCATGCATATTTTTCTATGATAATTTTGAAACAAATTTATACACAAACAACAACCAGTAACAATTCTGAAAATATTTATTAGATACATGGGGAGAAAGTTAGTCTGTTACGCTTGGAATAGCTTAACAACTATTAAGTGGCCAATCTAAGCCTAAAGGACGACAACAATTACAACAATAAAATATATAAAGTGTAATACTTGAAGAACTTTTGACCTAGATGCGTCATCATCTTAGTGAATAGGGTTGTCTGGCATTTTGAAATAGGTTCATAAATGAAATTTTGTAAATTTTCCAGCTCTTAAAGCAGTAGACAAAACATTATTTCATTTTAAAATCGACTCTGATTGACTAGTACGAACCACATTTACTTTATCTTCACAGGGAATTATTTATTTTCTTTCGTAAAGTGACCCATTAATATGATATACAATTTTTGATTTTTATTAAAGCCAAAAAACTTTCACCAAAAAGTTTGTTTTTATTGTATTTTGTTTGCTTTCCTGTTTATATATAAATAATTTATATTATTATTACTATTTATACCCTACACTATGCAAAATTCATAATGATGTTTGTTGCCTTTACTTTTAGAAAAACTTTATTTGCTGACCCCAATATTCATAAAAAATATTTTCGATTTATAAAACCCGATGATGTATTTGAACGACATTGTCACTTGATATTTTCATTAATGAATTATTTTCACAAAAACAGTGTTTAAGTCGACATTCGTACGTAATTATCGTAAATGAAAAATTTCAGTGACGAATCGTGGTGACAATGACACAAACAAAGGGAATTATATATGACAACGTCATTGTAAGTCACTATACTAAAAAAAGCTTAAATTTTTGTTACATTGTCTGTTATGAGTCATCATCATAATAAAATTTAGTCACATTGTCTGTTGTGAGTCAACTACATGCTGAATGATGCACCTCCGCTTTAACGAATAAAGTAATTTGGGATGATATTTATGACTACCAGTTAGGAACCACTTATCCGTGAAAATTTGGACAATTACTTTAAATAGTCGTGTAAGACACCAAAGAAAATTCATCATCAATCATCAGTGATTTACTATTTCCAGCGTTTGTCACGATGATTAACTATGACCTTCGCCACCAAGTATTTTTGTATGAATATGGGGGTTAGAATTTTAGAATTAAAAAATCTATAAGTTGCTCAACTAGAACTCTACACAATACTGGAAATGTGTGTATGGTACTACGAGTATATCGAACAACAATATTCAGAACTTTAAAATTACAGAGAAAAGAGTTGACACAGGGACAGCAGCTTAGTAAAGTGAAAGGCAATTTTGAGTATTTGAAAGGCAGCGTGTTATCTGCACAAAGTAAAGAATTTTCAGCACCGCATTGTTGCAATTATCTATACCCTTCCAGCAATTCTTTTAATAGATTGAGAGGATGCACCATAGTTATTGCAATCGTTTCTTTCAATTGTCATATGCCTAATACCACCACATATATGCTCTGAAATTCTTATTAAATATTCTGGCGGGTTTAACAACAAGTCTCTGACCCTGAGAGTTCCAATCGATTATCAGTATTGTGTGCACAATCGGAAGCAATTTCAACTTACGAGTCTACCTCTGAATGATAGCTTTTTAGTGGTGTGCCAAGCAACCACATTTGGCATTCTTTCTTCTCATTTATATACGTAGAATTCCAAAAACTCAAATACTGTTGGTGCCTTTAAGTATAATATTCCAAGATTCGGTCCGATAAAGTAATACAGACTTTACAATTAAGTGGAAGATGATAAGTTGTCGACAGATGGGAGAAACGCCACACGGGACTTAACATGTCAAATGAACGGCTTTCCTTATCTAGGCTGGACTCTAAATACTGCGATGAAACACTGACTGCTGTAACTTTGTAACCCAGATATCCAAACGAAGTCACATTTTCAACTCACTTCCTTGCGTTGATTATTATTCACACTCTTACAGACAATTCTTTGAGAACTCTTATCTTATTTTGCATATCAGATTATTTGTGTGTAAGAAGACAGATATCGTTCTGGTAGTCCAGGTCTTTCAAACGCCCCAATAGTTCCGAGTTAATGCCTCTGTTCTTGCATGTAGCATTTAGCATAATGGTGTCAAGGACAACATGAAATAGAAGAGGCGGTAGTACATAGCTCTGTCTAACGCCCTTCCTGTCTGCAACTATGTCTCCAGTTCCATTTTCAAGGAGCATCCGGCAATAGGCATCATAATATTGCCCTTCCTAACACCCTTATTTAGCATTGTAATTTTTGCCCTCATCGACAGAGTAAATGTGGAAATTCAGCCCCCTGTCATTGATATAAATATATTTGTCTGCAGGGGGTTGCAGTATCTTAACCAAACACTCGAAAACTAAATTTTTTTTCGCTATGTCATCTGCTGTGGATTGAAACCTTGGTCGCTTGAGTTAAATGACGAATCTTTCACCAATACACCACAACAACTTTAGTAATATATCTGAAAGCTTCAATAATTTGAGTCATTTAAATCAGATAACAGAAGACATCTCTCCTCCTGATGGCTTCGTTAAATTGTTGATGAACTTTGTTTAGACATTAAATAGGAGAAATCCTCTTTGTGCCTTTATAAGTATAAAAGTAATTTGAGCTCTGTTAAGACATAAAATTCAAGATCTATGGTGTTGTATTCAAAACATAGATTTCTCCTTGCTTCAAAGAGGTTGTAAGAAGGCATTAAATTCTATAAAACATTGAGATTATACCTGAACATAGACTTCTTACTTGTCCCAACTTCTGCGGAAAATTTGTCAGTAGTGCGGTGTTTTATATAAGAGATGTTGTCGTAATGTATAAATTCCCTGTATTGAATTAGGGAAGTAAGTAAAACACTTTAATTCTCAATGGTTACTTCAGTTAGATTTTTAGCTGACGGAATGGTCTACGTGTTCCTGTCCAAAGAAATTTTGTCCTGTTATTAAAATAATTTAGTTCTTACTTAAGTGGCTTATCATAGAGTTTAAGTTGTAGTTGTGCCTAAAGCATAAATCGTAGTAAAAGAACTTGTTTTAGAGTCGGTGTAGAGTTACATTGTAAATAAAGATGCTAAAAGTTCTTGAAAGTCTTCACTTCGGCAACTTACGAGTATTATCAGCATTAATTTCCCTTGCAGTAGAGGTTTTGAGTATACCAATTCAATACGACTGCACTTGGGCAAGCAGATAAAGCTGTTCTTGGTGCCTGTAAGAGGAAAATTTATCGTAGAATATATGGCCCCTTCTGCATTTGCGGAGAGTATAGACATCGAATGAATCACGAAGAGTATAAGCTTTATGCTGACATCAACATCGTTAGCCGCGTTGTCTTGGAATTGAATGAAGATGCTTCGGCGAAAAGATCTTCTAAGTTTTTACCACAGGGAAGGTATAACTCAAGTCGAAAACCATCATTTATAACTACGTGTTAGAAATTGGGGGAGCTGCGCATTTCATCAAAGAGCTTGGAATTGTTCAGGGTAAAGACCAGAACTTTTTATAGAGCCACGAAAAAAGAAGAAATGACTAGAATACGCTTTATTTCGGAGGAAGATTTTGTTTCTTTACAAAGTGCTGAGTAGAGGCTTGTAGATAAAATCCATAAATTGGGTTCAGATTTTTTTTTCAAGCTCTAAAAGATATTATTAGCGGCATAAAGAAAGAATTGTAAATAAAAAATAAGAGTAGGATATAGGGTATTATAAACTTAGTCTTGAGCAACTAATTTTGCTATCTCACACCCCAAATCTATTACAGTTCCAATTCCTTAAATTACTTCTTTTAAAGCCACATCACAGCTGACATAAGTTATTGCCATCTTGGGTTTACTTATTTATGCAAATTTTTTTTTTCTTAACTTTTTAGAGACAACAAAAGAAAAACTATGGGGGGAGAGAAAAAAATAAAACAAAACTTAAGACGCCAAAACTGGTAACCATTTAAAACAAAACATTTTGAATTTTAATTAAAATAGCAGTTAAAAGAATTTTTTTTTTTTTCTCTTTTGGAAAATAAAATATTTTCCCACAAGTAATTTTTCATTGGGTTTTCCCTCTTTCTTTCTTTGTTTTCATTTGTAACTTTCGAATCGTTTAAGTGTTCGTAAATCACAGTTCATGTATTAATTCTGAAATGGTCATTTAAATATCGTTTTATCTTGAAACGCGGTTGATAAACTTTAAGAATGTGGTTAATTGCACAGATAATTAAGCCAATGTTGCCTTTAATGTTTTTCTCTTTTATATTTTCTTTATTTTAAATAATTTGCTCTTTTTTTAATTTTTATGCTCATAAATACTTGCAATAAGGGATTTTATATAATTTCTTTTTTTTTTCTTTATGGCATTTTTCTTTCTGTTTTTATAATTAAGGCCATATTATCAAAAAAAATTAAAGCAAATTAAATTAAAATATATGTGCAGAAGTTAGATACTGTGTATATTTATACTTTCGTTTGAGAGAAAAAAACCAAGTACATACTCGTATGTTGGCCTAAGTAGGCGACAAACTACTAGAATACATCTTGTTACGTTTTAACCATTTTAAAACTTTTAGGTTCTTTTAAATTGCTTAGAACAAAATAAATGCAGCGAATTTGTTGTCTTATACAGTCCTTTATTTCAACAACTAATTTTGTTCAGTAACTTATTTACCTTCCACTTAATACACAAATTACTCAACAGTTTTACTAACGCCTTAGCACGCCTTTACTCTTTGACTGTTAAATTACGACTGACTCACTAAGCACAACGTCGTAAATTGATATAAATTTTGAATGTTCTAGCAAATACTAAAACCTTCTATTTGGTTAAGTTAATTAAAATGTAATGCTTTAATACCCAAAATTGAACTGCCAACGCTGTAGCGTTGACACCAATTAATAGAATAAATACCATAATAAAGTTTTTAACTTTATATGTACAAATGTTTGTGTCTCTTTTTAGGAATTTTTGTTTTCGTAAAAGTATGTATCTGGTCTAGTTCTTACAGCTACACAACTTTAAATCACAATATAACAATGAAATCTAGTTTTAATATGAGTGAAACAAGCTTTGTTTGGTAGAAAATTTTATGACATTAATGCTTAAATATGATTTTGGACATGTGGCCGTCACATAAAAGGCAGCGTATGAGGCCATATTTCGCAAATAACTCTTCGAATGTTGATTTCAAGGCGTTATTTGCCTCTGGTTTATTGACAAAACCAAGTGAGATTACATAACTCAAAAAAAAAATAGTGCAATAGGGTTAAATAACACGATCTTGGTAGCAAAATAATTAAACCATTGGGTGAAATTACTCTTTCATCAACTTTAGACGTTATGACAGATAGGTCACACCTCTAAGAGATGTACCCTTTTCGAAATTATTATTTAAAAAAAAAAAAAAAATGCAATGCAGCAACGCTTTTTTTGTTTAACGCGCAAAGCCGTTATTTTTTCTTCTTCTTCTTTGTCGTGCTTATAAAGAAAAAGTACCTATTAATTATTTGAAAATTGCAATGTATACCGACAGAATTTACATAGAATTTTATGATGAAATACTGCAATGAACAACTACAAATGAAAAAGAGCTTCCTGAAGAAGATTTTTGATAAAAGTATATTATTTATTTTTACCAGAAATAAAATAAAATTTATTGCCAACTAATATGGTTTTTTTTCATTAAAAAATAATTAGTTTTTTTCATTTCCTGTAAACTTTAAATATTCGAACATCATCCCTACACTAACAACATTCTGACCATCATCGTTTTTGAAGACATGTGGGCCAGTGACTCCGCAAGTCCATAAAGCGCACTGAAAGTAGTCTTCTGTGGATGTAATAATTCTTCGACAAAAGTTTGTGAAATATCCTCGCTCCAAATGCGACAAATCTGCTTATTATCTACCCATTCAACCAAAAATGGTCTTCGCCGGAGAATAAAATTTTCTGCTGTCTTCCTAATATACACCAGCAGATCTGAAACCATAATGGGGGATTTGTTTCCCTGTAAGACATAGAACCGCACATTCACACATTATTTGTTTTGCTGTCTCTGATGCCTGTGCGAATAGTCTACAAACATAAACATCTGTGACCACCATATACAATGGCCTGTAAATAAATCCGGCCTGCTATACTTGAGAACCTCAGAGCGATGCCCAAGTTGCAATTACCGCCCTTCAGTGGCGAAGTTCATTTGAGCATTCCAGTGTAGCAAGCATCTAGCAATTTCCCAATCCTTGATTACTTGAACTTGTATAGAGTGTTGGTTTAGACTTGTTTAGCCAATGTATTCGCTGCTTCAGAACCATCTTTTCTACAATGTCGAGGTACCCAAAACAACTGAACCTTATTTCTAATCGCAAGTCTTAGCAACGTATCGGAGCATTATTTGAGCAGTCTATATGTCATTAGATTCGAGCCAAATGTCAGCTTGGTTGTCAGAGAATATATTAATGGTTTTACCCTTGATCCTAATATCCAGGTTGATATCGGCACATTCAGCAATGGCTATGATCTTAGCAATGGCTGGCGATCATACCAATAAGATCGACAAGTCTCGGCTGGGTCCATAAACACCAGCACCGATTTTAAAGCCATCGGTAAATCAGTTAACATCAAACCCACTCAGGTCTAAGGTCCCACTAGACCAACAATCCCGGTCCGGGAATTCAAGCTTAGAGCTCCTGCCAAGGTACAGATCAGGACCGAAGATGGTTCTCCGACCACTCTGCGTAGAATGGAAAGACTTTCTGATGCTTTCAAGATTCCTTGGTGTTAACTTTATCGCCAAATATACACCACCCTCATTACACAGATGTGAATCGGTGTCTAACAAATCTAAGCCTCCACGGCCTCTTTTGGACACGTCCTCATTGCCCCAGTTTTACCGAGGCAGACGAGTCTTTGTATCCTGCCTAAATCAATCATGGTGGTAGCTTCCTCAGCCTTTCTTAATCAAGCTATTGACGTATATGTGATAATGAATCGAATAATAGCGGTTTATATCCAAATTGTCATTTCCGGCACCATGTCTTATGGTAGGGGAAACGACTTGCACAAAGGATCCTTATTGCCTTATTCAGAATATAGAGCTTAAATTAACTGAAGAACAGTCTCTGCGAAATTTTGCTTGATAGTCATCCAGTGTTTCGTTTATCTATACCTTCAAATCGATTTTATAAGGTAAGTGTACTTTTTGTTTTAAGGGGAGATACTTTTTAAACTTCACACCAAAGAATCGTCATTAAGAGCTCATTCCAATACCAAAAATATTGTTAGAGAAAAATTTGATAAAACTTTAAAACTTATCTTTTTAATTATCTTTAAATAGTGTGGGTTTTTCTCTCACTGCTCATCATATTATAAGTATTTAATATAATTGAAGATAAATTGTTTTCTATGTAAATAACAAAAAGGCCGAGGAATTCAAACAAGTTATGTGTTATGTCTCTTACGAAGTCACGTTTAGAATGACATTATGTTAATTTAACGCAATTAAACCTGGTTTACTGTAGGCCCCTAGAAATACACATTTGTCCCCATATTTATTTATCATAATGATCACGTTGCCACAGCTCACATCTCTATTTTTAGAATCGTTGAAAGAAAAATAATAAATCATTTTAATTTTCTGTCAAAACTAATTTTGTTTTTCTGGAAAATCAAAAAAACTGACATACGTACGTACATGTATGTGTCTGCAGGTATTATATTGTTAATTTTTTATTTCACTCTAAAAATTCTGTGAAAAATACAACTCATACGCCATGCTGTTACGACATTTGTTATACCCTACGCTGAAAATTACAGTAAAATTAAACTGTATATTTAAGTAATAATGTCTTCGATGCCTTACGTATATACGGTATGTTTATATATTTATAGAGTAAAACTGATTCTAATTGGCTTTTAAAACTTTTCTAAAAAAGTTTTACATAAAAATCTATAAAATTCAAGCAGGCACTTACTCTTATTAAGATCATGAGCATATCACACATTAAAACAAAGTATCTTCGAAAAAGAGTGATTTAGCAGTTGCAATTCGTGGATAATTACCATTAAAACAACATTATTCAAGGGAAGATATCATAGCAATATATGATCCAGTAGCAGAGAAAACTCTGGAGGTAAACAAAATTTTTATAATCAATGGAACTGAAGCAAGGCAATGCTTTATGGAAAGCCATAGGCATAGAAATAAAATCAGTGTAGAAAGAGGAAAAGCTATCTCCAACTCGGAAACAAGGTTCTTATTAAGGTTGTCGAAAAGTGACGACTTAAGAGATTATTACAATCGGAGAGGAATTACTCTTTCAACACCACATATAAGACACTAAATATCACTCATAATACAGGAAAGAATTCAAAGGAATATATAGAACAATCTGAGAGATAAACCGTCGAATTTGTAACCAAATAAGGCCTGAATAGATCAGGCCAACACTCTATACATTATAATTAAACAATCCCTATAATGGCATACCAACCTTTATCTACTATTCGTATAATAAAAAAAGGTTTTGATCAGGGTTGGCAACCATCCTAATTGGGCCTTATTGGGTATTATATTTAAAAAACCCGGGTTGGTTTTTATTTAAAGTAGTTCGTAGTTTGTTTACGGCAAAAATTAGAATAATTTACGTATTGGGACTACAAATTAATTTGATTCGTTTTTTTAATTCAAAAACGATAATGAATTAAGAAATTTATCAAAATAATAATTTATCAAATCACTGCCCACATCCCGTCCCCACCTCTGAGTCAAATTCCCAGTCCCGAGACCAACTTCTTTTCTTTTAAGGCGATCGAACTTTGAAGCAATTTTATATATTTTAATGAAGTATTTCGGTGACATAATATTGTATCCATCGAAGCAGTCAATAGTCAGAGCAACAAATTTTCGGAGAATACGGCGGGTGTGGCATTTGATGGCTTCCATAAATTATTTGGAAACTTTTGTGACGTAAGGCCTAGCATTGTCATGCAAAAGAATAACTTAATAATGCCAGTATTTGTATTTCAGCCATCTTTCTTATAATTCATGATTCAAACGAAGTAATTTCAGTCTGCCTTAGCAGCTCATAATACATTACGCAGTCTTGATCAGACCCATAGTGCAAAATTAAGAAATAAAAAATATTGTCTAATTGAACGAAATTATGAAGCAGTTACAAAACCTAATAAAACCAAAAAAAAACTCAACAAACAAACCTAATAAAACACGGTGGATTGGATTTAAAAAAAAGGTTTTTACAGAACGACTGCTTAGCGTAATTTATTTCTTTTTAGCTTGAGTGGTCATGAGATGGCTCCTAAGCATACAATGCATTGTGCTTCTACGAAGATTCTAAGAGATCTATTCAAAGAGCAGTGGAATAACATGGACTATCTTACACAAACGCGACGACTTGGATTTTACGGATCATATTTGTCTGTTGTCGCACAAGATCTTCAACATGTAGGCTGAATATGGAGAGACTTACGTTCAGTGTTGACTTAACATAAATATCAATAAAACCAAAGCCATGAATATCAACAACTCAAACATAGAAAACATCTACTAGGGCAGTACGAAGTATTTTTAGCCTGACATAGTACTGGCGGTATAAACAGCAAAAACTTTTGTATAATGGATGGAAAATCCATCTTTTCGTTAAGTTTTATTTAGATCTGTCAACACATTCGTATAGTAACAGGTGTTCAAAAAAGGCGCTTCAGTGATTTTTTATAATGGAAAACTCGAAATTCGTTGTGTGATCAAATATTTACATAAGAAAGGTTTGTCGGGACAATGAATTTAAATTGATATGGTGAATGTGTAGAAAACTGGGTTGCTGAATTTAAACGTGGTCGTACAAGTATTGAAGCTGAACCACGAAGTGGACGTCGAAAAACAGCAACAACACCAGAAATCATAACTAAATTGAATGATATGATATTAGACGATCGACTAGCGAAAGTGCGTGAAATATGTAATATCACAGGGATATCATCGTTTCGTAACTGTTGGAACATGACTCCCCATCTGTATACACCAGAGACAGAACAAAAATTCAATGGACTGAAGCTGGTGGAAGTGCACCAAAGAAGTTGGAAGGTGAATCGGCTGGCAAGGTTATGTAACGGTTTTCTGGGATTACAAGGTATTTTATTGATCCACTATCTTCAAAAAGGTAACCCAATAGATTCGGAACATTATTGTAACGTTAAACGGAAAACGACCTGGTTTACAACACAAAAAATAATTCATCAAGACAACGCAACATCCCACCAAGAGAGTTTTAAAAATGGCAAATTTCAACGAATTTAAGTATGAATCGCTTGACTACCAACGTTATTCTCCTGATTTGGCTCCATCTGTCTTCTGCCTGTACCCAAATCTAAAAAATTCCTTCCTAGCAAACGTTTTATCTCGAAAGAAGATGCAATGGCAGCTGTAAATCATTGTTTTGAGGAGCTTCAAGAAAATTATATTTATGCTAGAAAAACGTTGAACTAAGTGTAATGAAGTTTCAGTGTGTTGCCCTTTACAAGGCTAAACAGTCGAATACATATACAGATTAGCTTCTGCTAATGACTATCCGCGAAGAAATGCACATAAGCAACAGGCTTAATAAAACGAGAGCGACATTCGAACGATTACAAAATGAAAAAGCTTACAACTATCTCGATGAAACAAGCTCAGAATATTCAACGCATGTGGAAAGTCCATTCTGTTTCACGTAAACAAAACCCAGCTGGCATACAATGCCATTACGCAAAAGCTAGATCAACAAGTTCCTCAGGGTATGTAGGATATTCTAACGTAACAACTCTAGCAATACGGAGCTATGAAGAACTCATAGTTAAATAAAACGTAGAAAATGTGCGTGAAGCAGACACAGAATTAGAAAGAGGTCACACGGGTAGCACTAGAGTGGAATTTACAAGCCTCAATATAATGCGGCCGACCAAAGAACATCTGAAGATGCACGATACACCAAGACCTAGAGACTATGAAAATTCACAAGCAAAAGCAAAAAGCGACACCAGCTAACCAAGTAAGATGGAGATACTCTGTGAAAATCAAAAGTTTTCCAAAAGTGGTAAAGGAAAATTTTGTAATTCTAAGTGCTAGCTTTTGCTCGTGTAGTAGATGCAGTTACTTTACTTGCAGAAATTTCCAAAAATTTTGCTACGTTGCAACGTGACCTACAGTCGGTCTCGTTTGGCTATATTTTTTAATATAACTTTTTAAATTATGAAAGTTTTTCATATTTTACCATTTTGAAACTGATTTTTTACCGTTATTAGACTTATTATTTCACAAACATACACACGCACATATTTACATACTTAAAATGTTGCAAATTCGACATTTACATGTGGCACAAATTTAATGGCGTTGTACGAAGTCGCTATGTATTTAGATGTGGTTCTTGTTTTCTTCTTCCTTACTGGCTGCTTACATGTTGCATTTGGCTTGCGTGGTTAACAACATTTAATATTGAAGTGGCCTATGATTGCTGTTTTAACAACTTAACTGCGTGTTGCCGATTTTTTGTTGCTTTTTTTAGTTTTTTGTGTAATTTTTCATGAACTAAATCACATGTAATTTGATATAAAATTCATTTAAATAGGAGTTGGATTTTCACAAGAGAGAGAACCCATTGCTATTAAACTGAATGCATCTTTGACTTAATAGAGCAATTTTCTTGATGATGAGAAATAATGTTTGAAGAAATAAAAAGGAAAGAAGTGTTCAATTGTAAAAGTAAAAATAATTAGAATTTTATGGGTGAATAGAAATTATCAGTTTGAATGTCTAATTCTTAACAACTACCTTCAACTCTTAACTCATCGTAGGCCTCTACGGTAATGCCATCGAGGTATTACATTGTAGTGCGCGTGATAACGCTGCGCACTAGCATAGTATCGGGTGTTTTTTTTTCAGTTTCATAAGTTTAAATCATATTTTTTTCTCCGTCAATCAAAGCATATATTGCTATATTTCAGTTTCAATAACCAAATTGATTTTGCAAGCTAAGTAGATAAATTATCCATTGTAGCTGCACTCCATATGATAAGGTAGTGGTAAAGATCCTTGCTAATAGGTAGTTATCCTTACTTAGCATAGTAATTTTTTTCCCAGTATATGGGGTTTTCTCCTGATCATTGGTGTGATGTTTGTCATAAGCTGGAAGGTCAAGGGGGCTTCTTCTTAAGTTTTTTAAATGGATTTGTCTGCAGGGAAGTGAAAGTTTCCTTTTAAATACCTGAAACCATAATTAAATTTGTGCTCTTTTTTTGTCATGTTGTCTGCTGGCACGTGGTCTGCTTGTGTTTCTATGCATGCGCCCTAACCACTACACCACGCCATTATATAAAATCATAGTACACAGTTGCGACCGTATTTGGTCAATAGCTCTTCGAATGTTGGTTTCCACTTGTTCAATTGTCTTTGGTTTATCGACGTAAACAAGTGACTTTACATATCTCCAAAGAAAATAATCCAGTGGAGTAAATGACACTAGTTTGGTAGCCAGTTCATTGGACTATTACGTAAAATACCTCTTTCATCAAAAAAAGTTTATTTAAGTAAATCTATTGCTGCGTGCGCTCTGGCATAGGGCCATATTGTTTTGAAACCACTTGTCAGCAAGATTAATGCCACCTAATTGAGTTGTGAAAACTTATCTAAGCATATCCCGACACCGTTCACAATCGACATTAACATATTATCCATCATCGTTTTTATGACATATGAACCAATGACTTCGCTAATCAATAAAGCGCACCAAACAGTAATTTTCTGTTGACTTAATGATGTTTCAATAAAAGCTTGTGGATTATGCCCACTCCAAGTTCGTCAATTCTGCTTATTTACGTACTCATTTAACCAAAAATTGACTTCATCGAAAAACAAAACAAAGCAAAAAAAGTTTGATGAGCAATACCATTATCATTATCAGCATATCGACCAAGCACTATTGCAGGACAATGCGACACATGCAATCTTTTTTGCCGCTTCCGGCCTATAGTTTATTTAACAGATCTGCTGCCTTCCTAATGAACACAAGCAGATCTGAAACCATAATGGTGGATATATCACCTATTGAGAAACTATGTCCACCTAAATCTATGAAGAACCCCACACTCACACAATATGTGTTCCGCTGTCTTTGATGCCTGTGAGTACAGTCTACAAACATCCACTTCTGTAACCGCCATTCTCCTCAGATACGATCTTAGTCTACAGTGGTTCGTAAGAAACACCGTTAAGAGCTTCAAGTCCGGCTTGCCATACTAAAGAACCTCAGAGCGATACCCAAATTGCGGACTGATCATTGCCCTGTATGGGCGAAATCCCCTTGGAACATTCCAGTCTTCCAAGCATTTGGCAATTTCCTAATCTTTAGGTAGATTGAGAATGGTAGCAAGCGGTACGGCACAGCAATCTTCCGGACAGATATAATGAACGAAATCATTATTTTAATAAAAAATTTCAACAATTTGCAAGCGTTGTTTTTATGTAAGTCTACCCATCATGTAATATCAAACCAAACTAAGCAAAAGTCATCTATCAGATGTGCAGTTGGTTCTCAAATAAAGCAGTGTTGCCTACATAAAGTTATGAACCTCTAAAAGAAAACACCCAATTGATTCTCTACCAATACTTTGTTGCTGCCCTACTACAGTTTCTGCAGACGAGGATTGTTGGAGCTTTTGTCAATAAAATTTGCATATTTGCCCAGCGTTCAGTGATCAGTATAAATTGCTACAACGTGTAAGATGCTTTTCCCTGACAAACTCATTGCGTGTCCCTTTTTTTTTGTCGAGCTGCGGTTGAGTTTGCGTAGTGATAAAACCAGTTATTAAACTCTTTCATATACTATTGGCCCTTAGGAAGAAAGTGTGTTATATTCATACATCGGGACAAGGATCTCTGAAAGTTACTGAGAGGATAGTCCTCTTTCTTGACATGCAAAATCGTCGGGTTTCTCATATCCATCAACATTACAATGTTCCAGAACTTAACACAGTATGACTTGACCGCCTGACGCTTGACTCATAAAATTCTTTTTTCATCACGTTATGACGTGTTGATGCCTATGCTTGTTAACCTATCACAAGAAGGTTTATACCAACTTTGATTACAGGCCTTAGTTCTTTACTATGTAATTCGTGAAAGTCAAATTATCCTTAACGACATGTTTCAATGCTAAAAAAATAATTGTTTTAAAACAAATGATATCAGAAAATCGTTTAAAGGCAACATGTTACTTAGCGAACTGTGTATAATTTTCAGTCGTGCCCCACCTATGAGTACAACAAAACTCATTTCAATATAAATAAGACCAAGACTTGAAGAAAAAGCTATTTGATTGTAATTATTTGACCTCAAATAAAAGAGAATATTTATGACAATTGACTTGAATCTCCATATATTTCAATAAAAATCAATGGTCACACAACCATTTGTTCTGTTACAAACATGACTGCAGTGCCTTTTGCAGCTGTTATTTTGGTGATGGCGGCGGCGGCATGTTTCATACGCTTGGCCCCGTTTTAAATTGCAATTGGTTGTGTAGCTGTTGTTGTGATATTTTGTAAATACAACATGATAGCAAAAGTTCACTGGATCAGTAATAAATTCTATAGAGATTTTGCAACGAACACTTATAGTTACAACACTACAAATGATTTTTGTATTCGAAGTTCTATTGGAACTGTTTGACTGGCTATTGTTTTCGATTTAATTTGTGTGTTTAAGCATTGGCAGCGTATATTTCAAAAAAAACCAAAACAAGAACAAAAAATTATTGTTTAAAAGGGGTGTCCAATAAACTTAAATGTGTGTTAAATAACGAATGAAATAACAAATTTTAAGTTGGTGTACGAAAGGGTATGTAAATAACTGTTTAATAAAACCATAAAAGTATTGTTTCGATTGAGTTTAGTTCTACAAATAAAAATTGTCCTAAAAATCTAAATGCAAACTATCATGAGACCGTATCAACCAGCAAGCCATTTTCTCTAAACACATTTGATCCAAGTAAACTGCGAAAATGATAAAATTTTGATTGAAATTATGAAAAAGTAAAATAACATTTTGTTTACCTACAAATATGCATATTTATTTATGTAAATATCTATGTACAAATGAGTCAGTGGTTTAAGACAAGATTTATTAAAATTATTTTTGTTGTTTTTCATCTTCCATTTTCAGTTTTCGTTTTATTTATTTAGCATTTGAGTTTATTTAGAAAACAAAAAAAAATCCCAAATTGTTATTTTTTAACCAAATGACCAGTTGAAAAAAGTTAACTGGAATTTAAGGGTCAAAGCCATTGTAATATACTTGTCAAATCAGCTAAAAAGTTATAATTGGCAATTTCCCTATTAAGATTGTTGCTAAGCTTAAGAACAACAGGTTAAGTTGCGGGAAATCACACCAGCAGTAATTTTAAATCGTTTGCGAGCGAAAAAAATTAATCAAAAAGCATAGAAATTTGGTATCTTATCATCTCTAAAGTAGAATATCCATGTCATTAAGGTAATACTCTGCATTTGGTACTACCGAAGTGATCCCATTTATTACGAAATGCTCAGCCAAATGATCACAGGGAACCTGTACCGAAAACAGTTGGTACGCTTGAAGCAAACATTTATTGAAAAACGGCCTAAACATAATAAATACTTAAAACCACACATGAAGCCGTAAGATGTTTATAACAACTCCAAAACAACGTAACTAAGAACGCGTCTGTAGTAACAGTTCCTGAACAAATCAATTGCCGTCAAATAAGTTTTTTTTTTTTCTAAAAAGCCGCTCTGAAGCATTATTATGTACGCCAAAAAAAAGGACGAAGTGACGAACAGAACCATTATTTTGATAAAAAATTTCAAAAATTTGCAAACGCTGCTCTGGTGTAAGTCTATCCGTAATGAAATATTAAGCCAAACTAAACAAAAAGTAACTATCGAGTGTTAAACTGGTTGTCCATTAAAGAAGTGTTTCCAAAAAAAGTAATAAACCTCTAAAAAAAACACCCGATATAACCAACGAAGCCGTAAGGAAGACTCAGCGTATAGTGCAACGGCAGAAAAAATTTTTGGATATCAGACGAAACTTGGAACCGAGTTTCTCAAAGAAGAGGATTTCAGTTGAACAATAACAATACTAAGAGACAGCAATGCTGCGACTGCAGGCCAGACACCTAAAAAGGCTGTAAGAAGGTTAAAAAGTAAGTTTTTGAAACAGTTGTTAATTATACCTAAAACGTAGATATCCAGAAGAAATGAGAAACTAAACCAGACGATAGCTTGTTTTACCAATCGAGGCAGTAGCAGTTGCTAAGCAGTCGCTAAACGCACTAAAGCGCTACGAACAAACAATTATCAAAAACGCAAAGGTAGAAAAAAGTTTCGAGGAAGTTAGTAACCTTATCGTAGATGCATTTACTGAAGACAATAAACTAGAGGCCATCTTGTAAGTCCCACAGTCTGATTGAAACAAAAGATGGTATCGGATAATTGGTCCATTAAGAGGACTGTAGGCGGGGATAGAAACCAGCTCAAATTCTAAAGGTTAAAAGCAAGTTTACCACTGGACTCCTACGATCCGACATTAAAAGAGTCTAAAGGAAGAAAGAATGCTTCCAGCTTAGAAAAAACTCATTATTGAAAACCGAGCGAAAAGTAGCAACTTAATAGATTACAACAACTGGATAAGAATTACTTTGCTTTATACAATATACACGATATTAGCAGACATAGTACAGAGAATAATCCAAGGCAGACAAGAGAGCAACCAGCTACATAAACAATCAAGTTTTATAACGAGTAGAAGGGTAGTAGATCAAGCAAACACTCTACGCATCATAAGATAACAGTACCTAGAGCGACATATTCTTCTATATCTAATATTCCTAGATTTCATTTCAGCCTCCGATTCCATCACACGTATTACTATATAGTAAAATTAAGGGGAAAAGGAGTACCTTAAAAAACAATTCGAATATCCGAGCTATACATGTGGATGCGGAACTTACAATCAACAAACTATTCACCATCGTGTTGGATGATGTCATGAGCTAAGTTTGTTCAGAGAGAAGATGGATGACAGACACCATGTATGTCAGACCAAATCTAGGATATTCTATAACAATTCAACATTATCAGATGCAGTCAAAAATAGAGGACCTGGAGAGATAAATACGCAGCGTTGGACTTGAGATAAATGTCTAGAAAACAAAAGCCACAAGAGTTAACAACTTAAGCATAGAAAACATCATGCTACTAAGCTAACCAGTTGAATAGCTTTTGCTATCTTGGCAATATGGCGAAAACTAATAGCCGCAGAAACAAACGTAAACAACAGTTTCAACAAAGCAAGAGCTCACAAGTACCCAGGTACCCAGACAAAGCAGGCTTAGATTATTCAAAACATGAGCCAACTCTGTCGTACGGAAATGAAAACTGGCTAATACCGAACATTTATCGTTGAAAATGAAGCCGGACTGCATCAGGGCTTAATATGCCGTTGTAGACCAAAAAACACCTGGAGACGTACGAGAGTCGGGCAAGTAAGACAGTGCAATTTTGCATGTAAAGGCGCGAAAATAACAGCGCCAACCATAAGTAAGATGGCTTTGTGGATGTCATATGCACCAAGAGAGGTACTGAAATCAGAACTGTATGTTCTTCACCACGGTGGCATCGGTCAATCATTCCATACTAACGCTGGAGTAAAGCGAGGATGTTCACTTTCCCCTCTACTATTCACCATCGTACTGTATGAGATCATGAGCGAAATCTGTTCTCAGATAACATGGAGTCTCTCACGTCAACTTGAAGATCTCAATTATGCAGATGACATTTGTCTACCTCCATCGTTGAAATTAGAAAACCTGGAAAGACTGGCTCGCAGTGTTGGACATGAGAAAAATATGAAGAAAACCATAGCCACGAGAAATGAAAACAATAGCACAGAAAACATTATGTTACATGTCCAACCAACTGAGTATGTAGATAACTTCTGCTATCCATGAAGAACAATAGCAACAAACGACGGTGCAGAAACAGACATAAACTACCGGCTCAACAATGCAAGAGCGGCAATCGGGCGATAGCAGTCAGAATGAAGAAACTCATACATATCAAACCAAACCAAGGTTAGAATATTCAACTCATGTATCAGTTCTGCGGTACGGCAGTGAAAACTTGTCGAATTATATCACACAAAAGCTTCAGGTATTCATCAGCAGATGTGTCAGAATCATATGCAGAATATTTTGGCTAACATCATAAGTATTACAGAACTGTGTGATTAATAAGGGATCCATACTGAAGCAGATAAGGCAAAGGAAGTGGAGGAAGGAAAAATCCTCAGAAGATGGCGATTTCAACAAAAAAATTCTTCGTAGAAGCCCAATGCTCCCAGTAGGAGCAAGCATAAAAAAAATATAGCAAGGCTACATGTTGCAAGACCAAAAGGCATTTATCAAAAATTTTTTTGGAATATCATGTGTCACCCGCTTTGTACTTTAGACCTCATAATATCGAACAGTTCTTTGTTTCAATTTATGCACGATTGAATTATGGTATTGGATGGAAATTGTTAATTACAAGCTGGTCAAACGATTGATTCTATTCTTTACTGTCAACGGCTAATGAGATTGAAGCAAGGGATTTAATTAAAACGACCAGAATTGATTAAGAGATAAAGTATTGTATTTCATCATGACAACGCTAGACAACGAAAATCTTTAATGGTAATAATTTCTCTCTGTCTCTCATACACAATGTGAGAAAATATTGCTCCCATTTTTTTTATAAAAATGCTTGGTTACATTGAAAAGTGTACTTTAACACTTTTTAAGTTTATATTTAAAAAAAATTTTTTTTTAAGGCAAAAAAGGAAAACGTCGATGAAAGTAATAACAAAAAAAAATAAATAAATTTATTAAGGAAAACAACAACAAAATAATGAAGAAGGAACACAAAAATTACAAAAACAACAAAAAGCGACTTCAAAAATAACAAGCAAAAACAAAACAAAAACAACTTAGGAAGAATCAAATTTAGATGAAATTTAAAATAAATAAGTTGAATAAAATGTTTAATAAAATCATCAGTTAAACAATTTTTTCGCACGATATTTTTCCGTTTATATTCTATTTATTCCTCTCTGCTTATATTTTTTGGCCTATACGTGTGAGGGCAAAATAGAGAATTTGCTCAGAGTCAGTGTTATGGCGAACTCTTCCCCAAGCAATTCCTCTCTTTCTTTAGGGATTTTTGTCATAATTTGATCATGAACTAAAGCGACAAACAGCCACGTTTGTTGTGAATGTGAATTTGCTCAGAGTCATGTTATGGCGAACTCTTCCCCAAGCAATTCCTCTCTTTCTTTAGGGATTTTTGTCATAATGTGATCATGAACTAAAGCGACAAACAGCCACGTTTGTTGTGAATGCGAATTTGCTCAGAGTCATGTTATGGCGAACTATTCTTCAAGCAATTCCTCTCTTTCTTTAGGGATTTTTGTCATAATTTGATCATGAACTAAAGCGACAAACAGCCACGTTTGTTATGAATGTTGCTCTGTGGTTAGGAGTTCCACAGTTCTGTTGTAGTACATATTATAATCTCTGGAACTCTTTACCTTTACATCTCAAAGTAATCCAAATTGCCTAGTCTAACCGATTCAAAGAGCTTTTCAAAATCTATATTTCCTCATAAAATTCCGCATTTGTATTTTATACACCCAATAGTAGAGTATTGTTGAGAAAAAGCTTTAACTCAAATATAGAATTTTGTGAAATGTCATATCTGGTAGTGACATCAGTCATACAAAAATTTCAACATGGACATTTAAAATAGCAGTTGGGCATCTCTATGTGCTTCTATTTACTTGTGTGGCAAAATCATGCCAATAAAATACATGTTTAATGTAATGAATTTAAAAAATTGTGAAATTATACTGACTCTATGGCATATATGTATATATAGGGTCCGCCATCTAACGTTTTTTTTCAACTAGTGTGTATTTCGTGAATGGTAACACTTAGCTCATGTCTGATTTGACAGATAATTAGTGTTATCCTTCCGCTGAACGAATATGGTTCTGTATACGCTTGGGAAATATTGCGACATTACTTTGAAAATCATGGTAATGTTGCAGAATCAAAAATCATCTTTTCAGAAGAAGCTCATTTTGATTTTGGCGGGTATGTAAACAAGCAAAATTGTCGCATTTGAGACACAGAAAACCTGCAAGCATACATTGAAAAGGCGATACACCCAAGACGAGTCACTGTTGGATGCGGATTTTGGTCCAGAGAATTATGCCCCTGACCATTTTTCTTCAAAAATGAGCAAGGACTGGCCGTTACAGTCAATGGCGATCGTTATCGTGCCATGTTGTAAGAATTTTTGTTCACAAAAATTGAAGAGGAGCATATTAGCAACATTTGGTTTGAACTGGACGGCGCTACATGCCACACAACCGAAGCTACACTCGATGTTTTGCGCACTGTTTTTGAAGATCGCATTATCAGCTGCAGAGCTGATATCGTTTGGTCACCTCGGAGTTGCGATTTGACACCGTTGAACTATTATTTGTGGGGTGCAATCAAAATTAAGTGTTACGCCAACAAGCCATTGGTGAAATACAGCTGCACACAATCGATAATGTGCTTAAAAATTGGACCGATCATGTAGGCTACTGCATGGCCAGCCGAGGCAGCCATTTGAATGAAGTTATTTCACATTATTAGCCGGAAGGTCTGTACTTTCAAATAAAAAAAGAAATTTTAGAAAATATTTAGTAGTTTTTTTTATAGCATTTGCAAAATAAATAAAAATTATTTGGCGGACCCTTTACAATACTAACAGACATATGTACATGTGTGCAATGCAAATACTTATGAGTTCAGAACAAAAGTTATTGATAAATTTTCACTTGTATGCGTTTGTTTCATATTGGTATGCATTTATTCAAAACATATGTAGATGAACCATTTTGTGAATTCTACGCACACAATATGTTGAGTCAAAAAATTGTAATTCTACATGATTTCGAAAATCTTTGAATTTGAAACGTATTTGCTTTAAAGGACATTCTCAAGGAGTTCAGAGATTTTTTTATAAAGGACATAATTCTTCTGTCCATAGAAGGACTTATAACAAGAAATCTCCTAGTGTTGCATTAAAAATTGAGAAGATAAATCTCAGACTATAGATTCTGCAATTCATGTAGCCAACAAACAGCGAGTAAACGAGCAAGTGTTTTTATTTATTTATGTTTTGTTTATACATGTACACCAATAATCGTGTTGATTACTTTTAAATTGAATCTATTTGCCGCAAAATCATCAATTTTATAAAACTAACTCATTTATCACTTTCTACTAAATTATAAATGGTACCATGTGCAGCTGTTCTCTTTTTTTTATTCGTAATATTCTATGTGATGATTGAAAAACGAACAAAAAAAAAATAAATAAATAAAACAGAAAAATACATAAATGTTATATATTACGGTACGTATACGCATAAAATAAATTTCTCTACTAAACCACAACGTTACCAAAACAAGAACGAAAATTACTAAAAAAAAATGTAAAATACGTTCACCTTTTAAATAAATTTATTGTAAAGGCAGTTATAAATTTTGGAAGGCGTATAAATTAAAAAAGGATAATTAATAAAAAAAAGTTTGATAGTTTCAACGGGTAGGCACGTGTCCAGCTCACTTCAATACCTATGGCTATACCACTGTGCTGTCCTGAATAAAGTTCATGTAGTATCATAGGGAACCAACATGTATATATGTGTGTACTTATTCAGGCCGAAAGCGAATCAACTATACACATGTACAAAAGAAGATCACTTCTATGCCAGCCAAGTCCGATATGGCATGCCAAAACGGATTACCGAGAAGATTAGCCCTAATTAATCCTCTATCTTAAAATGAATTTTCTTTCCATAAACGGGATTATAGAAGTAAAGACTACCCAACTTTTCCCATTCGTAAACACTACAACAGATTCATACCCAGCAGCTAGTTCTAGTGAGATACTCATAGAAAATCTTCCATCCGGGAATGATCAAGGGGTGCAATAACACACAATGCCAGTGATTATGCCCATATTATTCTCAGATTTATTGCTGTTGTAATAGAAATCTGCTGAGCCATTAGATACACTGGAAGCCAAACAAACATAGCTTTTGAAGGAGTGGTTCTAAGCATATGCCTGAATATTTTAAAAGAATGATTTTAGAGAAGGAGCCATGCAATAATAGCTACAGTATTACACTATGCAACTGAAAACTCCTTTTTAGTCACCTGTTTTAAGCCAAATAAAGCTTTTTTGGGACCATCTATGATCATCTAAATACGAAAACTATGAGTAAGAGGAAGATCTAAACAAATATTCTAGTAAACGTATGGTTAAATCGCACTCTGTGGTGCAAGACTTGGTGAACTCGAAGCATTTACTGCTTAAAGTAGTTATAACATATGAAATAATAAATTAGCAAAATTTCTTCTAATTTTTCTAATAAAAACCAAAAAATTCTACTACTGCATATTAACTTTTGTTATGTTAGTTTAGGGAATTTTATTACTTTCCTTGCACAAATTAAACAAATGCAAGAATATTGTAAATTTTTTTATTAATATTGTTAACTGCCTTTGACTCTGTAAAATTGAAATAAAATTATTTTGTCTGTATTAACTTATAGACTTTTATTTAAATGCAATGTATAGATTGAATAGCTGCATACTTTATGTATTGATTCACTGTTTATGCAGTTACATTCATAAAGGTCCAAAGCGAACGTTTGAGTTAAAAGCCTTTTAGAAATTATGGAATATTAAACCTAAAAAGCTTACACATGTTAAAATATAGAAAATGTTTTTTTTTTTTTTTTTCATGAGTTGCATTACGAAAAAGCTTAATAGCTCCGCCAATTTCCAACGGATTTCCAAACCGTTAGTTTCATTTAATTCATCACTTGATATAATTTCTTAACTAATTCAATAATAGTAAGGTTCCTTTATAAAGTAGTGCGCAAAAACGCAATTTAAATTTAAAAAATTTGGAAAAAATTAGATGAAAAATGTGTTTGCTTGAGAAATACACTCAGATTATTCAAGACTGCTTAAGCAACATATATATTATTTAAAGGATTTGTTTCTTTTCTTTCTAAATCAGAAAACCGGTTTTTTACCCGTGACTCGATGTGTTTGAGGTATTTCGAAAATTCCAAGAACAGCTCCTTGTTCTACTCGTTAGCGCCTATCAGAAAAATAGTATAACTTGCCAGATATTTTTCTGTCGCACCGTGTTATTATTACTTGTTTCTTTAAGTTTTTGTTTTTGTTATTGTTTTTTAAGTAAATGCATTAAATTACAAATAAACACATATTTTAATAAGAAAATATTATTTTTGTACAAGATTTTAGGTACGGAAATTTTATATAAAAACGGTAATTTTTTAGGCCTATACGGAAATCCAATAAAGAATTAACATCACTGGTGAGCATTCATGTTCAAGAGAATGGAATATTGTTGAATACATTTTTTCTCTCTCTCATTGAATTCTTGTACTTGGTGTATGTTGTGCAGTAAATAAAATCACAGTATTAAGCTGAATTCAATGTGGTTGAAAGAAATGAATGCAGTAATGCTGGCCTCTAACTTATACCTATACATGATAATCCTATATCTTGTAAACGTTAAGAAGAGTGTAATGTTTTATACCCATAGATTCAGACAAAGATCATGCCAAGCAATATAAATATGATAATTTTAATGAAAATCCGTATTTAGAATCGAGTCAGTTGCCGAACTATTTTATTTATTTTTTATTATGTGCAGAGATTCGCTGCAGTTTAGTGCATGTGGGGTGAAATATTTTTTGCTTGTTTTTGAACTAAAAACTTCAAAATACATTTTCTGTTGTTAACAAAACAGACAGTGAATACTAAAAAAAATAATTGCAAGAATGTACTTCTTAATTTTATTTTTTTCTATAGTTTTTGAAGTGAAGATGCCAATAGTCAGACATTAATGTTAAAAAAACTGAAAAGTTAGTTGTAGTCGATAGCTAGACCATACAAGAGAAATGTTTGTAAGAAATCTTTGATTTTATTCTTTTCTAAGAATGTTGGCCTCTAAAGTGTCTCAAAAAAATCATGAAGTAAAAATTGGACAGAAGAAGAGCCGGCTTTAAATGTATTTCTTAGCTGATTACTCATTTTTATGCATAAAGAAAATCGTTAATGAATTGGCCACCTTTGCTTCTGTTAGGAAGGTCTGAGGAGAAAATCGAATTGTTAAAGTATTTATGTGATGTTAGATAGTAAAGCGGCCTTAAGGAGTTCGTCTTCTTGCAAAGTAAGATCAAGGATTGCTATCGACTGTACGAATGACTGTATGTAGCCTTAGATATTATTGGTTTACCTGCGAAATATACAAAATGGAGGATTAACATCTGGATTGAGGGAGAATTCTCTAGGGTTTGAAGAAGTGCCTTCGGTATTACCAAGCCGAAGAACTTTGTCTCCATTCCTCTTAGTAGAACCAGAAGGCTGTTTAACAAAAGCGAACGTAGAGTACTATTTGTTGAGCATTATGGTCTTAGATATACATAAATATTGTTTACTTAAGTTCCATGCCCAGGGCTTTCCAATCGAACATGTTTCATTTTTAATTTACCCTCTTCAGGCGTTTGCCGAATTCTTTCCCACAGATCTCTGTTTGTGATGACATTCGGCCAGGTGATGAAAATTTGTGACTATTGAAGGTGGACCATAACCTCTGAAATACCCCAAAGGTCTGGCTTACCTGAACATCATCAATTACCACGTTTATCGGTAACTTTATGGTATTGGTGATATTCAGACGTAGGTCTTACTGTGTAAGTAAAAGAGTACTCAGTACTCAGACTCACACTTGTCGAACTGCTATATTAGGGTTCAACCGTTGGTCCTGGTAGTTTCATGTAACACTTTACAAGTTTTAAATAGTACTGATCTTATCAGCATATTTTATAAAATTTTTATATATAAGTTGTACATTCTCCAACACATATGTAGAAACGTCTAAGCGCGTACACTGTGGACGTTTAACTGTTTCGCTTCAGAAGACGAGGTTTCTAGGAAATGTTGTGGTAACTCCAATAATGACATTTCTTCTTTCACCAAATAAAATAACTGCCTCTATTAGCAGCCACAACTTGAGGTAGTGAACATATCCTTCGGGTCGAAAAGCCTTTGGCTTTTAGCAGCATAAGGTAAGCAGAGCTTGACAACAGTAAAATGTCTAAGTAAGGATTCCAAATAATTTGCTTCAGTTGTAAAAGAAGTAAGTAACCAAGAGTATGTTTACACACCAATGCGGAAAGTATTTGATAAAGAGCGTAAGCAGAGCTTGAAAATATCGATATACTCAAGTATAGCGGCCCCAAATAAATGATTTTGTCCTAGAAACTATGCAACGCTTTAAATTGTGATGGAACTTTTTGGTAGCCGGGTCATAAATAACTCTATATTCAACGTATTCTACTTTTTTTCCTATGCTTGGACTTCCTGAAGGCCAATTTCCGCGACAATATTGGCTGAAAAAGCAAGCAGACACTAGTGTCAGCCGTCAGAGCGAATTAATCCAGAATTAGTTTGTTTCTTCTGGTCATTCTATCAAATGTTACAGACCAGTAATGATACTTTGTCTTGTTTGCAGCGTAGGGTAGTAAAACCTTAAATTATTTTTATTTTTTGTTTACGTAGAGTGCATTCAATGGAAAAAATTGCTTGGTCGTATCACTTTTCAGTTGGTTTTTCTTTAACTTGAATGGCTTTCAATGTCATGTTTTGTTTTCATTACTTTTTGCCCTTCATTCACTTTTTCCAACTTCTTTATTCACTTAAACCATCAATTTTTTTGGTTGATATTTTTTCTGCCCCATCCGCTGTGTTAGTTTTTCTAGCGATGGTGTACTTCTTGTATGTTTTTCTCTTGATTTTGATTGAGTATTTAATGCGGGCAGGTGTGTATGTGTCGACTATGTTGTTGCTTCTGAAGATGTTTGAAAATAAATAAAAGTGGCAGGAAATTTTTACGCATCCATCTACTCTGTTTTTGCTGTTTTGTTGTCTGGGTTGAAATAAAACTGTTTACATTTACCAGTGCTCTTGTTATTCGTACTTGCCACATTTTGCCGAGTCATGCAACAATTTGCAATTGTGCAATATATGCATTTTAGTTTTTACTCAATTTTTTTTGTTCCATTTTTTTGTGCCGGGATGGTCTCGCTCTCTGACTTACCTTGTAATTATTATTATTGGTTGTTTTTGTTGTTATTTTGCTAAAGGCCTTTACTTAACCATCTCGATAGGAGTAATCTATCAATAGCGGTAGTGCACAATGAGATGAAAATTAGGAGTGAATGGAAATTTTTTATTTAGGACTTTTCTAACGATGGACCTTAGGTAATGGCTGAAAATCCATATAATAACAAAACAATTTTCTGTCACTTTTATATAAAGGCGGAAAATAGCTCTTATTCTCTTGAGACACAAACAAAATCTGATAATGGGTAGAACACATTTAGCGGAATTCCTCATGCATTGCAATGATTAATTCTGTTCTGTTCTATAGTCAATACAAAATGGTGAACAAGACGCTCAGAACCCGATATTCAAAGCATTTAAACGTCGAAAAGCTACAAGAAAGTGAAAAGAGATACAGCAATTAATAATATGAAAAACTTGCAGTTGAAAGAGCTTAAGTCTACATTTTTATTCTAATATTTTCATATTTTATATAATTTTCTCAATTTCCAGTCCATAGTGCAACTTTTTCTGTCAAGTCAGTTAAAGAAGTTCTAGTCCTTTTTCTGCTGTACCAAAACTATCATCTCTCCAAGCAAACTGATGCTTGAATGATGGTAGCAAAAGATGCAGGGAAGCACTCGATGGCTTGAACAACAAACACTGCAGTCCTCCTGTAAAAATATGTTTACGTTTGTTAAAAATCTTTTTTTTCCTTTTTAATTTTCTTACATTTTTATCATTTTATTATTATTATTTTCATTGATATTGCTGTTGATGTTGTTGTGATTTTATTTCTCATCCTGTTAAAATGCTATTTTTTCATTGAAGTGTTTGTCTTCTGGTAAAATGTATACGTTGTTGCAGCAGCAGCATATTGTTCGTTTGAGAAACGATTTTTAATTTTTAAGAGGAACTGTTTAATCATATTTTACTCCCATACTTTCCATATTTTTTTTTAATTTAAAATGTTGTTTCAATGATAAGGCAAATTTTTGCTGGCAGATAAAAGATAAATAAAATCTTTTTCATTGCAATACTGCTCCATAATCTAATTTTAATGTTTAACGAGGGCTTTTGAAAAAGATGTGGAAAAATGATTGCCTAATGTTTTGGTAACTTTTAGAGAAAACTAAAGTCAAGGGTATATTATATTTAGGCATTTCATACAGGCTTCAATTATCCAGCCGCTAGACACCAATGAAATCTATTGCCTCCTTCCGAAACAAATTAGTAACGCTACAGGTGGATATGTCCGCCATCAAGATAAAGTGTTCACATATTTTCATCTAAATCTATCAAAAACTTCATATTCACATATTATATTTTCCATATTATCTGATTAAGCACAGTCTGCGAACGTTTATAACCGTAATTGACATCTTCTTCAGTTACGCTCCCAGTCCACAATGGCCTGAAAGAAAATCCGTTGGGAGTTTTCAGTCATACTAGGGAACATCAAATCTATACCCAAATTGCGGACTGGACATCGCTTTGACGCACTTAAGATTCCTTTGAGTATCTTCGTGTTCCAAGCATCTGGATCAATCCTTCATTCGATTGAGGATAGTAGTAAGCAGTGCCGTACAGTAGGGCTTAGCACTAATATATGGTGTCACATAAACCTTTCTAGCCCATGAACCTGTGTTTTTGTTGCTACTTGTCACAAAATGTCGAGGTACCCAAAACAACTGGTTCCAATAACTAAGCATTAGCCTTTACAGTGCATACTAGCAATATTTGATAAATATTTGATAAAATGTCATACTATGAAATCCTATAAAATAGAAATGATCTTTCCCTTGAGCCCACTGTCCCGTTTGATCTTAACACATATGGCAATGGCTATGATCTCAGTCTTAAAAATAATCAACGATGCAGAACATTAGGTTTGCCCTCATAAAATTGAACCTTGAGTTTTAGCCTTACAAAATTTGGATTAATATGATTTCCATGCAGCTGTAAGCCTTTTTTTAGCGAAGACGTGATATATTGGGTTGGAGAATAAGTGCGTGGTGCTCTTATTTAAACAAAAATCAATAAAGACGTTGTTTTTTGGTACTTCCTACCTAATTTCCTTTAATATGTCGATACCGTTACTTAAAAAACTACATTCAGAAAAACGCTGATTTTAAAAGCAACATGTTCAAAATCCTTAAAGTATTGAGATGCACCCATGCAACCAAAACGTATTATCAACGTGTCGGAAAATACAGGAGAGGTTTCATATCCACAATATTAGCCTATAGTAATAAAATCGACATGCTTTTAATGGACAAGATGGAAGTTCTTGATCGAGAGAATTTTTTAGAGAATTGCTTAATGTCAAAATCGACACCATCACCTCTCAATGAAAAAAGCTATCATTGAATAGAACAATACAGGAAATATCACGACACTATCTTCAATAACACAAAAACTATGTCAAGGGAGGGGAACTTCAGCATAGTTTGACCGACTTAAAAAAAGGAGACCAGATATTATGTAACAAGCATAAAAAATCATGGCGTCCATCCTATGTCGAAGATTAAGGCCAATATGCATGCTAAAGGAATGTTTTCAACGTATCAAGTTAGCAACAAAAGGCCGAAAGCCTAAAAGCCAACTGAAAAAACTTAGTGGAAAATGATGAGAGTAAACTAAAAATACCTTACTGGACATCGAGAAAGAGAGAGACAGAGACAGAGGAATGACTGAAGAAAATTTGTCGACCACGCGGAAGCTTCCAAATATCTTTTTTATTCCTTGCCTTATTAAATTTTAAAATTATAATGGGTGTCATTTTGGCATAGGAACTATCGATATAAAATTAATAAATGTGTTACCGTCAACATAATTGGCGTAGTGATCAAGCAATTCGCGCATATACATATTTACCACTCTCGCACTAATTTTATTCTTCTCGATTCAAAGCCATAAACAAAGAAAATAAACATGCACAACGAAGAGCATGTCGTTGCTGTAACGCGACTAGTCGTCGTTTCGTTGCTTTTGTTAAAAAATCAATCAGCTTGGCACCAATGATATTTGGTTCTAACAAGACATCGCAACTTGCCTTACAGTGCCATATAGTGCGCTTAACAATCGATTTATTGAAAAACCAATTTGGTGATTACTTTTTTCTCAGAAGTGGTCCTGTTCATTAGCTCCATTCGTTCGAGCGATTTAACCCCTCTGGACTACTTTCTACAAATCTATGCTAAGTCAATGGCTTATACCTATAAACCAGCAACTCTTGAAGCAATTTCAGCCAATGTTCAAGGAACCGTTGACGCCATGCGGCCAAAATTTGTCGAAAAAATAGTCAAATATTGGACTGGTCGAATGGACCATGTAGCACGTAGTCAATATGAACATACATTTACCGGATATCATATATAAAAATAAATACCAGACTACAAAAAACTCCATTTCAACAATATTTCGGTCTTGTATTGTAATTTTAAGTTTTCAAGTTCTTAAAAATACAACCTATTTAATGGAATATAATATTTTTACATAGTTTTTTAGCCTTTGCCCACTGTGGGTTTTTTCGGTTCAACGGTGGATCTGGAACCGGTTTTCTTATCACGCTGTTATTAAAAATTCAAAAACTTGATGATTGATTCTACTTTTTTTAAATTATTCCAATTCTCTTCGCTTTAATTAGATAATTTAAAGATCTATCGGCTTTTTTTAGAGGTTCATAACTTTGAGTTGGCAACACTGCTTTCTTTGACAACCGACTTAACAGTTAAGTTAAGCTTGTTGTTAAGTTTGGCTTGATATTTTATTATGGATAGCCCTACACCAAAGCAACGCTTGCAAATTGTTTACATTTTCAAACTGAATCTCTATTCAAAATTTTGTTCTCCGATTAAGCCCATTTTTGGGAGTGAGGTTAATTCACAAGCTTCTGTCAAAACACCATTCTATCCACAGAAAACTACTGTTTGGTGCGCTTAATGGGCATACGATGGCGTTCAGAATGTTAGTGTCAATGATGAACGGTATAAGTACATAATTATAAATCACGATTAATCTTGCTGACATGTGGTTCCAGCAGGACGGAGCCACATGCCACACAGCTCAAAAGAAATAAACTTTTGATAAAAGAGTAATTTTACGTAATGCTCCAATTAATTGGCCACCAACATTGTTTGACTTAGCTCCATTGGATTATTATCTTCGTGGTTATGTAAAGTCGCTTGACTACTTCGATAAGCCAGAGACTTTGAACTCTTGGAAATCAACATTTGAAGAGTTGTTGGCGATATACTTCCGCATATATTGCGAGAAGTTTATAAATTAGTGTTCCAGATTACACCTTGCCAGCCTTGGTGGCCACATGGTCTAAATCGTGTTTAAACATTAATGTCATTAAATTTCAGTGATATTAAAAATACATTTCTTTGTTTTATTATATTTTCATATAATTTGAGTTTTGTCCTAACATTCTAGCTCTGATTTTATGAGAATTCGAATTTACTTTTAATTTAATAAAAAAATAATTAAAAAACAAAATTAGTTCAAAATGTCACTGATATTTTAACCAAAAACCTGTATTTATTTAAAATAAAAAAAAACCTTCCACGAAATCCATGAACTAACTTATCACAAGCACTTACGCATCAACAAGTGGCTTTTAATCAAATTCAAAATATTGTACTACTGCTCTGCTACACTAAACAATATTGCAAAACAGATACAATGATTTACCATTCCAACATGTGTGCGTTATAAGAACTTTATCATTGAATCGAATTTTTAGTTTGTCTTATACAAATGGCACGCAGTGTAAGCAGGTAAAGTATTTATAGTCCACAATTTGCATATTGTACTCGTACTGGTCGGTAACACATAGAGAGGAGTAACAAATGAAACTGACAATAACAAATTATTCCATGCGAACGAACATTTATCTTCAACGTCAGATCAATTTCAGGTAACTGGTGAAGAAAAAATATATTGGATAAGAAAAACATTTAATATTATTGTAGGATTTCTTAAGCTTAATGTGGGATTTCTGGTCAGAGTAAAAAAATGGTTAATTTTGTAAAATATAAGAAAAAAAAAAAACGTTTTAATAGGTTGTTTAGACAGAAACTATTAACCCTGTTGTTAAGTAAAGAAACTAACCTATCTTAGGTAAAGGACCAATTTGGTCCATATTGTTTTTCAAGACATTAAATTATTTAAATTGTGTCTTTTTTTAGAAACAAAAGAGTTGTAAGAAATGTCTACAAAAAAAAAAAATCTTAATTGTAATATTGAAGAAATAAAATTTTGCTTCTTCAATTAATAGTCGTTTTCAATGAAGATAATTTATGAAATTCTATAGGTGTTATTCATAGTAGATTATTTTTTTTCGTTGCTCATAACTTTTATTTTCGAATTTTTTGTTGTAATGTTGGCTGATTTTAAATATATGCAGTCCTCTAAGGGTCTAATTGACACGCTGCTTGTTCTAATCTAAGTACATCATCGTTGCTGAAGGTACCATTTAGAGAGCTTGAGAGCCACTGTAGTTGAAATAAATAGCTTTAAACCTCTAAAACTGAACATAGAAGCTGATTTGTTGCAATATTGGTAAGAGAAAAAGTAAACTTTTCCATTTTTACGTAAAATGGTTCAAATTATCCATGCAGTGCCGGTTACACAGGTCTCCGTTGAAAGAGCATTTTTTAGTTTCTTTTGCAACTTTAAAGATAAAACATAAAAAATGTCTTTTGAGTTATGAGCAACGAAAAACAAAATTTTTGGGAATAACTCTTAACATTCAACCTAAAAATATAAGTCAAAAATAAAAGTTATAAGCAACGAAAAATATATTTATTAAGCAACGTAAAAATAAAAAAAATAAAATTAAAACTAAAAACTGTGGACAACAAAAGAAAAAAAAATAAAAATAAAAAAATATTCTTAAGAATAAATTTGATTTAAAAACGTAAATATTTGTTTGTAAGGTTATATTGAATCTATTTCATCAGGCGGGAATATCAACACGTCTGGGGTCAACACAACTTACCGTATCCAGATGCCATGATGTATTGTGTTCTGTTTAGTTATTTCTTCTCCCAACACTAGAAAAATAATAGCTGAGAATACAAACAAGAGTGGGAGAGAAATTCTGTACTAATTTTCACATGTGTTTACCATACCAAATGATTTGTTCGATGCACGTTCTGGTCACTCTATTTTCCAAGAAATAATGACTGAAATTAGTTTTTACATGTGCTCCTCGCTTCAACGAAAATATGGCCGGAAGGCTGAGACAAAACATCAATTAGTTTGCTTTTTTTTCTGATATTTGTGATCTGTTACAACTGTTACTAAGATATCATAGTAACTATTGATGAACTATTGGTGGCTTTTCGAGGTCCTTGTTTTTTAGACAATAAAAGCCCTCAAAACACGTGAAGTATGGCCTAAATTTTGACTGGCTGTTGATTTCAAATTAGGATATGTGTGGAAAGTCCAACCATACCGTGAAAATTAAAAAATTATCAGTTTAAAAAAAGTCGGATGAAAATGGTCGTTTTGGATCTCACTAAAGGCTTGTAGGGTCAAAATATCGCTTCTGAAAACTTTTTTCCATCTTTTGAATTAGAAAAAAGCTTGTTGAGTGTAAGCTGACATACGTCGTTACGGGTCGAAAAAATAAAACATTTATTTTATTAATACGGTTATTCTCTGAAATGTTTCCATAGGGACATATAGCTGCTGCAAGTTTTAGTGCGGTAGTTAGTGCATCATAAGCAGCATATTCATATGTATGTATGTATTTTTACATATATGCAATAAACAATGAAAACAAAATGCTCTTTATTTACTGCGAAAATTTCATTTCTGCGCTCTTTCTGTAAACTTAATTCATAAAAATTAATCGATAAAGATGAACTGAAAAAATGGTCCTTTACCTACGAAAAAATACTGCTCCACAGACTGGGCATAACATTTTTTTATTTGCTGAATTACATAGTGAATGAAATAAAAACATTAAATAAAAACGGGTCAATTATGAACATCGGATTCTCTCTGGAAGTGAAAAAACAACTGACGCTGCCGAAACAGCATCGCGAAACAATTAAACGATTAAGAAAAGCAAGTATCTGTTACAAGACCGTAATGAACTAACCACATTTGGATGACCAGAAAACGTACAAAACTCTTACGCTGTTCATAGTAACTATAAGTTGGTTATAGGGACTGCAATCTGCTATTATGCTCGTGGTGAACTGGCAATAAAATCTCTTTCGGGAACGACTTTCAGCTCTAGGCTATTTAGGGACATTTGCGATTCCCTTGAAATACTCACACGGCAGTTTTGTGCCCATCTAATTTGGCTGCCTGGTAACAGGGCCATTCCAGGTAATTGTGTTGCTGATGAGCAGGCTAAGGCAGGGTGGGTGCACCGGTGTTTTCCGTTAAGCTGTATGTTAGGCAGAACCACTAATTGAAAGCTAACAGTTCATGGGAATTATTGCTAGACTCACTTGGTCTAGATTGTATAATAGTCGCACCAATCAATTGTTTAAATTGAACTATGTGTCTATCTTCACTGTGGATTGCGTTATGGTTAGACAAAGGCAGAGCCTACCGCGCCTCTGTATTCTACGCTTTTTTTTAAACTTATCATATATATTTTGCAAGGGTTGTTTTTATATGATGTTTTCAGCGAAATTCCTTGTGGCTTTTTTACAGGTTTTCTCAAGATTATATTTAACGGCTTTGTTATCGTCTACCGGCTTGTAATATCGTCATTCATTCATATAGCGTGATGAAGTGGATTTTTGAGGATTTTACTACATCAACATCCGTATATAGCCTATATAGCTCTCGGTTCATACGGTAACGATATTCACCACTTACGCAGATTGGTTTAAGCTCGTGTATACTACTAAAGATATTAAAATATAGAAATCTATGATAAATAAAGACTCCTTGCCTTGGTTTCAAAGAGCTTTGTTGCTAGGCAATGAGCTATTGTCAGCATAGCTGGAAGACAAAAAAATGTTTGCAAAGAAACTGAAACTAGCAAAATATGCTTTGTAGAAGTCATCTGTTTTTAAAAGGACTAAGGGAAAAAAAATTACCTTCTTCATAGTCTGCTGTAGCATCTTCAATCCAGAAAACAAAACCTTTTAAGTTTAAGGGCTGTGTAGAGGCAATCATGGGGGAATCGAACCACCACACCCTCTTTTCTTTTTATTGCAGCATCAGAATTATCATGTTTTTTATAGGATCAAGTGTACAGTGTAAAAATAAAACTAAACACTAGATAATTTTTTTCCGTTTTACAGAAACTGTAACCTACTATTTTTATTCAAAGGAATCTAGTGAATCATATGTTCCGTGTTTATCACAACTACTAGAAAATACTGACCCAATATGGCGATCAATTTAAACTAATATTCTTCCTTCAGTACCTGCCATACAAGCGATGAACACAGTCAACTAACTTGACGCCAAAACAGAAGACATTTGGTCACAAGATTCCAAAATTAATTTTGATCTCCATTTAGTTCTCAATATGGTCTTGACTATATTTGGTTGTAAAACATACTCATGCACTATTTTAGCTCAAATGCAAAAATATTCTCAGTTCGTGGCCGTGGAAACTTTATGATATTTTGCATAAAAGGATCAAAGTAAAAGTTTGCTTGTGAACTTTATCCAAAACCCAATTAAAAACGAATCCATTCGTCATTTAATTAAAAGAGAGCCCGTCGTAAACATCTGTCTAAACTCAATATATCCTAACCACCAGCAACTGTTAGTTATATCAACAAGTAAATATGCACAAATTGATTTCATAATATGCATTTACCGGATATAATTGAAGTATTTAACGCAAATGCGTATGTGGTAACTAATGCTCATTAGAAAACTGTTTGCATTGGCTCTCAAAAAAAGAACATGTCCATTCCTGAATACCAAACAGCCGCCACTGAGTCATTGATAATCGCTGGTTAAAATCAAGTGCGAAAAGGCTTCAACATGAAATACTTGTTCGTACCAGTTGTATTAGTGCAATGCATGCAAATCACTGAGCTGACTTGTTTTCTCTGTGGGTGGCACAAGTTCTAACCAATATAGTTCGCATAATAATCGAGTGATTTACGATTATATATTGGCTTGGAGAAAAAGTAATTACTTTGAGTTAAAGACACATAATAAAAAAGAAAATGTTATGTCCGTTGTTTTATAAGATAAACTTTTAATGGGCAATGAATTTTACGAAAATATTATCTTAGATATTAAACTTGGTCTGATAATTGCTTGTAAATACAAATGCAAGCCAACAGTCTCACCATAATTATTATTATTCTGTAGGATAACATTGCGCATATTTTACTTTTGCTTTGATAACCGATAGACGCAATGACAAGGTCAGATCAAGTCCGTATATCTAGCTCAGCTGTAGTAACCCTTATTGTTCCATCTGTCATTGTAGTGAGAATTCTGTAAATTTCTCGACACATCCACAGCAACATCATTCCTATACGCTACAGTCTTAAATCTTATAGAATCAAGCTAAAGCTTTACAAGCAAAGTATCGACGGTCAAATGCCACAGGAGCGAGGATAAAACCACCCTTGTAGGGTGCCTTTTTCGACCATCCTACAGACGGTGGCAGACCCTATAGAGGAGACAACGACTCTGTGGATCAAGAGTGTTCCTATGAATCCAACCACATACCAATGAACATTCAGTCCAACCAGAGCCGACTTAATCGCCACCGCTACCACGTTGTTAAAGGAATGCTAGAAATGCTATTAATACATACACCCCGTGCTCGCGGGCATTTTCAATATACCGCACAAGCGAGTGAAGCGCAGTCTTAACAGATTTGCATAACGTGTATGCATGATGGGACGTGGATAGTACGTCAGGTTCTATCGTGCTGCGAAGATGCAGTCGATCGGACTTCAAGAAAAAAGAAGACAGGCTGATGGGTCTGAAGTCTTTTGGATCAGTGTGGGAGGTTTTACACCACTTCGGAATAAATACCACCCTAAACACGGTCCTAGACTAAGGTATATAAGACCATGCTGAGCATACCTTATAAATAGCCATCAGGGCCATAGGTTTTACATGGAGCTATGTTGCTCAACGCCTACCTTAGCAATTGTTCTGTGATGGGAATATAGGAGTCAGTACGAAAGCATGAGATGTTCTAACAGATGTTTCTAGTGGTTCGTTAACACTTTGATGTACAAAGCGTAAGCATTTCTCTTACGGTGTCATGCTTCAGAGGACGAAATTTTGACATTAAAATATCGACGATATGCTCTTCGAGTTAAATTAAATTATCGCTGACTTAAATAAAAAATTATATAGGGTCCGCCAAATTTATTTACTTTTTTTTTAAATCAGGGCGCAAAACATCGAGTGAAGCTTCGGCTGTGTGGCACTTAGCGCCGTCCTGTTGAAACCAAATGTTGCTAATATCCTACTCTTAAATTTTTGTGAACAAAAGTTTGTTCAACATGGCCCGATAACGATCGCCATTGACTGTAACGGCCACTCCTTGTTCATTTTCGAAGAAAAATGGCCCAATTATGCCTCTGGACCAAAATCTGCACCAAACAGTGACTCGTCTTGGGTGTACCGGCTTTTCAATGTATACGTGCGGGTTTTCTGTGCCCCAAATGAGACAATTTTGCTTGTTTGCTTGTTGATTTTTTTTGGTAAAATCGGTATCTTCTGTAAGTCGATCGCAGGCCCACTTAGCGAATCGAAAAAAGCGTATACACAACCATATTCGTTCAGCGGAAGGATAAAACTAATTATCTGTCAAATCAGACATGAGCTAAGTGTTACCATTCACGAAATAAGCACTAGTTGAAAAAAAATGTTAGATGGCGGACCCGTTATTATTCTTGTTTTTTGTTCAGTTGTGAATCTCTACATTATTTATTTTTCATATATGAATGAAAAGGTTATTCAATTTTTAAACCCCATCGTTACCTTGACCTTGTGGTTTATGTTATCCTTTTCTCCTTTACTGTGGAATCGAAAGGCCTCTGGGGTGTTCATATGTAGGAAACCGTGATGAGGATAAAAGGTCTTTCTATTCACCGAAATTCGAGCCTAGGTTTTATATATAAGTGCTCAACCACTACACCAAGACACCTCTTACTAAGATATTACTACTAAATATTTTGAGAGTTGAATGTTTTTGATTTCTTCAGATAAAACTGAAATGCATGAAGCCATCCACTGTTTGCATTGGAAATTACTTCTGCTTAAAACCAATACTCTATTAATTTACACAGTGTTCAAAAGTATACACACATATAGATGGATATGTGGTTTTTAACACATTCATTGAAATAAAAGTGCAGCTCTTTGATTCAAAAAATTTGCTGTGTAATCGCCAAGGCTGAGAAAGAGAGAGAGATAGATAGATTTCCAAAGACAAGTGCTGTTGGTTACATTGTAATATTATATCAAGTAAAAAAGTAAAAACAAAAGGCTGCAAACACATGCGTGTGGTTTTTCTTTTTTTCTTCATTTTATTTTTACAAATTGTTTGCCAGCAATGGTTACTTTGTTAACGACAAAAATTTATTTGCAGCCACAAAATAGTTCTTTGAAGACAATTTTTTTTTTTTTTCTAAATGATATTGCAAGTACTTGGAAGAAAACATGCAATCCTTTAATACAAAATTATCATTGATTATGTCAGGCATTAGTGTATAATCAAAATGCAATAGTTAGTCAGTCATTTAAGCCCGTATTCAAAATTCTCCAAACATTAACGTAGTTAGGCCGCATACTCATTTCGTTAGTCAGCATATTTCTTTTAGTTTTCTTTTTTTTTTTTTTGTTTCTTTGAGTTTTTTGACTTCCTCTTTCGATGATTTTGCATAATATTTTATTTTCTGTCAAGTTTTCTTATCGCTTTTTTTCTGTCTTTGTTTGTTGCTCGCCCATTACGTGGGTCTTCTTTTGCCATCTGTGGCGGTGTGGCTTGTTACTTTTAGGCATCTGTAACTACAACGCAGTTGCCTTTGAAGCTTAAGAATGTGTATTTTGTATTCTATTCTTCATGTTTTTTTTTTATTATTTTATTTGACTCGTTATACTGGAAGGCTCTTTAACACTTTGTGGTGTAAAGAATGTAATCTTTTTTTCGTTTAAGCAAAGCTTTTAATATATGCTAATGGCTTATTGCGGCCTCTTTTACTTCCTTTTAACAACATTTTAACAAGAAAGTGTCAAATTGTTACTAATTTTTATGAAAGGAATTCAAATTTGCTTACTTACATACATACGTATGTATGTACATGGCTGTATGTAATACATGGCTGTACTATACTAATACTAAATACATAATTGTACATCAAAGAGGCATTTTGGGTTGTTTGTAAATGATATGCAAATTGAAAATTAATAATTTTCGTAATATTGAGAGAAAATATCAAAAAGTAATTTAAAAGAAAGTTTGAAATAAAATTTTTAAAAATATTTCCAGGAACATTTTGCATATTTTAAGTGCAACAAAAGGATAATACGAGTACGGTATGATAGTTTCATGACTTTTTGTATAATATTGGCTATATAACCAAAAATGCAAGATTCACAATATATGGCATATCTTCTACTCATGGTTTGTGTCTTGAATTTCTAAGCTAGCATTTTGAAGTTAATCTCTACAGCTTATTCTCATTCGTTGAGTGGGCGTGGTGTTATAATTATTATCATTGAAGTATAAAAGTACTGCGAACTTTCGATCTATTGTACAGCCCTTATATACCATATTCATATAGAGTTTGCTTATAATATCTCCCAAACCTCGCAAATCTGACGAAATTCAGGTTGGATAACTCTCTACCTAGTATCTGATAGACACCTGGATACTTCCTCCTAGAGTGCCTTACATGTACCCAGTATGTACTCTACTGATTCAATTCTTCTTCTGTTATAGTTACCCAACAAAAGATTAGATTGTATCAGACCCGTACGGCCGAAGGAGAGTACGCAGTTCTTATTATTCTCATTAGTGTATTGTACGCATTTCCAGGCCCATCTTCCTAGTCTGTAAAAGGGTTCTAAACCCATCAGTGAAGTGAAAGCTCCTTTTCTGGCCAGTTCATCGGTTCTTCCATTCCCTGGAATTAATACATGGCCGGGAGCTATCATAAGCTGACTCCATTGTCCCTTATCTGTTTCAGTTTACTCAGATGTTCCCAAACTAGCTTTGAGTCAGCCTCTTAGGAGCCAAGCGCTCGAGAGGCATCCTGATTCTCAGATACGGCTATGTCCTGTCTTCTACATTTCCTCCTCAAGTTAAATTGGGCACATCTCTCAATAGTATGAACTTTCGCATGGAATATCCTGGCGAATTTTCCCATAGGTTTCGGATTTTCCCTGCTAGAGCAAAACACTCCCATGCCTGTACCAATTTCCGCGTTTGACCCATCCATGTACCACAAAATGGTCCCTTCTCTAAAGAAATATGCGGTCACCAAACTTCTCCACTCACTCCTATTACCCAGTTTTGCCTCGAAGCATTTGCCAAAGTCACATAGTTTCATGATCCTGTCCACAGGACAGCCAAGTGACCTCCCACATAACCACGTGCCCAATTCATATCTCATTATCCTCGTCCTAATCTCTATGGCCCTTTTTCTAACTTCCAAATACAGCGGACAAAGGAGGTATAAAACCTCGACTGCAGCTATGGGATAAGTTTTCATTGCCCAAGTTATGCTTATATACGTGGTGGAGTGGTGTTGCTTGAATACAAAAACTAACAGTGTAGGTTCAAATCGTGGCAATTATAAGGAGAAATGTTCTTCACGGTTAATAATAATTAAGTGGGTTGAATCAACGTAAGTGGATTAAACCCCCGAGAAACCTCCTGAAGAGAAAAATGAACATCAATTACAAAACAACTTCCACGTAAGGAGTTTTCGCTTTGTTTAGAACATGGACCACGGAGATGCGGTACTTACTACTCCAAGATTCTTGGGGTAACGTTTGAAAGTCTATCTAAATCGTCGTGCTCGCCGCAGCTATCTGTGATTTGAGTAGGAATAGGAACTAAGTCCTCAATTCCGTTACAGGCAGTACTTAGGCATCAGATAAGAAAACCTAGTTGATGTTTTAATAGGCTGGTCTATGCTCAGCTAAGCTTTGCCAGTATGGTTTGAGTATGTGAATACTACACAAGAGCTGCTGAAGCATATTAATTGCTTAGCAGAACTTATCTTCAATACTTTCCATCGATTTTAATATGAGAAAGAGAATTAAAGCGATACAGAAGTGGTGAGTTTGCCATGAATGAAAAACAAGGACCAGGTCAGCGAAAGCAAGTCAATTGATGAATTAAAGGTATTACAATCGGGAGATTGTTGTAAAATTGAAAAAGTACTTGTAAAATCATCAACGGTATTAATCTTATAGAAAGAAAAGTGTTGTTGATGTTAACGAGTTGATGTCCAGATATGTGGAAAGACGATTTTGCATGTTTAAAATGATGCTTAAACCTCATAAAAAAGCGTTTGCACATCAAATAATTAGAGAAAATTTGGATCAATCGAAGGTTTCTCTTATATAAGCTTCAGGAAATATTCAAAATGGAACCAGAGATAGATGTTTTTATAGCATGGTTTAAGCTGAATATTTCCAGTCGATGTATAAAGAGGCTCAGTCTCGTTGGCAGCATAGGATCATGGACGGCATATGTAGACTTAAATTGCATGGCTATTCCTCACACAATTGCAGTTCTCATGCCTTTTTCAAAAGCATATTAATATACTTGACATTTCCTCGCATGAATTTTGCACAAGCCGTGGTTCTAAAGAGGAGGAGAAATCTATCCCAACACATGTGTTAATGCTCAACCATTACTGCTAAATGACGAAGGTTTCTTACTGGTCACTTCTTGTCATCTTTTAGTGAACTTTCCAGGATAAGGTAGATAGACGCAATTGCAAGATTAATTTTGGACGCCAAATGTCAAATTTTGATTCCTGAGGTAGCACTTACGTTTGTTGTCACAGTGGGGCTAATTTCGTGGCCTAAGAGGGAACTTATCTTTCAGATCCGCAACCCAATTTAACTTAGCTTACTGGGGTAAGAATTTATTCTTCAGATTCGGTTCAGCTTCAATATAATTTCGTTTGAAGTATCAACCAGTCAGACTGTATCGACTACAATTTCCTTTTTTTTTTTAACTTCTGTGTACCCTTTAAATGACACGTTTGATACATTTTGTGTGTACTTATAAAAGTGTGAGTTATTTTCTTTTTGTTTCCTTATCATTTCGGTTTAAATTTTGGTACTGAACTTCCTTAAATCCTTTCCATTAATTTTAAACACTTAAGCAGCTGTCACAATATGTCTTAATCCCAACACTACGAATATATCGAAAACAATAAAATAAATAAAAAGAATTGAAAATGAAAATTGCCGCATTGCCTTCAATGTTCAGAAAGTACATTTACAATCATCTTAAGCAGTATTCAATAAACGTGCCTTATAAAATCCAAAATATACTCACTTACGTAAAACTTTGTGTAGTTAAACATATTAAAAGACAATTGAGCGATGTCTCAGGCAAAGAAAAGGAAAGAAACTTAAACTGAACTCTTTATGCACTACCAGTATTGCTGTCATTATCGCCAACGTCATTGTAGGGATTTCGATTGCATCTTATAACTTTGCGGTTTCCTACGTGAATGACAATCAATGTCATCGTTTCTTCTTTGTTTTTTTTTTACCGCAAAAAACATATTTAAGTTGCAGCAGTTCAATAACTATACAGCTATTGGCCCATTATTGAGTTGATATACAAAATTATACCGACTTTCGTATGAACAATTCTCGTACGTACTTCACTCGCAATGATAACAATTGCGGGATATGGGAAAAAAGAAAGAAAAACAAAAACAGCTAAAAAAGGTGCAGCTCAATTCAACATTTATCCACTCATCAACATTTTTAACATCACCTAGTAGAATGGTTTATGTAGCCATTCAGGCACTAGAGCGTATGGATGCAAAAGTAAAGATAGCCCTTGTTTTCCATCTGAAACATTAAGCATTGGGATCGCTGAGCATTTAATAATGCATCAATTTTTTTGTGGATTGTTCTTATTAAAAGATGAGGTAAAACGGAGAAAAAAAATTTAAAACGGAAATTCTATACAACGTTGTGGAATAAGAGAAAAAAAAACTAAAAAGGGAATGTAAACCTAGTAAACAAATTATAGTCGAATATAGCCGGCCAAGTGGTAACTTACAGTAAATAAGTCACTTTCAGATATGGAAGAAATTCTTTTAATTTTTTACATTTGTGTCGATTTTTTTTCTCCTCTTCACAGGCTAAAAGATTAGGTCAAGAAAGTTTAAACGATCATTCAAGAGCTCGTCATTCCTTTATTTATTCCGTTATTGCACAAAACGTTCAAAAGTGTCGAAATAGCTTATCATCTCTATGTTAAGCTCTCTTTGAGCTGAGCAGTTCTATTCAATAGCTTTACTTTTATCGTTTCGAACAAATCTCATTATACGACGGGACGATAAAAAAAATAGCTGGCAATTGATACCATTTTTCTGATAGGAGCTATCGAGTAGAACAAGAATCTGTTATTGAAATTTTCGAAATACATCCAAAATCTCGAATTACGGATAAAAAACCGATTGTTCTCGGATCTTCATGCACTTTTAAGCTAATAAATTAGCTGAATATTACCAAATTTTACTTGTCGTTTAAGTAGCCTTGAAGAAGCTTGAGTATTTCTCAAGCAAACACATTTTTCATCAAATTTTTTACACTTTTTTCAAGTTTAGATGCGTTTTTCGCGCACTATTTTATATGGAAACTATACTATTTATGAACTAATTAAGGAGTTATATTAATCTATGAATGAGAAATTGGCGGAGTTTACATCGATTTCATAAAATACATACTGATAAAGTCTGGTAATACCCTGAGATCACTCTTATTAAGCAACAATAGAGCTCTTCGCCTACTCACATCGGAGGCACTGTTGCAAAATTGAGCAAATTGTCTAAAATCCTAAGAATCAATCCTCTCGCTTCAACAAAGATATCGAAAAGTGGCTTAAGCTAAATAAAAACGCGGTGAGCTCCCTTGTTCGCTAAACACTCAGTTTGCCTTGCGAGTACAAGGCGTAATCTGGAACACCAATTTTCACAAACTATTCACAGCATGTACGTACGTATTTCGCTAATAACGTTTTGAATGTCGACTTCCAGGTGATCAATTGACTCTGGTTTATCGATGCCGACAAATGACTTTGGATAACATCGAAGAAAATAATTCAATATGGTTAAATAACACGATCTTGGTGGCCAATTCAATAGACCATTACGTGAAATTACACTTTGATTAAAAGTTTCTTGTAGGAAATCAATTGTACTCGTAGCCCACAACAAGATGGAACCACATGTCAGCAAGATAAAAATATTAATAACCATGTCACTATCCCTATCTAAAGCACAACAAGCAGTAATTTGTGTTTCTACTAAAGCTTGTGGATTATCATCACTCTAAATGTGAAAATTATGTTTATTTATGTACCCATTCAACCAAAAATGAGGCTTCATCGCAGAACAAAATTTTTAATTGAAATTCAGTGTCAGTATCAACTCGTGTTTCAGTCCATTCTCCGACTTGGTGGCGCTGTAAGTCTATCCATAATAAAATGCCAAACTAAACAAAAACCAACTATCAGCTGTTAAATCGGTTGTCAGATAAAGTAGTGTTGCCAACACAAAGTTCTAAATGAAAACACCCAATACAAAGTCCTTTACAAATTAGAACCACTACGCCGACTTTAATTGATCTATCGGTCCAAAGCTGCTCCACTAAATCACGGTACTAAGTTAATTACAATCATATATTCCTTTCAAGCATAAGAACAGCAAAGTTCCTGCCCAACATCCAAGTGGGAGAGTACAAGATGCCCCAGGGCAGGTCCTCATCTCGCAAGTTACCTACGCCAGGACTCTACCCGGTAGAGCCCGCTCATTGCCATGCTCTGTTCCACCATGCTTAGCCACCATAATTCAGTACTGGTTTTATTATTATAATACAAGGCCAGTAGATCCCACATTTTATGTTAGAGGTGCAGACATAATGTTAATGATAATGTGATCTGTTCACCCTGTTGGTAACATAGAAAGTGTTTCTGCTATATGAGGGTCCTATCCAGAATAATCCCTCATATATTATTTCATCTGAGAATTCAAAAGTAGAATCAATTAACGTCAGATTCCTGAATTTAGCAAATGTCGCCTTCTCCCTGCACCATAACAACAGTACTATGCATTCACTAGGATACAGATCATCGGCGTCACCAAAAATACGGAACCATAAGTGGTTAAGCTTTTCCAAAAGTTCATCAGTGGCCAGTATCCATAGAAGAGGTGATAAAGTTATAAAATGTGAATAGACCCTAGTGATCCACACAGATGCAGCTCAATATACTCTGGGTGCCAATATATTCTGGATTCAGTTCATTATTAAAACATAGCAAGCCTTAAATCGAACTTCTTTCGAGTATATACTTCTAAGAAAGCCTTTTCAAAACTTTTTAGATTAAGAGATACGTAATCGCCCGTCTGCTAAACTCTAAAAGGGTTTATTAACTTTTTTCACTATCTTCTAAATATTTTCATAATTACTCTGAATTTTTGTGCTCTTATCAAAGCTATTTTATCTACAAAAAAGAAAGGGAAAACAAGAAGCTGTTACAAATACGCCGTTCCAAGACAATCATGAACTTACCTATACAAAGCCCGCAGAAACCATTGCAGTAGTAGAGAAAGTGGTGCTAGGAAATCGCGAAATCATCTCTAGAAAAACTAAAAATATTACAATAAAATTCCTAAGAAAATCAAAGCTTTAAAGATGAACAAGTTTTAAGACATATATGATTCCAACTTGGGTGAACTGGTGAAGAAATGAAAATGACAATGAATGCTGAATGTGTTGTGGCTAAGATAATAACATACACAGCCTATAGCAGCCCAGGTTCGAATCACGTCGATTACAAGGATAATTGTTCTAATCATAAGTCTGATTTTCGAATAATGATGGATCCCAGAATCGCAGCACATACATATCAGCGTATGAGATTCCTTACCACTACAAGGCATACACAGAAAGCGTTGTTTCTAAGAAACGACAAAATGACAGCAACAACATTCATACTACACATGCTTAAGTTGACTGACTGCTTGTACATCTGCAAAACAAATCACATGATGAATGATTACAAGAAACTGAATGAAAGTAATTAAAAATTAGGGAAACAGAAGTTAATTGTACCAATTTAAGTGTTTAGAAGACCAAAAAATTAATGGTTAAATTAAATGTCAAAACTATATAACCATTAATTGCTATAGTTGTTCTTAATTACTTTTAAAAGAATCCATTAAAAAAAATCTAACTAATGGAACAATAATATTCGGATTTTTCATCTCCGTAATTTGTTATGTTACGGTGTAGGGCATCGAGAAGTTCAGTTGGCTTAGATGTCATTTCTTTACTTGTTCACACCACCTTCGCCATTGAATTCATATTAACAAACTTAACACAAACCGTTTATCTTTAGTGAATGACGTTTTTGTCAAAAGGCATTACAATTTGCAATAAACTTTTATGCAGAATTCATATTTCAAATGCTAAATGGAATGGCAACAACGATATGCAAACTTAAATTTCTTAAGATTCATTGATAGAAGGAGGAGTGTCTGTTTATAAATAATCCACTACACTTTGCTTTAAAATATAAAATTTCTAGAGTGGGAGCATACTCGTAAAAGAAAGAGAAACTAAGGGATTTACAATTAAATTACCAGGAAACTTGTTATACCATTGAACGAAGTTTTAAATGCGAATAGTTTCAACAAGGAGGTGTGAATTAAAATGAGGCTTTAGAAATAGTTTATTGGAGTAAAAGATAGTTCATTATTGTGAATCCAGCATTTTTAATTTAAACACGAACTAATATTTCTTCATAATATCATAAACAGAAAAAAAACACTTTTAAAACACTTTTATAATGACTTTTGCTTATTGACTGTCACTGAAATATAAATGTTCTACTTGAAAATATCACCCATTTAAATTTTTTTCCGTCACTTCTCTAGAGAGCATATTGGCTTTCCACAAGCAGTCATTGCTTTGTTTCATCATTAGTCAAGTTGAGCATCCAAGCTAAGTAGATGATTAATCCAGTGTGGCTCACCTACATATGATTGTGTGTGGTGAAGATCCTTGCTGAGTGATGGTGACGAACCTTACTTATCATTATACTTTTTTCTAGTTTTGTATTTTTTTATCATTCGCCTGAGGTTTGTCATCGTCATCAGTTTTAAGCTGGACGTGGTGGTTTGTTGTCATCTGTATTTATGGATAATGTAGATATTGAAAAAAGAGCATCTGGATGGGCATACAAATTCACTGTGACGTTCGTTGGAACGATCACATATTTCGAGTGTCGAAAGAAGCATTCAAGTGCCTAGGCTTTTTAGGACGGTATAAGAATTACTTCACTCCATCTGATCTCTTTAATATTTAAAAGTCCTTTATCCGACCCAAATTAGAATACAACTCTCATGTATGGGTTGTAAAAAGTCTCTTTTGGAGCTTCTCGACCCCGTACAGAAGATGGCGAATGTTCTTATTAATGGCAGTAGGATAGCCAACTCATCGACTCATTATAGTATTGTCGCAATGTGGCGTGTGTTTTATTGCTCTATCGGTATTATAACGGAATGTGTTCTAACGAAATTAAGGAACTAATTCCTGGTAATCATATATTCTTACGTAGTACTCGCATTTCTCATAGATCGCATCCCTTTGTAGTTGATTGTCAAGTGAATGTTACAACGCATTATAGGGAGAATGCGTTGTTTGGTCGCACTGTTCGTTTGTGGAACAATCTTCCCTGCAAATTTAAATCGAACGTCCATAAACACTACTCCCTCTATCCTCCTTACCACAACCTATTTTCCTAGTACCAGCACAATGCACTGCATGAGTATTGGTTAACCACTGAGTGCTGGTTTCAGGCAAAAGAAAAACTTCAGAGGTTCATAACTTTAAGTTGGCAACACTTCCTCTTTTGGCAATCGATTTAACAACTGGTAATTGATTTTTGTTTAGTTCGGTTTGACATTTCATTATCAACAGCCAGAGCAACGCTTCAAATTGTTCAAATTTTTTATCAAAATAATTGTACTGTGCGTCAAGCTTCAAAATCCAAAATTTTGTTCGCCGATGAAGGCATGTTGAGTTTAGTGGGTGCGTAAATAAGCAGGGTTGTAATATTTGGAGTGAAGATAACACACAGGCTTTTGTTGAAGCATTTTTACATCCACAGATCAAAAAGTTTCCTGAATAACCCTCGTGTTCCAGTTACATAGTTCCGATTTGAGTTTTTTTTTATTAAGATGTACCAGTTGTTGTTGATATTCCCCCTATATCTTAGCGTCATAGCTTGCCATTGGCAAGAGTACATCTATATCGATGTGTGTTGGAGATTTTTTACAATTTTGACCATATTGAGGTCTCAAAAGACATGATTTGCAAATCCGAATCTGATCCCACATTCATCAAAAGGATCAATACTGAAGACGAGACGTATGTTTATGAGTACGACATGCAATTCAGACATCAGGCAAGTGAATGGCGTTCATCAAATGAACCAAGACCATATTCAGTCAAAAAAGAAGGCAATGCTCACGGTTTTCATGAACTACAACGGTGTAGTGCATCACGAATTTTTGCAGAAGGCCAGAAATATTGGGAAAACGCAGGAAGCACTGATGAACATACAGAAAACCGAATAGAAAAAATGCAAATGTTAAGCTATGACGCTAAGATTTGGCGGATATATCAACAATAGATGTACAAATTTAACAAAAAAAATGAACTCAAATTGGAATGATGGGATCGACCCACGGGGTTATTTCGGAAACTTTTTGATCAAGGTAGTATGTATTCAAAAAAGATGATATTCAGAATGTTACTATCAATGATGAACGGTATAGGGACATGATTATACATTTTTTTTTTTACCTTAATAAGCTGGCAATAATTTTGCTAATATGTGGTTACAAGAGAAAGGAGCCACATACCACTCATCGTGCGGTACAATTGATTTACTCAAAGAAACTTTAGGTGAAAGAGTAGTTTCACGTTATGGTCCAATTAATTGATAGCTAAAATCGTGTGATTTAACCCCATTGGATTATTATTTATTTTTTTTCTGAGGTTATGTAATGCCACTAGTCTATGTCGATAAATCAAAAATATATAACTGAACACCTGGAAATCAACATTCGAAGCGTTATTGACGAAATATGGCTGGATATGCTGCGAAAAGTTTGTAAAAATATTTATGTGCTTCAGATTCCGTCTTGTACGCGCCAGCAGTGGCAGCGAAATGATATTTAGATATTAATGCAATACGATTATCTATCCAACAAAGCCCGTTTCATTGATATTAAAAATATATTTCTCTGTTACTTTTTTATGATTTAAGCGTGTGCAACTGTTAGAGACACCCGATACATTGACTGGAGGATATTCAGCTTAACCGATGCTGTATAAACATCTATGTATATTCGGTTCCAGTTCGAACATTGCGAACTCCGTACCTGTTCTAGCCAGTCTGGCAGCAGTGCAATTTCCTACGATATCCGGGTTTCCTGAAGTTACCTTCGATTGATCCGAATTTGCTCTAATTATTCGATGTACAAATGGCTTTTTTATAAACTCCAAATATTTTTAAAACATGAAAATTCGTCTTTCCACAAATCTCGACCTCAACTCGCTTAGTAACCAATTGACTTGCTTTAGGATTAATATCGTATGTGTCCAATGATTTTACAATGATTTTAACACCTATTGGATTGTTTCCATTGCCGTTATTTAAAGTAACTAGTCTACGTCGGCAAACCAGAGACAATTTAACACCCAAAAATCAACATTCGAAGCGTTATTGGCGAAATGCGAAATTGGTTTTCCAGGTTGCGCCAGCCATGGTGACTACATGGCCGAAATCATATATTAACATTAATGTCATGAAATTCTTTATCAATATTTTATTTCTTTGTTTGATTATTATTTAGACTTGTGTAACTATTAAAATCACCCCTAATATACTGAACGATTCAGGATTTTGTCTGCTATTCCTCCCCTGTTAACGGATGAACGAACAGGACACGGTATCTTTTGGGAAAAGATATTCTCATCTCTACACCAAATAAGAAAGGTTGCTGTTTTTAGGTAACGACAGTTGGCAGCGCATTAATTCGTCATAAACTTACTGCAGTGGATTATTCACATACTTAGCTGGAAGACAAATTACATAACATATTATTAAAAAGAAATTGAGACAATGCAAAAATGCTTTGTGTAAGCCATGTGCTCTTTAAGGAGATGTAACTGAAGAATTCATGGGTCATAAATTTTTTTTTAAATTCCAAGCCTAATACGCGATGTTATGGTATCAGAGAAAACAGTTTACAAAGCCTAGACGTGTACTGTTTTTATTGCGTTTATATTTCTGGGTTCTTAGATTGGGCGTTTTAAGATTAGCCAGTGGTTATAATTCCTTATGTAGAGTTTCAGATAATGGCAGACATGGTGAACCAATTAACTTCATCATCGGCGTGTGACAGATATGCTTTTTCTCACCGCTGCTGCTCATTATGGGGCTAGATTACACATTTTTGGCAACACTATCAACAAGCGGAGAATTGCTTGGGGTCTTCTTATACTTAGTTCAGGCATTTCGAGGCCCACCATGATTTCTATGGCCATGAGGTTTTGTGGGTTCCTGTCAAATTTTTGCCACATAAATCTGTATATTTCGGATTAAAATGAATTGCAGTTCATCAACAAGAGCAGTTGCTCGGTGGTTACCCAGTTAGAGCAAAAAACTTCGTGGGATGTGCTTTAATAAATTATTATAAAAACTTAACTTAAGCTTCAGTAACTATAAAAAAATACCCTATACTTGTTCGTCTTCAAAATATGGCCTTCTAAATATTCTTATAGGGCAAGTGTCCTAGATATATGATGACTGTATATCCTTATGCTTTTAAACAATAAACGACATATAACCAGTACCTCTTTTATTTGGGCTTTTCTTTTCGCTTAATCTCTGTCTTACTGAACACGACGAGTATTGTAATTTGAAGACCAATTCGGAATTAATTTGCATTAATTTTAAATTTTATTGCATAATAGTCGACAATAAAATAGTCGGTTATATTGTTCGACCAATAGACCTAAAAACGAACAACAGACCAGCCGACATACAATAATATCTTTTGACATTTTATCTTCGCAGCACTCTACTACTCGTCGTGCATTTCATTTGCAGAAAACATAATACGACCACAAATAAATTATGCAAATTGTCATCAGTTCTGTGTATGTCATATGCACTAACGACGGCCATGGTTGCAATACAATTTTGGTATACAAAATACTTACACACATGCATACATACGTACGCTCAATTGCTATAGACGTAATAGAGGCAGATTAATTTTTTATTTTTTCTTATTTTTGTGTTAATTAATGATTTTCATGGCAACAATTTGGAATGTATGTAATCATACTTTATATGTGTATATGCACATGTAAATACTTAATGAAATTACATATATTTGTACATATGTATGTGTGATATTTAAACAGACTTATAAATTCATATACAGTATTGGACAAAACATATGCACGAGCTTACACTTACTATCATATATCTTTCTAACATAGAAAAGCTCATTCGAATTTTAATTTAATTTATTAATTTATAACGTTAATATCCTCTTTTTACTAAGAAAAGACAAAAACGTAGAAAATCAAATTTATAGCAGGAAAAGTGTATGTTAAAGTTACCAAACCGCTATTTTGCATGTGTCAAAACAATAACATGAAATAGTTGTATAGTTAAATTAGGGACAAATCTCGCTCAGTAACAAAAACGATCAAAAATAATTAGAGAAAACTTGAAGGTCTTTATAATCGTACCGAATTTATAAAACTCTGTCCCTAGCCAACAATATTTTGTAATATACCACAAAAATGCCTAACAGTATTTAGCAATTAGAAGAAAAATATATAGTCATTAAAATAGAGATGAGTCAGTGACATCAAACGCAAATAAATTTGGAATTCAACACAGTATTTTTTACCGTATTATAAGCTGGTCGGCGAGGTGCCAGGCGATACTCTGTTTAATAGAAAAGTATGTCAAGGTCATTAGTAGTATGGTCTATTACAAATCAATTAAAATTAAATGTTTTGGTAAGGTGCATCCAAACACGACATGTGTTGAAGTTGATTTACAAAGGAGCAGGTGAACTTAGGTATACTTTTAATGGAAGACCATACTCTTTTCTGATGAACCTAACTTTAAGGATTTAGCATGTAAAGCCGAATAAACAGCACAACGTATTAATCCTCGGTATACCAAAGACACGGTAAAACATAGAGAAAGAAGTGTTTTAGTCTGGGAAGGTATTTCTGATTATGGAATTGGGCCAATACACAAAATACAGGGTATAATGAATCGATTTGTCTACAAGGATATCCTGGAATACATACTGATACCGCATGCAGAGGAGAAAATGCCACTTTATTGCAGATATCAACAGGACAACAATCCAAAATGCACAGATAAATGACTAAAAGAGTGCTATGTAAGCAAATAAATCAACGCTTTGAATTTTTTAGCGCAGTCGTCAGATCACAATCCCCCAAAAAACCTGTGGGATATTTTAGATCTAAGCAACCGCGATGATTGCAGAAACAAGGACAAACTTTATTGAATAGTGGAAATAGCATTGAATGAAATTTCTGGTGAAATATTATCGGATATAATCGAGTCAATAACATGAATATGTAAAGAAGTTTAAAAAATAATGGATGTGCAACCAAATATTAGTAAAATTAATATTTTAAGTGAATTTATTGAAGACGTGCTTATGTTTTGTTGCATTAAAAAACCGCGTTAACTGTTAGAAATGATTTTTTCTAAGTTAAATGACAATTTTCTTTGTTTTATATATTTATATACAAGGGCGGATTGACATTGAAGCTACCTAGCGCTAGATGGCAGCACAAACACAAAAACTTTTTCTTTCTTAGAAATTACGATCTGTCAAACGTCAGCTGTTAAAATTTTAGCCAAATTTATCGATTAGTTTATTTGTTGTAGTCGTTTGAAGTAAGCAACTTTCGTGTTTTTTTTTTTTTTTTTTGGAATTTCGTGTAGTGATTAAACACTATTCTTTGAAAGGCAAAACGGCGAAAGAGATAAAAGAAAAGCTTGGTAAACATTACGGCGAATCTGCTCCGTGAGATTATATGGTAAAATATTCGATTGCTGAATTTAAACGGGGCCGAACAAGCACTGCAACAATATCATCAATAGGAAGGCCAAATATATATGTTTTGTCCAACACTTTATGTTATAAGCATACAGTTTCGTATATGCATTTATTTATAAGAAAAATCTTTGTCTGCATGTGTTTAAAGGCATTTATTAAGGAAATGACGCCAACAAGCAGAAAGAAAGGGCAGAGACCTGCTGCCAAATGGGCTGTTATGCAAATTAACAGCAACTTAATTGAAATAAATATTTCAACTAAAGACCTACAATTTTCCAAGATTAATTATTAAGGGGACAAAAGATAACAACCACTCCACACCTCAAACAATAAAATTAAGGTGTAATGAAAAAAATAAATAAGAAATTAATTCGAAAGGTTTAATTTTTTTTTTAATTATTATTTTTTTTTTTATTTCAAGAATTTTTATATAAATATTCGTACATACGTATTTAATAAGCCTGACATTAAAATTACAAATAAAAACTGAGTAATGACTCTGAGATTCTTTCCAATGCAACTGTTATATCATCAGTACGCTTCAATAAGGCAGTCTATGGTGCTGCACTGCAAAAAATGGTTGTGATCAAAGTAGTCATTACACAAACTGCATGTTACCCTTCTTCCCTTCACACGCCAACAAGAGTGGCATAAGCTGAGAACGTTTAGTCATTATTGATTCATATCGACATCAGCTACAGTACACTGCAACCTGTGAGAACTATTGTTCCAATTCGAGTCTAATAAAAGCTAGCAGGTCTGAAACTGTAGCGGTCGATAATCCGTAAAAACATATATCTATCGGGTGTTTTTTTACATATACACAAGCATAAATCGTAATAATTGGAGTCTCTTGGAGATTGGGTTGAATAGTATGAATATGAACGATGTATTCACAAGCAACCTGGTGAAAATTTCCGAGTGGGGCCATACGAACAGGGTCAGTTTTAATGCAAGCAAGACCCAATGTTGATTTTTAACATACAGGCGTGGTGGTGTGGTATCATCTGTGTCTATGGGTAACGTAGATGTTGAGGAATCAGCCGCTCTTGACGCTCTGGGCAGGAGAAGTTACTGTGACATACTTCGACTGTCGAAAAAAGCATTCAAGGCCTCCGTTTTTTAAGAGCGTGCAAAAAATACTTTAACCTGGTGATCTTCATCATTGTTTTTGAAAACATATGGACCAATGGACCATCAAACAGCAATTTTCCGTGCATGTAATGGTGTTTCCACAAAAGCTTGGGTATTATCCTCAATCCAAATGTGACAATTCTTCAGTCAACCAAACATGGGCTTATTCGGAGATCTAATTTTTGAACCATTATATATATTGTTTAAAAATTTCAACAGTTTTCAAGCATTGGGTTGGTGTAAGTCTATCTATGATGAAATTTTAAACTAAACTAAGCAAATAAAGCAGTATTGTCAACTCAAAATTATGAACATCTGATAAGTAAAACACCTGATAAATACACCAAGAACTCTCCAATCATACAAAAAGTGTTCCGCCGTTTCTGATGATTACAAGCATAATCTACACTCGTGATCACGATTATCTGTAAATTCGCCCTCAAAGTACAAAGACTCGTTAAAAAATTCGCCAGGAGAGTCAGGTCCATTGGTGACCGATCACCACCTTAGCGTGTCGAAGCATTTGTCAATTTTTTTTATGCTTAATTAGATTATGAATAATTAGGAGTTGTGCTGCACAGCAGAGTTCTGGACTAATATAAGGTGTGACTGAACCCATTGGCTACAAACAGTGCAACGTTAAAAGCCGATTACCATTAAAATATCAAAGGTCTTACACTTGAGTCTAACATCCAGGTTTATCCCAGCACAGATGACGATGGCCATGACTTCAGTATATTAAACACTCAAAATTCTCCCCTCTTAAATAACAAGTCCCATTTGGATAAAACAGCATAGCGAAGAGTACATCTGTCAAAATATCATTACTAGAGACGAGACCTGGGTTTATGAGTACGACACGCAATCCGAACATCACGCAAGTGAATGGCGTTCACCGAATGAGCCGAGACAAAAAAACGTCGTTTTTAGACAAAAATATAAGACAATGCTAACGGTTTTCATGAATTACAACGGCGTAGTGCAGCAGGAACTTCTTAAAAGTAAGCCAGACAGTAAACAAAGAGTATTATTTGGGCTTTATGAGAGGTTTGCGTGAAGAAATTCACCGAAAACTGGTGGATTTTGCACCATGATGATGATAACGCACTATCGCAACGTGTTATCATTATTCGAAATTTCGTGACGAAAAATGTGACAAATACCATCCAACAGCCACCTGATTGGGCTCCGTCTGATTTCTTTCTGTTCAATCAAGTTAAGAAACCATTAGAACGAAAGCGTTTCAAGACACATCTCTATGTGTAGATGTATACTTGGTCACGAAGCTTTTGCAAATGCCAAGCTATGAAGCTAAGATTTAACGAGAATAGCAACAACAAATATGAAAACCTAAAAAAAATCCCAAATCGAAAAGATATGACCGCCACACGGAGGTTATTCCAGAAACTTTTTGATCAAGGCAGTATATCTACATTCTCTGTGCTAAACCAAATATCTTTCTATATGAAAAGTGACTTACTCAAAGTGCCCTTGTCAGCAAGACCAGATAGCACTAATGTGTCAGTTTCTTGTATCCAGAATGACACTCAGATATTTATTAAAGATATTCAGTTACTTGATAGCAAGTATCTCTTCATAAAAATTACGACAAACACTTGTGCAGGATTCACCGACAGTTTTCCTTGAAAGCGCCAATTCGGCACATCTCTTAGAGTAGTCCACATAAGATTAAGTCATCAACTACTATTGTTGACAAAAGTATGACTTTGTATAACTTAAATAAGTTTTGTATAACCAAAGCTTTACTACCTACTTAAACTCTACTTACAAAAGATCTGATACAAGGATGATCCTTGATCGTCTGATTTTATAATTTTAAAAGCTTAGTAGGAAGTGTACATAACATTCGAGGACTCTTAATTTGTTAATAGGCTAAGCTAAAAATACAATGATGAAGGAAAAATTCAGCAAATCCTATTATCGGCTAAGTTAGGACAAAGCTCTAACACTCGATAATCTATGGTTTCCTTTCTAGGACAAGTGTCAGTTGTTCTTGTACGGAGCAAATATATACCTACAATTGGTCAACCATCTATCTTTTGCTTGAACAAAACTAAGGCTGTTATACAAATAATTATATTAACTTGACGAAAACTACATCATTTTGTGTTACATGCTAAGTACATGCCACTTTACATTGCATCTACTTTATCATTTGATAGAATACTTGGCTACGATGGCATATTCTAAGACATAAAGTACAGACTAGGTAATTCTAAACCGAAATTGAGATATTAGAGCAGTTTAAGATGACTTAACTGCAGGAAATCTACTACCCCATAGGCATAAATTTGTTTGTCTAAAGTAATAATTGTGTTAGCATAGACACTGAGAACTTTACTTTTTGCTTATTAATTGGTTGTAGCGGTTGTAATTTAAGCCTTAGTTGCAGGAGATCTTTCAGATTCGGTGAAAAGTTGCGTTGCAATTAATGCTACCGACATTGCAGAGAAGCTAAAGAATGTAGTTCTAAATTGTAAACGAATCACTGCCAATACTAGCGAATACGATAATAAAAGTCATATCTAGAAGTAGCGGACAGCTTTGGGGCAATCTGAACAAATTTTTTGAAATATTGTTGTTTTTACAAAAACTATTGTTCAATGCGATTTTTGACTGGTAGATTTAACATTCGGGAAAAAGCAGCAGCTACTTTACCATCACAGCAGGATTTATGTTGCCTGAAACTGTTGCCCGTCCTGTGGGTGAAACAAATGGTTTCTTTTAAAAGATTTTGTTTATTTATTTATTTTTTTTTTTTAAGATATTTAAAGTTAGTTATCTGAACAACTGGAGCATGTAATGGCACAAGCATGGATTCTATTTAAACTAAAGGTGATAGGCCACTCTAGCTTAACACAGGCGATGATGCCAAACATCACACGATTGCCAGGAGAAAATATGCCAGGTACCGGTGAGAAAAGTAATGATCACCACCATCACTTAGCAAGGATTTTAACAACTACATAACCACATAGAAGCGAGCTTTAGGAGACTAATGATCTAGTTAACCGAAATCAACTGATAAATAAAACTGAAACAAGGTAATAGCTACCTTATGAAAGCCCTATGCTACACAGGGAAGTGCATAATGGCAGCATTACTTGGAAGAAATATGGTCACTAATTAACTGAAATTGTCATTTAGAAATAAATGTCAGACTGTAGTTGTGGGTCATAAGAAGTTTTTGACAGCCTATGTTATTTAATGTTGTATACACATAGAAGAAATAACCTTGTATACTGACTGTTAAGATTTACAGAAATCGTTTTATATTCAGAAATTGAAAGAAGAACAATTTTACTATACCGGAAATGTGGCTAAGAGCTGCCAGCTTCCAAGCTTGATAATTATTCTTTTGAAAAATTACTTTGCGTTGAAAAAACTGCTTTTTAAATTTTAATTTATTTAAAAATGCCATAAAAGTTTATTTTTAATAAGACTTACTCCGTATTTACTTTACTACAAAGAAAGTTTAATCATTTATCTTGATTAAAAACAATTTCATTTTGATTTTGTCATAAAAGCCCATTTACGTATCATTTCTAAAAACGTTTAAAAATCCATTCAAAATTGTTATCAACACAGGTGCAGCATGATTATTGTATAAGAAAAACTTAATTTTTTACTTTATGTTTTCTTTATCCGCTCACATATCCCAATAAAACTATAAAACCAACTATAAAGTAGACTCTTAAGCTACATATGTATACCCACAGACTGATGCACAAACCATTATAAAAATAATTCAACTGAAAATAGTTTTATTTGCCAATTTTTAAGAGCATTAATGCAATTTATTTGTTTGGCTTAACTAATAGTATTATCCAAAAGCCAAGAAAATTTAATAGAAAAAATTAAAATAAATGCCGTATTTACAGGGGAATTGTCACATAAAATGTTATTTTGAAATTAGAAAACGCTTTTTGCTTTGCTCTTCTTAAAAGAACCATATGCTTTTTGCCACAATCTAATTTGAATAGATGGAATTAAAGAGTATTTCAACAAAAACTCGTTTTTTCAATGTGAAAATGAAAGAAAAAAATTTTTTATGAAACAATCATTACAACAAAATTTCAAAATTTACTGAAAAAATATATAGAAGGTATTGCATCACAACTACTTACTTATAGATAAGGATTTTCAATCACATTATATCATAAGGCCACTGTATACACAGCTTGCTGCAGCACTTCTAGATTAAATTATATCGTTAAGTGACGCCGAAGATCTTACGAGCACTGTTACATTCTATATGGTATACAATTTCCGCATTCCCTTAAAGAGGTGATGGAGTATCTTAACTTAGTGTCTTTCAGACGGATGTTTATGCGCTAAATTGATGACAAGGCTGAACAGCAAAAATTTTGTTGACAACCAGGCGGTGATAATGGCCTTGACATCGAGAGTGATGTTGTGAGGAAGTAACCTAAGACTCATAATAGCTCATGGCTATCGCTCTTTCAATATGCACAAATCCCTATTTCAATTAGAGTGATCAGGCTAAGGAAGAGGGGAACATACGACATTCTGACAAAACTGTGAAGAAGAAATATTTTTCGGTTTGTGGGAGTAATGGGTATTAGCCATTAGCAAACATGTTGGCTATCTTCTTACTTCAATATGAGAATCAGCTTAAGTTTATGGCATTAGTTTCTGAGGAATATTAGTGTAGATGGAAGGACACTTCTGATTGCTTCATTTCCAGACAGATTGACACTCTGATATTATAATATTTCCAAGGTTATGCCAGCTACCACCCAACTCTGGCTATTTTATATACCTGTGAGGAACAGTGAGGAACCAGTGGTTCATCTACCATACTGTGTAAATACCCTTTTCTATACAGGTGGAGTGGACGCTTAAAATTTTTATATCTTCAGCAGAACGGCAGATATAATTTCCACTGGAGCAAGCAAGCTGGTTTGTTAGACTATTATGTAGCGTGACAGACAACTCAAATTTATGAAGTTAATTTTGGATATAATATTCTGAAGTAAAGCGTATTCTAGTGAAAGTCTTCTGCAACGATCAAAACAAGTAGTAATAGGAGAAGACAAGGTAGCGACTATGAGCCAGGCAAGGCTGCAAGTGTAAAAGAGGAATAGCTTTCTCTATTATTTGTCAATTTCTAACCCAGATAGTAAAAGGAAGTGAGTTTCTTTCAACTATGTCCTTGACGAGTTATTTGGATTTTAATGACCTACTGATATATCTCACGGCTACAAGTTTATTCTTATAATAGATTGGTATACATTACGATATAAATGATAACTGATGCGATCTTGTTTAAACGCAGACTTTTCCAACTCTATTTAACTGTTTAGGAGCTGTGAACTACCACCATAATCTAGCCCTGTGCTTCGAATTTTTTTTCTTGATATAAAAATGCTCGAAGTTCACGTTTGTCTTTTAGATGGAAGATTATGCACCACGAAAGCCATGTAGGAGATTATAAGGGTGTGTGTCATTAAGAATATCAAAATTTTTATCAGCACATAGACGTGTTGACCTTAAGGTTGGTTGCTAAGTGCGGAGGAACGCATATATGATCGTGTTACTTTGCTTTGGGTTCTTGGACACTGTGTTTTCAGAAAACAATGTAGCTGACAGTCTAGCCCGAAAATGGACTGGTTTATACCACCTTCAGTAATCACAGACCTTTACCCCAATGCTAAACATAAGACCGTCGTCTTATTATAATTTTGTTTCCAACAAACTTGTGTAACTATAAAAAAAACACTCGATATATAAAAAAGATGCTAACAAGTATGTTTTGTTCTTCCAATATTTATTTGTTTAAAAGCAAGTGTAGTTCTTATTGAAAAACCCTATATTTTCAATTTTTTTATTTTCTTATGTTATCCCTGCTACCAGAGCATGTTCAACTTAAGCACTTTTTTATATTTAAATCTTTAGAATTATTTCTATTACTTTCATTCCCTTCATCTTTCTTGTGTCTCTTTCCAATAACTGGTGTTAAAGCAGCCACCCACTTCAATGTGCCAAAAGACAATTTCTAAGAAGCTTTCCAGTACTGCATTTAAATTTATTTTGGTTGCAGTAGTCATCTTGTATTCCTTTGTGATATTTTTTTGTTTCGTATTCGGTTAAGTTGGGATTTTTCTATTGTATTTGGCATATAAAAGCCAAAATTTATTAGGATTTTCTTTTTATTTCTTTTATTTAAAGTATTATAGTATTCTCTGTTACAGTTTTCACCATTTGCATGTAAGAAAGTGTAAGCGTGTTATCCTTTGTTCGACCACAGATTTAATTTAAATTTTTTTGTCTGTTTGGATGTGTGGTCCTTTGGATGGTAAGATTAGAGCGTAAACGTTATTTATAGGTTTGATTTAAAAAAAAGAACTATTTTTGTTTAATTTACTAGAATAACAATATTTTGGAATTATTTTTTTAAAGGAAAGAGAAACAGCTTTCTATTATAATTAAAAAAAAGGAAAGGAAATAGATCAATATTATTGGAATGGTTTTGCAGCAAACTATGCATTGTTCTTTTTAAGGGATTTTTTCTATAAAAATTTTCTTAATATAGAAAGGAATTAGAAGCAGTTTAAGAAAATGCATGGAAATAATATTGAAAATATAAAACAATAGTTTAATACTCAAGTGCATGAGAATTATCTGTCCCGTTTATCAAGCCGAATCAACTCCAAAGCCTAATATACATAATTTTATGATAATGATCTGCACTTAGTAAGACCAAAAGAGTGCTACCTGTCATGAGCTGTCTAAATTAAGGTAAACGATCAAAAGAATCAAGTAACCCATTTAAAGCTAGCATTAGTAAAACAATGCCCGAAATACTCCAACATAATACGTTTTCGGCACAAGTAGTAAGATTAATATAACTATTCAGATAACAATTTTTGGGAAGTTTTGCCCAACCGGCCTTATATTCCAAACTTATCACCCACCCGAATATTCAATTCTTAAAACTATAAAATAGACTAATTTTAGAATATGCATTTCTTCAGAACAGGGTAACCGAAATTGTTCTTGTGTCCATATGGTCCTCATAATACATCTTTGCCTTGTTTAAGTTTCTTTGAAATAATTTTACATGTAATTTGTCTTCCAGCTACGATAGTTTATGACAGGATAGAAGGGATTATAGATATCACATAAACCACCGAGCTGATCACTAAGTCTATAGTAAGCTGTATTCACAATCAGCTCAGAGACTTCTTTCAAAAGCACATTTCCCTCAATTAAGTCGAAATAAGAACGACAGCGTAATAAAGTTGTCTATTAACCTGATAAAAAAGGTCGATAACTTCCAAAAACTATCAAGAAAGGGCGATTGAAATATAAAAACCATAGACGAATATTGGTAAATGCAGTAGGTTACGCCATTACATAGGTTAGCACAGCTAAACAGGTGATCGGCCAACTGTAGTCGGTCTAGAATGAATGTCATTTGTCGTTAGTTAAAAACTACGCCTTCTGTGTATTTGGTGTAGTGATGTAGGAGCATATCATGGCTAGGTTAGGATGGAGTAATAGCCCCGACGGTACAATACACCACCGTTAAAGGGTATTAAGTCTCACCGCTACAAGTTTAGCCTGTTGCCTGAAAATTATCCCGGAAGGTAGCCAGCCAAGCATGACATGAATTGCAGCAGACCTCCTGACCTTATCCAGGCGCCTGACATTGCAATGTATATCGACGGCAGTCCACCAAAACACTGTTCTATAGTACAAATACCGTTGAGTAGATCCAGCGTGTGAAGTTATGTTCGTGTTTGTATGCTCTCCTATCGCATAAGTGAAACAAATGCCTTGTGAGCCCTTAGCTTGGGGTGGAGAATAAGGCCTAGATATTTAAACATTGCTTATCACAGACTTGTACCTTTTTTCTTTTCCTTTTTCGCGATAAGTGGCGTCGTCTGATCTTACAACGTTTTTTATTTTTACTTTTTTGTAACCGATGTGCTTTTTTCTTTTACAAGTGGTTGTGGCTTTCTCGGAAGGATCATCTGGAGGAGATCTTTCCTTGTCTTTACCGAGATTCGAGCCTGGGCTGCTAAGCCACCTCCGTAATCTATAAGTTGCCAAAACAAACAGCACAATGTCAGTTAACGATGACTATTACTTTATATAAGCCGACTATATAATATCTGTGGCTTAAAATGAAATAAATTTGACAAATCTTCTGTATTTGTAAATAACTATGACCTACATTTCAAATAATTTCACTTATTTATGCTGTAGAACTTCTATGACTTAAAAAAAATACACGTCGCAATTTAACCTCATTTTATGTGAATTAAACATAAATTTTTATAGAAAAATAAATTTTGTAGAAGTGAGTCATAAAAGATCCGTCATTATGTCTATTGATATTATGCATTTCTGAAAAAAAATTTGGAGTTGGTATTAAGACTTTGCTTACTTCTTTCTTTGTTGTGGTGTAGTGGTTAAAGTGCCCGCATACTGCACCAGAGAGACTTCAACTTCACTCCGGACAAATAAAACTAGAGGAACCGCTACCTTTACATTACAGCTTACCTTTGGCGATGAGAAGAAACATCAAACGAACAATCAGGAGAAAACGCCTCCTACTTGAGAAAAATGGAAATTCTAAGTAAAGATTATCACCACCAGTTAGCAAGGATAATCACCACCAGCTGCAATGGATTAATCATCAACTTACTTTCAAAATCAACTGATTAATGAAACTGAAACAAGACAATGAAGGCTTTATGAAAAGCGTTATGGTCCTAAGGAGAAAATATTTTGTTCGATACAAATGCTCTAGTAAACAGCAAAAAGTGTACGCTTGTATTTTAACGGTTTCAAAACGCCTTGAGTTAAGTACGTTATATCTAACGGAAATTTAAAGGGAATTAAACATATGCAGTCCATTGTAAAAATTATCATTAACACAATATATCCCGCAATATAATTTTCTTTATTTTCATTAAATTGCTTTTCATTTTATATGTCTCACCTGTGGTCGTGAGAAATTTTAGCAATTTGCTTGTTAAACCATTGCATTGACTGTTGAGTCATTAAATTTCATTTGCAGCAACTGTGGTAGCAAACAGTTTAATTGTTTTTCAATTTCAACATAATTTTCCAAAGAGTAACCAACCAACAGCGTTTTTCCAAATGCTCAGTGAGATTTTCCTGGCAGTTTTATTGCAATTGGTTTTTAAATAACTACTAAAACTAACTGGGCCTAACAGCGAATAGCCACAACATAGGGAGCAATAAATGCGGTAATGATTAAGGTAAGAGAATTAGTAAAACTGGACAACAAAAACTTAAAAAAATTATATTTTTAACAAAATTAAAATTAATAAACTATTGTTTCCCTTATTTTTATAAATTAACTTGAAATCATAACCACACCAGACTCCATTTATTTTTATTTCATGTCTGTTATGGCGTATTTGCTTTAAACAAATACTCTGAATCTTATCAAATAAAAATACAAAAATATGTCCTTAAAGCGCTTTAAAGGAGAGAAACTTTTTTTTTTTTAAATAAATGAAAATATATGTAATGAAATATTTGTTTGCATAAAAAAGGCTTAAAAAATTTCTTGCGGTGTAAAAGAATAATATTTTATTAACACGTTTTTCTTTTACTTGTCGCCTTGCTTCTTTTTCTCCTTTTTCTTCTGGAGACCTTTTTATAAGCCTGCAAAATAAATATAACAACAACAAACATAAGTACTGAATGACATAAATGCTGCGAAAAGAGCAAAATATACATAAAGGTGAGAGCAACTAACCAGTGATATGCAAACTGGAAAATATTTAAAAAAAATAACACTGCTCAACAAAATAAAGAAAATTGTCTGTTTCCTTGGATTTTTTCTGTTTGTTTCTGTATCAAATTGACGCACATTTTCTAAATATGGCAACAGTTTTGTAACAACTTTTGTTTTTGGGTTATAGCTTACTACCCCAATTTACTATTTTTGCCTAGATTTTCGTTTTTTATTAGACACTAAAATATATTTTGTGGATGTTTTAGATATGGCTTGGTTATGACTATGTTGTGTGCTTAATCCAGATTGGTTGTCCTATAATTGTGGTCAATATATATTTGAAAAATATCGAAAACCTATCGGAAAACTGCGTTATGTCAATACTTTAAAATAAAATTGCGTAATCATGACAAGACATGGTTATTTTTGATGGGCCACAGATAAGGCAGCTCTTGAAAGATCCAAATTTGATCAAATCAATCACTAAAGTCGAATCCAAAACTTGGAGTTCATTCGTTCTGTTTGTGTGTAATTTCCTAGCCAGAAAGAAATCTGATGACCATGGCGACTTTGTTGAGTATAGGATATCGAACTTGCATAAGCTAGCGTGCAACATGAGGGTTAAACTCCACTACCTGCACTCGCATTTAGACCGATTTCCACAAATTCTGGGTGGTTTTAGTGACGAGCAGGGTGATATATTTCATCAGGATATTTAAACACTGGAAGAGAGCTATCAGGGAAGGTAGGACTCACATATGATAGCAGATTACTGCTGGAGTTTGCAACAAGATCCACTTAAAGCCATTCACTGAAGGAAGTCTTATAAAAGAAAATTTTTGCCAATGTTATCAAACTACATACTTCACAATTAAAAAGGTTTTATTAACCTCCCAGTATTTCTTTCATAGTCAGGGCCGTAGAAAATACCCAATAGTAAAAAAAATTAAAAGAAACAAAACTTGTGTTGAGCAGTGTAATCAGTAACTTTTAGGCGAATAAGTAATATTTAAATTGAAATTATTTTATTCATCATACGCCCTCAACAAGTGCTCATAAGCACTTGATATTTTATACCCTACAGCCAGGAAATACTCTTAATTGTAGCGAAGAAAGTTTCATTAAAGTTTAATGAACGGCTTTAGTAAATCTGTCCATAAAAAACGGTTGCCCTCTACGGCGGCAAAGGAGCAAGAAAAGGGGAATTTTGATTTATATCACTATAGCTCGACCTATATAATAGTTATGTGGTGAAAAAGTTCGAAAATAATTAACGATCAGGCCTCGTTGGACCATACCCACCATTTGTTTATCCTAGCTGCCTGATATTATTAAAAAATTTTTGCCAGTGCTGACATGTTAAAGGTAAGGTTATTCGGCTCTTAGGGATTCCCACTATTCGGGTTGGTATTTTGAGACTAGTCAATTTTACCCCGAGCAAAATGGATTATTACACCTTATCTCCACTGCCAGCCGCTAAATACAGGAAGAATATCTTTAACAGAACGCTCCGACAGAACTACCTGGAAGGAGACGTCAAGAGTTTGTTATTTTTCGCTATTTGTGTTCTATAAAAAAGCTCAACATATATCGACACCAAAGATATATGTCGTGCTTTCTCCGACAGCGCTATATAAGAGTAGTTCTGGATGGGACATCGCTCGACTCTGTTATTTCTCCCATTCTATTCGACTTTCTTCTTTAATGTGACGTTTGGTGGAACGATCACATTTTTGGAGTTTCGAAGGAAGCATTCAAGTGTTTCGTTTTTTGAACAGTGTAGGAAATACTTCACTCTATCTGATCTCCATAATATATACAAGACGTTTATCTAACCTAGAATGGAATACAACTCTCATGTATGTACTGTGCTTTAAAGTCTATATTGGGTCTTCTCCACAGCGTGCATGAGAGGCAGAAGGTGCTTTTTAAGGACGGTAGCATCGATAAGTTAGATAAGATAGAATGTGCTCTAACGTATAATGACATAATTTTAATTAGTTGCCGTTTTTCTCGCATCCCTTTGTAGTCGATTGACCAATAAGAAAGAATTCGTTTTTAGCCGTACATTTCGTCTATGAATAATTTTTCCTGCGAAAGTTTTGCTACGACTTAAAACAGAAATAAATTTAAATTAAGCATTACTCCACCTATTCGTCTTCCCACAAGGAAGAGGTCATCCCCTAAGTTCTGAGATGAACCAGAGCAAAAAAATGAATAACAGAGTGGCGTTTTTGTTGTCTATATTTGTTTATTCCCGGACACTAAAGACTTCTTCCTGCTAGAAACGAGTCACATGGTTAACCTGCCTTGACAGCGAATTTCGGCTATGGTAGATATGTTGTCTAGCCATTGTCTAGTGGACAGACGGGCGGTACGTCATGACCTTTTCTTTATTTTTACATCACGCTCCTCTTAGAAGCATATGGCCTTCCGCAAAGGAAATTATGCCATTTTTTCAGTTTCATTAATAAATCAGTTAATTTTTAAGCTAAGTAGGTAACTAGTCTTCTGTAGCTCGCTTCCATGTGATTCTGCGGTGGTGGTAAAGATTCTTGCTAAATGTTGGTAGCGATCCTTTCTTATCAGTGTCGTTTTTCTCTAGTAAGTGGCGTTTTTTTCTGATCTCCTGATGGTGTAATGTTTGTCGTCATCTTCAGACGATAAATTTAGTTTTGTCTTCTAAGTCACGAAATGCAGCAATAATTACTTGATCATTCAAATCATTTACATATTCACGAATCAATTTTTTGTCATATTCTCTGCTGGGGATGCGAACTTGGCAGTTTATATTGTACGTGAGCACTCTAACTACTATTATGACCAGAAGATGCTATATCTTGGGTAGCAGATGAATGAGCGTAAAACTCTACCACTGTTCGAATAGTTTTTAAACTGATGGCAATCGCCTATATATTTTGTCACTGTAAACATAACACCATGATTGAGCTGAATTCAAACTTTATTTGAGTAGAAAGAAGGGCAAACAAATCAATTCGTTTTAGTCTTCTCATCTATCGTAACCATTTTCAACTCAACTGTAAGAGCTTATAAATGTTGAGATTATTTTAACAAATAAACAAAAAGATATATGTTTCATAAAAAACAACTTAAGAAACACTGCTAGTGCCAAATACTAAAGAAAAGAAATATGTTACAAGTTTTATAAAATCCTTTACTCATTTTGCAGCCACAATACGGTGTAAATGGAAGTTTGAACCGACATTAAAACTCGGTGACATAGACTTCACTTTGTTGGCATTTTTAATTTTGGTTTATGCCGCCAACCAAATGCTAATTCAAGTCAATTGAATGTGAAGCGAAAAAAAAAAATAAAAATAAACCTGAATATGAATTATAGAAATAATTTATCATAAGTAATTTCAACAATTTGTCAAGCAGATTTAAAAATTAACATAGAAATTGTAAGTGTTGTAATAAATTAGGTAGAAAAGTAAAGCGGTTTTTAAGTTATGCTATTGAATAACTTAAAATACCAACCTATTAAAATTAACATACAAATATTTACTCAAATCAATTCTGAAAAGAGAGATATACTGGAAAAAACTATATTTCTAATCGGCTAAAGTTATGACAAGATTAGATATCTTGTTCTTCATATTCAGACCCATTTATTATTAAAAGTGGGGTAAGTTAGGAGTGATTATTGTCACCTCTGCCATTCCTTAAGAAAATGGAAGATGTTCTTAGTGCAATAGATAATGGGAGCAAAGGAATCCAGTAGGAAATTAATAACAAAGCATTTAATTGTCTGGCATACGCAAATAATATATGCTTACCCTTGCCCAGACCTGGTGACCTTTAACAGAGAGGTCTCCAAGAAAGTCTTATATACGGCTATATCTACTGGTCTCTTATTCATTCAAAATAAAGGTACTTTGTATATGAGTAGATACGTTAACACAATTAGGTATAAGAGACCAGTCATACATATAACTATGTTCCCAACTTCAGCTACCTGTGTGTGATATAAATGACTCCTGAGGATTGGATCTAGATGTAGCTGGAGAACAAAATTCACCAAATCAACCATAGATATACGGGTATACAAAATCAATCCTTACACTAAGCTGTGTATTTTTGTAGCAAATGTAAAATCTGTAATCCTCTTTTCATGTACAACCTGAAGTGTAACCAGTACCATTTCCGAGTGTCAACCGAAGCCACACAAGAACATTTCGAGTAATTTGGCTTTGGACCATCTCGAATGATTATATGTTAATATCGTTGGCATATGAAAAATGGAAAAGGAAATGGCAACGGATTAACATTATCCTCGGCAGAACAATGACAACGTAGGCAAGCACCCTTTTCATGTCTCGATGACAACAAAAAAATAAAGTAAAGAGAATCTGTATTGGATCGGGAATGATCTAAATTTCATCACCTCACAAAGAAATTCCAGAAAGACTTCCAACACTGCGTTGTATTTTTGATAAAATATATATTTTTTGGAAAGCTGATTATGCGCTGAATATAATACTTAACGATTTTTGTGGTTACTTCTACATATTGTTGCAAGAGGGTACTTGAAACAACTAGTTTATAACAAAAAATACTATGTAAAAATTGTATTTTAGTTGCTTCAAAAAATAGCTGTAAAAACTCTATTTATTTAAGAGATTTTAGAAGTTTGATTTTTTAATCACTTCACAACACTTTAAACAGCAAATAAAAGAAGTTTTCAATTTTGTTTATTGTTTTTATTTTATGCTTCGTTGAAAAACGAATTTATTTTAATGAGAAGTTTAACTCTGAATGAGAATTCAAACTTTGAAGGCGTATTAAAAAAAATATTGGGTATACAAGTTAATAATGTAGATTTTATTGGTTGAAAAATGCATTTATTATACTAACAAAATGAATTGATACATTGTTCACAGTATTGTACATCGTTAGCCACTACTTTTTCACATATTTCTGGTAGCATATGCAAATCCTCCGCTTTTGAGTTAAAGCGTTAAGGGCGGTATGCAGCAATCAAAACAATTGGTAGTCGGAAGGGGCAAGGTCTGGGCTGTAAGGCGGGTGAGCCACAACTTTCCATCCACTGTTTTTCACATAGTTTTTGACCGGTCTTACAACATGTGGCCGAGCGTTGTAATGATGGAAGATTATGGCCGCGTATCTGGTCGAATATTCTTTTCATTTTTCATTAATTGCTTTCTTCAAACGAATCAATTGTGTTCGGTACAGGTCCGTCTGACCCGATTTTAACAAAACACACTTCCCATCCCACCAAATACAGAGCATTACCTTGGCGTAATGGATATTCGGCTTCGGCCTTGATTTGGCTGCCTGGTCAGGCTTTACGTATGACTTTTTGCGCTTGGGGTTATCGTAGTGTATTCATTTTTCATCACAAGTAATAATACGATGCAAAAATGACTTCTTTTTGTAGCATTATTTCCGACATGCAAAACCGCCTTTCAACGTCTCTCAGCTTCAATTAATATGGGACCCAATTTCATTGGTTTTGAATGAATCTCAGTGCTTTTAAACGTAGGGAAATGGCTTGTTGTGTGACTCGCAAGGATAATACAAATTCTTCTTGTGTTTGATAACAATTTTCCTTGAGTAATGCTTCCAACTCCTTATCTTCAAACCTTTTCGGCTGATCAGGCCTTTCCTTGTCCTCTGTATCGAAATCATCACTTATGACTTAGTATACAATATATTAACCAACAAATAATTAAGATTCTTATTCAAATTCAAAATTTGCAGTAGAAAATCGAATTTTGACCAGATTGCAATAAATGTACGTATGATTTTTTTGAAGTTCATAAAATTGCAACCATTAAAAAACTGTTATTTTAAAAATATCTGTTTATAGTAGTAAATGGTACTCTGAGATTTTCTTTTATTGACATATTTAAAAACAAACGAGTATCTTAAGATGGGCATTTTTGTTTTAAATATTTGTAGGCAGTTAGCGTGTCCTTCTTGCTATTTCGCATACATCTATATTTAACCCTAATAAATGTCTGAACGAAATTTCATTTATCTACAACGACTCTTACTTTTTTTGTCCATTTGCTCTATTGGAACGACGCATTGTGCATCGGATGCTATTGGCATCTGAATGTTAATGGGAAGTTGGTGTAGTTAGAAAAAAATACTTAATTAAAATAAGCATTCTTTTTTGACATTGTGTATTATCATTAAGCATTGGCAATTATCACTGCATTCTATGTTAAATAATATCATTGGCACTAAACACTGATACTATTTATTGGAATCAAGCGTATTGCTTGTGAATTATAAATATTGCCATTGGACATTAACATTGATATTGAACACAAATATTTAGTATTATTATCAAGCGATTAGATTAAGCATGGAAATCAATTGTGTAGTGATCTCTAAAGCCATGACAATTGATTTCAAAAATTAGACAAATAAGGCCAGTAGTGAAAAATTAACATATTTTTTTATTTTTGAAAAAATTGATCCATTCCTAAAATTATTCTAATGTGGGAAATGATGTAGTTTTTACAATAGAACTATTTTGTTTTTTTGTTTTTTGTATAATTCGGAAATCAATCTTTAATAATGTTTTAAATTACTGAAGTACGGTTTTTATAAAAAATCAAAAATAATTCAATCGTCTCTCAAAGAATCAAACCCACAGTTATTATATGATTTTTTCCACAAACCAAAATAATAACAAATCAGTTATACTGACAAGCAAATAGACAACATACTATTAAGACGGACCATTGTTTTCTATATGTATGTAAGTAAACCCCATCATAAAAAAAATTAAAAAATTGTAACTTGTCATAAACGAATTGTCTTTTGACAGAAAAGATTTCAACAACCGTTTTATATACTCGAACTTGTTTAAAACAAACTGAAAAACAAAATCATATATTGCTGTAGGTCTTGTCAAATTTAATAACAAAAAGTAACAATAAACACATACTTCTGTAGCAGATACTCGTATACATACATGCATACATACATACATACATAAGAAGTAAAATTTTTAACCTTATTTTTAGAAATAGGAAACTACATATATACCAATAAAAGTATTTATTAAAAAAATCAATCCATAAATTTTAATAATAAAATTGACGCAATCTGAGTGTTATAAATGGCATAAAAATATAATAAAAAACATGACAAAGAAAATAGGGGGTAGTGCCATTCTCTCATTTTTTCTGACATGTTACCATTAGACAATAAAGGCGAACTGACATTTATGTTGAAATTTGTACTACCATACTCTGCTCACAAAATCCCATTTTTCTCATAAATTTATTTGTTTTCGAATTCGATTATTAAGCCATAATAAGAGGCAAAACAAAATGATAAATGTGCAAACAAAGAAAAAGATCAAAAAGAAAACAACTTAAAACAAATCTTTAATAAAACCTTAAAATTTCACATTTCAATACATATCTTTTAGTATTTATTCTGAAATAGCCTGTGTTGAAAACAAACATACATTATATATTCAATATTAACGTTGGTACTTATGACGCAAAATTCTAAATAATATTCTAAATTTAAAATCTTGATTAAATTGCACAAAATTGTGAAAAATTTCTGGGAATATTGATCTTTTTCTGCATGTGGCAACGCTTTTCCAAATGTTTACATATTAAACAAACTTCAAGAATTTCGTTTATTGTCAAACAATTTTGAGTGGAACTACCTTCTATTTCTTATATCATGATAAAAAATATATAAATGATTTTTTAATAAAGATACATGCATACATATGTAAAGTCAGTAAAGTACTTAAACGAGGGATATTCACAGTCTCCGGTGTTGGATATTTAAACTTACATTTTTTTTCATCACTCCTCTAGAGAGCATGGGCTTTCCGCAAAGCATCCATTGCTTGTGGCTTCCCTTATTATGATTTTGTAGTGATAAAAATTCTTACTAAATGGTGGTGGTGATCTTTACTTAGCATTGTCATTTTTTTTTAATTCGTCTAGTGTTTGTCGGAGGAAAGCTGTAATGTTTCTATTTTTTAGATGGAGTTGTCTGGAGGGAAGTTGAAGTCTCTTTATTAAATATTCTAAACCACTCTTAACAAATTGTTTACGTTATGTCCTCTGCTGGGGTTCGAACCTGAGCCGCTTGTGTTGTTATGCTTGCACTCTAACCACTACAGCACTCCATCCAAGTGTAAAATTTACTCACATATCGTCACCTAAATTCCAAAGGCCGTAAGCGGCAAAAAATTAAAAATCGACTCTTTGAATGATTATAACGTATTTTGATCGGTATCGTATCTGAGTTATTGTCGCTTACGGCCTTTTGGATTTTAGGTGACGATATACATGTATGGGATGTTTTTTATATGTTCATAACATTGAGTTGGCAACACTGCTTTATTTCGCAATCGATTTAATAGCTGAAAATTGCTTTCTGTTCAGGTTTGACATTTCATTATGGATAGATTTACACCAGAGCAACGCTTACAACTTATTAAAATTTTTAATTAAAATATTGGTTCTCTTGGTCAGGCTTATCGTGCACTTCCTTCATTTTATGGAGTACGAACACGAGACGCCGAACATTGAGCACTGAAGAAGCAGTAGACGTTGTAGAGAGAAATATTGAAGAAGATCCAAATCAATCATTTCGTCACAGTTCTCAGAAACTTTGGCTGTGTCCCTTTATCTTGGCTAAAAAGCTTTCAGAATTCAAATTGTGCAAGAATTAAAGCTAAGCGATCATCGTCTGCGCCGTCGATTCGGCGAATGGGCGGAAGAACAAATTGTTATTGATATTGAATATTCATTAAAAATTTTTTGCTCCCATAGAGCCCATTTTTGGTTGAATGGGTACTTAAATAGGCCGCATTGTCGCATTTAGAGTCAGGATTATCTACAAGCTTTGGTCGAAACACCATTACATCCACACAAAATTACTGTTTGGTGTGCCTTCTTGGCTGGCTGAGTTTGACCATCGACTATATCAAATTAAATATTCTAATATTTACCAAAAAAAATACTCTTAGGCTGTTACTGCCTTCTTAAACTTTTACTGTTTAATATTCCCACGCATACACATTTTCATATTTTAAATACATTTCTAAAAGTAATATTTTTTTTTTGGTAATTCCTAATCATGTTGAGAACTTTTCAATGTTCTCAATTATTTATATTGAAATTAATACGAATATAATTAAATGTGATTGATAAGGTCTTTAAAAAGTGATCAGTTTTGAAACAATTTTTTTTTTCGACTTAACTTGATTGACACAATAATAATGTTAATAAAAGACAATTTAATGAATTATATCAATTTCATAATTAAATTTTGTGAATTGATTGAAAGACATGTGTACAGTTAATCACTAAATTAAGTAAACAATTATCAGTTCATTCAAACAAAAATTTTTTTGTTTAGTTGTTTAGAGTTAACAATATTAACAAAAAAAAAAATTTAAAATATTCTTGGACTTGTTTTATTTATGCAAGGAAAACAAAATTAACTAAATTAACATCACAAAAGTAAATATACAGTAGGTAAAAATGTATACGGCTATATTCACAAAAAATTTTTAATTTTGATTATCAAGTATAAATTAGTTAAAATACACTTTAAGGCTAATAAACTTTTTTCAAAAATTCTTTTCAAAATCAGTGTTTTAACTAAAGTACACTGTAAGTTTTTTCATATTTGAAACTGGCAATACTATTTTTATTTCATTTCTCATTTACAATATGAACAATATAAATTCATACAAGCTGGCAATTTTATTTATTTCAATTTTATTATCTTTCTAACAATTTATGATTACAATACTTTTTGTATGTTTATTTTAAGAAAGAAAACTTTTCTGATCCAAAATCGTATAAAAAAGATTTTTTTCGTTATACATTTTATTAAAAAGAGCTTTAAAAGAAAACATGTTTTCTAAAAAAATGTACGAATGTTGATTTGGCAAACTGTAAATTATGATAAGAAAAAAATTTAACAATTTGTTATAATTGAGAAAAATTTTGTATTTATAAAGCAACAAAATGTACGTATATATCTTCTTGATATCATTGTAACAGTGAAAATAATATGGCTTTAGTTTCTAGCTTACGTCACCACAATCGCTCTGTAAATTCGCTATTTTCTTTCAAATGAAATGAAACTGTAGAGAGTACTGTACTCTATCTTGCCACTATATCTGCTTTCAGTCCTTGTAATCCACCTGCATAACTAAGCAAATAAAATTGAATTTGCGAATAAATTCCTTTCTTTTATTTAAATAGTATTTCTCTAAGTCACTAACAATTTTTTAATTTTGAAGTAGGTTACGTCTTAAATGTTTTGAATTTTTTAATTCTTCTTCAAGAGATATTAAGTCAAAATGGAAGCAATTTTGTCTACACCGATCAAGCACTATTGCAGGACACTGTAACCCATGAGAGCTATTATGCCTTTCCGGTCTATAGCTTGTTTAGTAGATCTGCTACTTTCCTAATGCACAAGCAGATCTGAAACCATAATGAGGAATATGTCACCCAGTGAGACCCTATGTCTACCTAAACATTACTATCTAAACCTGTCAAGTACCGCACAATATGTGTTATTCTGTCTCTGATGCTTATGAACACAGTCCACCAACATCCACATCCGTGACCGCCATCCTCTTCAGATTTTTCAATTCACAATGGCATGTAAGAAACTTAGATAAGAGTTTTAAGTCCGTCCTGCCAAATTTAAGAATCTCAGAACTACGCCCTTAGAATGGGCTGATCGATGATCTAGAGTGTCGAAGTCCCCCTTGAGCATACCAGTGTTCCATGCATCTTGCATTTTTATAATCTTCGACTAGATTGAGAATGGTAATCAATGGTGCTGCACATTCAAGTTTTGGGCCAATGTATGAATTTTGTCACGGAACCTTTTCTAGCCAATGCATTCGCTGTCTCATTACCATCTAATTCACAGTGTACAGAAAACGAGCGCAAGTTTTGAACAAACCCTGTGAAGGTCTTCAGCATCATGTTGAAACTATTATTACTGATAAAGTTTATCTGGTATGGCTAAATGAGCGCTTCTCTCTTTTTTGTTTCTTAAATTTTTATTTTTTGATGCTTTGAAATTTCCCTTTAAAAAATATTTTATTACAATCTGGAATTGTTCTGACTAATTCTTATCAATAAAGCATATCCATTGTTTTAAAAATTTCATTTAGCTTTAGATTTTATGTTTTTTTTTTCACAATAATGTTTTTAAAACAGCTTTAGAGTATTGTCGAACCGACTTTTAAATTTGTTTATTTAATGTTGATTTAAAATAGGAATTTTAAGCTAAAGTTCGGTTGTGAATAATACTTTAGTGAGTTTTTCTTAAAGTATGTATAAAATATACTTTATTTTGTTTTTGAATCCAGCCGATAGTTTTAAAGGAAAATTTGAAAGTTTATTAAATTTTTATTTAATAAAATTCTAAATTTAATTCTATATTTTTTAGCTCATTGAAGTCGTAAATGTATAGAATCCTCCAAATCTAGCATCACAGACCTAGGAATTTTTAACCATTCTTCCACTATAATATTTTTAAGATCTGTTCTGACTCTCACCCCTAGTTTTCGTCTTTGACGGCCTAGATGGTCCCAAACGGCTTAGATCAGTTGAATAAGAAGGAGTTTTCAGTTGTAGAGTGTAATACAGTTACCAAATTTAGTTAATTTTATTGTTTTCCTTGCACACATTAAAAAAATGTAAGAATAAGTTAATTTTTTATTAATATTGTTTGATTGAACTTTTAGACTTTTATCAGAAAGAAATATATGGATTTAAGAATTGTTTACCGTATGTAAATCAAGAGATATATTCGACCGAAGAATCTTTCCTAAAAACAATAGTAGAGCAGTTAGATTTTTTTTTCTCCATCACTCCTCCAGGTAGCATATTGGCTTTCCACAAAACATCCGTTGCTTTGTTACACTTTGATTTCTCAATTTGATCTTTCAAACTAAGTACTGTCCACTGTAGCTTACTCCATATGATTTTGCATAGTGGTGAAGATCCTTGCTAATTGTTGGTGATCTTTACTTTAGCATTGTGATTTTTCCTCAGTAGGTGACGTGTTTTCCTGATCATTCGTCTGATGTTTGTCATCATCTCCAGAGGTGTGCGGTAAGGTCAGGGGGGCTTCTTGTTTATTTTTTAGATGGAGTTGTCTGGAGAGAAGTTGAAGCTGGAGTTCGAACCTGTGTCGTTTGTATTGTTATGCGTGCGCTCACGCTACTCCACAGAGCAGTTAGATTATACTCATAGTTAGGCAAAAGCCATACCATTCCAGAATATACCATGAGAAAGAAGAAAATCTACAAAACAAAGCTCTTTTATTGACTTCAATATATTACGATGGCATATAGACAAAATAATGATTAAAACAAATATAACCTGCTTATGGATAAGCAATATATTAACACTCAACTTACCACATACTGCGTAAAGAACTATAAAATATATACTTATATCATATCCCTTTTAATTGTCATTATTATAAGATGGAATATTAATTACTTCCAATATTTTTGATGAACCATTTCATTTTCATTTACGTTTCCATTTCTGCTTAATTTAACAAAATTCCTTATACGAGAGCATTTCTTTTTTGTTTCTATCATTCAGTCGTAAATTATTAACAAAATGATTTACTGATTAATGATATAAAAAAAAAATTGCATTCGTTTATCTGCTGTCGGCATACGCAAGTAAAAAAAAACTAAAGAAATATCAGAAATTATGAGACTATATTTGTATGTAATACGTATGTAAGTATGCAATAGTATAAAATTAACAACAATAAACTTCGGAAATCAGCATAAAAATGATATATTTTTAGCCTCAGGTTTTTATAAATACGAGCTTAAGCCATGCAATTTATAACTCAGAAAAAGTAAAATGAAACGAAAAGAAAGAGTTGCCAGTTTTACGAAAATACCATTTATTTAGAGAATTTGCTGATAGGGGAAGATTTTGTAGAGAATTAGGTGAAATAGTCTGGGATAACAAAACAGTTTTCATATTTTAATTCTTATCATATCTAATCTAAGACAGGTGATACGTTGAACATAGCATGTAACTCTTCCAGTTTGAATGAAAAAAAAGTACTAGTACAGTTAAAGAACAATAATGCAGCGAACGAAGATGGTTTACTTGCGTAAACCTTATGAACTGACACTACAACAGTGATATGAAGCCGTATAAGGTCTTATATCACATCAACATGGGAGGAAGAGATGCCGCCTTCAAATTGAAAGAAAAGCATCATTGTAAAGTTTTCAAAAAGCGCCGACTTGAAAAATTGTAATAGCTGGAGAAGAATCACTTCGCTTAACACATGTTACAAGATACGAGCAGTCTTAATACAATTAAAGCTTGAGAACAAAATAAAGAACATATTGAAATAAAAAAGTATGCTTCCGGCCAAATAGAAACTGCTTAGACCCAGTCAACTCTCACCATAATAGAACAGTCTCTAAAATAGAAATCATTGAGAACAAAAAGGAGTACCCTCGAAAATAATCTGAATAATATGAGAAATATACGAGAATGCAGAACTTTCTGTTCTTTACAACGGAAGGATTCCATACTAACACTGGATGTCCACTTTTACCTCTACTATTCACTATTTTACTGGATAAGATCATGAGCGAAGTCTGTTCACAGAGAAGAGGTATAACATGAAGTCATTCACGACAACTCGTTGACCTGGATTATGCAGATGATATTTGTCTACTCACATAAAATCTTCCACATGCAGTCCAAATTAGAAGACATAGAAACACTGGCACGCAATGTTGGACTTGAGATAAATTACCAAAGCCATGAGAATTTAAAACAAAAGCATAGAACATCATATATCTAACAGGGCAAGCCACTTGATTATGTAGAAAGCTTATGCTCTCTGGAAAGCACAATGCCAACAAACAGCGCTCCAGAAACAACAAAGCAAGAGCAGAAGTCGGGCGACTGCACTCAATATGGAGAAGCTCATACATATCCAATAAGCCAAGCTCAGAATATTCAACTCATGTGTAAAGTCAATTCTGTTGTACGGCAGTGAAACATGTTACAGATAATCACCAACAAGTGCCTCAGAACCATATGCATTATATTCTGACCTAATACCTGGCCTAATACTGGAATTTGAAAAAGGAAAAGCAGACAAGACAAAGAAAGTGGAAATGGATGGGCCATATCTTAAGAAAAATCCCCATAGTATTACAAAAACAGCACTTGAGTGTATTTCTCAAAGAAACTTACGTGGTAATAGGCGAAGACAACGGCAACAAACGGTGTAAGATAGAAATGCTTTGTGGAAGGCATGTGCTGTTAAGAAGAGTAATGGAAAAAAATTCGATATCGATCGCTAGAAAGTTCTTAAAAGAATGCTAAAAACTTAGCAATAACGCATGATTATTCAGTATGCAGTTCAACAGTCCTTAGCCCATTAGTAGCTTTGCAAAAATATTTGTCTTTTAAGCCTTACGAAGCTTACATCATGCATATTGGTGCCTTAACCCGCAATTATGATAGTATTCGTTAAAAGGAGTGCCATACTATCGGTCTGATTCTACTGATCAACACAAGTTTTGTTTCGTTTTTTTTTTTTTTGTTGTTGGCTATTTCTGTGGCCATGACTACTATGCAGTTTGATAACTTTGGCAAAAAGCTAAAAAATTAATACAATACTTCTACAGAACACTATCAAACGATCCTTTATAAGATTTATTTAAATGAATGGCTTTAGGTAAATCTCGTTACAAACTCCAGTAGTTGTCTGCCATATGTGAATACCACCTCGGTGATGAGGCTCTTCCATTTTCCGAAGATGCCGATGATATCTTTCACCCTACTTCTCGCTAAGTTCACCCAGATTTTGTTTAAATCGGTCTAAGTGTGAGTGCAGGAAGTGGGGTTTTTCGCTCAAGTTGCATGTTCGATAGCTTGTACTCAGCAAGCTCGAAATGTTCGTATGATTTTTCTTTTTTTGCTTAGGAAACAAAACGAATGAATTGCAAGCTTTGGATTCAACTTCAGTCATTGATTTGACAAAATTAAGAAAACTACCCATGACTTACGTAATTTAATTATAAAGGTTTTATATAACGCAGTTTTCACAAAGTCCGATATAGGTCTTCGATATTTTTCAAATATATATTTACCACAAATATAGCTAAACGAAACCATATCTAAAACATTAATAAAATATATTTTAGTGTCCAGTAAAAAACGAAAATCTGATTAAAAACACTAAATTAGGGTAGTAAGCTACGAGTATAACTCAAAAACAAAATTTGTTAGAGAAAAACTGCTGCTATATTTGAAAAATTCGCGTCAATTTGGTACAGAAACAAAAAAAAAACAAAAAAAATCCCGAGAAACAGAAATTTTGTTTTGTTTTGTTAAGCAGTGTTTTTAATGATACAATATGATCACTTTTTTACTTATTTGCGCTCTAGAAAAAGCACAAATTATACCGTTTTAAACTTGTCCACCATAAGAAAAGAGGGAGTCTTTTAATCTCTTCAATATGTTTATATTATGTATCACTAGTACACTACGTTCTTTGCTAAACTGACGGAAATCACTGCTCATACAGTAGTCCTATGCTCACGCATACTTTTTAAACACGACTGAGTCGCTATGGCTTGTGCAAATACACCCAAAAGGGTCTTTATCGTAGCCTTACTAACATTTCCTATGTGAGACCTAAGTTAAAATATATTGAAATCTTAAAGAAAATCGTTATAAAGTTAGTCATTAACGAAAATAACGAAAATGTTTAATTACAATTTTGGTCGTTTATTTAAGAGACTTCAACCTCCATTTAGACAAATTCATCTAAAGGACACCACGCTGACATTTCAGCTTACCTCTGGCCGTACTAATATCTATTTTGATAGTGTGTTTCAACTACAGGCTGTATTCGTGAATGCCGAATATTTCTACACGTTCTAGAGAAAATCTTCTAAGGTGTGAAAGCCTGAGACAAATGTACGAACAGTGTAGAATGATATTTAATCTGCTCCAATATATCTTTAGATTAGGTTCTACCACAAAAACGCAGGTGTAGAATATAGAAAACCATTAAACACCATGAAGAATCCTTAGGGAGTGTGAACGGAGGATAAATATATTAATTGTAATTACAACTGTTTTGATGGAAGGTGATCACAGCGATCTATGCAGGCCTTTCCGTTTTATCTTGCCAGAATCATAAGGATGCTCTGACCTTATGATGTTTTTCATTAGAGGTAGAACTTAGGAGTTTAATTGAATGAACTTGGCAACTCTTTTGCCTTGCTTTGGAAAATACTCAAATACAAGGTTATGGCGGATGTAACGTGGTATTAAGGTTTTGAAGTTCTTCTAAGAGAATTAAACTCTTTAAGAATGACTTCTGTCATAATAATTAATGTGAATATATCAAGAATTATAGTAAAACTTTGTCAAGTTCTCTTTATATTCTACTTTCCACATTAGTGAAGATTCGGGATTATCTATTATCTATCAAAGTGAATATCTCTTTCTTTAAAAAATTACCCTTACACCGGTATATAGACTCGGGCTAATAAGTATATCAATTGTGATTCGAGTTGAATTGGTCAGAAGAGAAATATAGCCGTTATATTTACAGATTTGCTCTGTTGTATTCCCTTGCCACTAACTGATGATATTATGGCAACTCTCTCTCGTATCATTGTGTGGACTCATACCAAGAAAAAAATGGTCCTGCAAAGGGTATACAGTAGTAGCTCATGAAATTTGTTGTTATAACATGCTGAATTCAAAATGCATTTCGACATAAAGGATTTTTTGTGTAGCCTTATGCTAACTACATCAAAGTAAGGCTACGAATAAGGCCGTTATATTATTTGGTGAGAGAATACAAATCTTTTTTGCGAATATTGTAAAATCCAGCAGTAATCTCTAGCCCGAAATAGCAGAGGAACTGCACCCATCAGTCTGAATATTTCACAAAATATGCCGAAGTTACCTAAGATCACAGTGTTCAGCAAACCGACCCCATTTCAGTTGACTAGTAATAGGCCTCTGGATCTACCATTAGAAAGAAAGACAAATTTCGTAGCTTGCTTCAGTCCGAATACAGACACCCATTTGCTAAGCTGTCCACTCTATTATTTTCAGGGTGCCGCTCATACCCCATAGGACGCAACACAGTGTAATCTTGTTGTAAACACTAAGTTTACTAAGTGATTTTAGACGGTCCCTAACAACTTTTGTCCTTACCTCACAAGATGATGAAAGCCTTAAGGCCGCTTAACTATCTAACATTTTTTAAATACTCAAAGCTTCGATTTGTTCCTAGGAAACTAATACAATGGTGATGACAACTTAGACGAACTTATAACTTAGATTAATAGTCAGCATTAAATTTTGCCAGTGTTGTTTACCCATGAAATGGATCGCCATCAATACGCCAGCCTTCAATTTGGCGCCACCTGGTAATCTGAAGTCTTTTACTGGCATTCTCCATCACCAAACATGTTCAATGCAGAAATGTGCAATATGGCCACTATTGCAAGTGTATGACAGGTCTTCATCACATCAGTAAGTAGTCTGCGTAGAGACCGAGAATTGCCTCCATGGCATCGCAGCATGGCCTAATAGTGATTTTACTATCGTAATAAAAAAGCATTGAACCAGTTTGGTTCCTAGACTCGCCTAATGTACACTGATCCGTTAATATAGGACAAATGTTTCTCCCAATGTAAGAATCATATTCAGCATGACCCATAAAAAAAAGAATTTTATAGTTGAGATGGCTTATATAACACGGAAGGAAAGAAGAGAATGTTTCAACTTTTATGACATCTTTCTATGCTAAAGTTGAAATGTCTTTACTTCTGGGTGTAAAATACTTTAGTAGTATGATCAGTTAAAAGACTACTTTAAAAGACCACTGACTGTTTTTGCTCAGATAAAAACTCTTCTATTATTTTTAATGGAAGCTGACAACTGTTATATCGGGTGATTTTGTTAAAGTTACACAAGTTTAAATGACAATAAATTATAAAAAATGTTATGATATTAATTTTTAACTATGCTTTCGGATATGTGGTCGCCACGGCTAGAGCGTACAAGATGCAATCTGGAACCTATTTTTTTACAAACTTTTTGTAGAATGTGCGTCTGTTTTTCGCCAATAACTCATTGAATACTGATTTCCAGGTGTTTAATGGTCTCTGGGTAATTGACAAGTGGCTTTACATAACTGCAAAGAAAATAATTCAATGGGGTTAAGTCACATGACCTTGGTGGCCAATTAATTGGATTATTACGTGAAATAACTCTTTCAGAGTAGCGTTACGTCTACTATTATAATATTATAATGGTAGAAAGATTTAAGCTTTTTTAATTATTAATTTTTTGGATTTCTCTTTGTTACTTGGAAACCCTTTTATTTCTGCTTTTAAATTATTAATGATTTTTGATTGTTACAAAAAACGTAAACTCTGGGAATTATAACGACAAAAGGAATTTCAGAAGCCCATAACCACACGATTATAAACAGGTAAAATGGCATAAAGTGAAGATAGAGGTTGAAGAGCAAAAAAAAAAAAACGTTAAAACGTCAGCCAATGTTTGAAAAAAAAAAAAAACAAAAAACTGCATTCAAACAACAACAGAAAACAAAGAAAGAAAAATGATAAAAAATAAAGGAAATAAATAATAAAATCATAGTGAAAAGAAAATGAAATTAAAATATCGTCAACGATTATGTTTCTTTTTTTCTTCTCTTTTTAAATGCAACCAATTTGCCTGCATATGCAACAACTTACCACCACACATATATACAACCATTTACCTTGACATACACAGCACAAATAAAATGATGATAAAATATTTCTGAAAAAGAGGATCAAAACGCAAAAATTAAAATAAAAATCCAAAAAATAGAAAAAATAAGTAAAAGAAGAGTATAAGCCTGATGTTGGCAAGTCATTTAGACGAATAAACCAACAATTCATTTTTATTCTACGGTTGCTCTGCTCTGTAGCTTTCAAAAAGAAGGAAACAGCAACATACGGAAAAGAAAACAAAATAAAAAGGCTTTGGCGCCGTCATCATCGTTTATCCCTTATGGTAGAGCAGCCCCCTCACAAACGAATGGTAGCCTGCTGTGCCACAAAAATTCAAAAAGTTGAATTTATTGCACTGACAGCGCCCGGGCCAAATAAAACACAAAAAATCAAAAAACACAATAAATGTTTTTAAAGTTCAATTTAAATGAAATCAACATTTGTTGTTCTGTCAGAGATACTTCATACACTCCTCGTGCATTCGCATTTGTATTCGTAATCGCATTCATTCATTCTCTGTTTGATTTTGTGATTATTGTGTGTGTGGTCCTTCATAAATGAGTGTTGTGGGATATATTTTTATGCGTCGTATACCAATGATCGGATGGTGTTTTAACTCCTTCACTCTGTGTATTTTTTGGTCAGTTTTATTTTAAATTTTGTTTATTCGCAAAAGAGTTATGACTTATATTTCAAGGTTAACTATTTGAATAATAAAAGTAAATATTTCTGTTAAAATAAAAGCATTTTTATATTCAAGTCATAGCGAAATCAAATTTTGCCAAAGGTATAACACAATGAAAACCTTAAAATCATAGCGATTTGTGTTTTTCTAACTTAAATATCATTTTAAACCGGCGGAGCTGTTTAAGACCGGAAGACACGAGGTGGTGTTCACAACCTGAGGGAAAGAACGCATTCCAGTCTACAAAATAGGAGATAAGTCCGTTTGCGTCAACTAACGCGGAATATCATAAGTCTCCTCTTTGTCGATTATAGTGTGCAAAATATTGAAGCCCAAGCTCGCCAACGTCATCCAACTCTGTCAAAGTGGATTTAGGAGGTATATGTCTACAGTAGACCAAACCTTCACTCTACGATAAATACTTTATCGATTATTAGGCTGCATTTGACATTCGTATAAGAGACAAAGTGGTGTGAAAACGTGTCTGCGTTATTTTTTTTTCTCCATCACTCCTCTAAAAAGCATACTGGTTTTCCACAAAGCCTCCGTCGCTTTGTTTCAGTTTCAATTTCAAGCTAAGTAGATAATTAATCTACTGCTATTCGCTTCCATATGATTGTGTAGTGGAGAACATCCTTGCTAAGTATGATGATGGTGATCCTTACTTAACATTGTAATTTTTTTGCATTAGGTTCCGCTTTTCGCGTGATCATTAGTCTTAATGCTAGTCATTATAACCAGAGATAAGTTGGAGGGTCAGCGAGACGTCTTTAGATGAATTTACTGGGAGGGAGTTGCTTTATTAAACTCGAATTCGCAATTAATTTCTTTCTCGTCATTTCCTCTGCTAGGGATTCGAGCTGGGCCACATGTGTAGTGTGCCTGCGCTATAACAACCACCCCCGTCTGCATATAGAATACCATCAAAATTTGTACGCCATTGTGGAATAATATTAAGTGACATGATATCGACAGTTTAAATTTCGCTACTACAAGAGATCTGAGAGAGAGTGATGTTTATCGTGTAATTTATTTAATATTTTGATAGATTGACAATTTATATCAAAAACCATACCCTTCTCACTTGTGCGGATGACTTTTATATTATTGAAAGGACAGAACGAGATGTATCTGTAGCTTTTTCAAGAATCGAAATACAGCAGTCGAAAATGTTAGCATATGACAAGGCAAACATAATGCTGACAACTGCGGGAGAAGCAACCCGAAGGAAAAGAATCGAAATAGAGTTGTCAAAGACGTGACTGTTGGCATATTTTAGCCAACATAAGGCTAGCAAGACAAACATAACGCTTGCCACTGCGGGACTACGGCTGACGTCGAATTAGTAGACGCATAAATCAGAGAAATGATGCCAGCTCTGAGCTTAGTAACTGCTTAATTTAGAACTCTCTCTCGAAGGACGAAGATTAAAGTCTACAGTAAGCTTATTCTATAGGGAGGGAAAATCCTTCCATTTACGTGAAGGAAGATCATAGACGTCGGACGAACCGCGAGCAGTATACAGCATATAATGCAGTGAAGCACTTCAAAATACAGCGATTGACTTGACTGGGATATATCGGACGAATGGAGATGAATGTTTCAGCCAGAGAAAATTACGACGGTAAGCGAAGGCAAGGAAAATCAAGTCAGTCTTGTGACCTGTGAAAGGACCAAGGGAGATGTGAGAATCCTTAGTGTAAGAAACTGCAAACTGTAATTTGTTATTTTACAGCCAGTTGGCGTACATCATAATGAATTATCGTGACAAACGCTGAAAATAGTAAATCATCGATAATTGACAATGAGCTTTCTTCAGTGTTATACATGACCTTTTAAAGCGAGGTTGATTTTATATTGCAGGTGTCAGTGAGTCCTAACAGACGATATCATAGTCGTTAACAGGGAGGTATAGTATACAAAATCCTATATCGTTCAGCATATCGTCGATTCATAACAGAACTAATTAAATTAAAATTAAATTTAAGCATTCTTTAGTATGGTGATATTACAATGAAGTTGTCATACATAACTCCCATTGATTTTGTCATTATCACGAGTATTGATCAATGAAATTTTTTATTTATGATAATTTCATACAAAAATTCACCTTGATACTGATATTGTGACTATGATTCGTCGACGAAAGTATTATACTGACAGTGTTACTCAAATACGTTGTAGAACCAAATTAAATAAGTCATTTTAGAGGGTAAATATCTTGAACTTTTCCATTCAGTGACACTTTGTAAGCAATAAACTACTTTAGCATCGATAATGTCCAATTTTAAAAAAGTATCTAAGCCACATTAATTGCTTCCTAAAGTTGTATTTCGCTTTAACTATTTCATTGTCCTACACATGGTTTATGCTGCTTAGAAGTGATGATGTTGACATAAGGCATTATATTATGGAGTGTTTTTTTACACTTACACAAGTTTAAATTATAATAAAATAAAGAAGTATATTTTTAATATCAATGAAAGCCCGTTATCCACGGCTGACGCGTACAAGGCGCAATCTGGAACACCAATTTTGAAAAACTCTTCCAAGCAAATGCGACGGTATTTCGTCACTAACTGTCTTAATTTAATTTCCAAGTGTTAAATTGTCTCTGGTTCATCGCCATAGACAAGTGACTTTACATAAGCTCAGAGAAAATAGTCACACGATCGTGAACCATTACGTGAAATAATTTTTCATCAAAAGTTTATTTTCAATTGTAGCGCGCATTGTATGGCATGTGGGTCCGCCCTGATGAAGCCTTATGTCAGCGGAAATAATGCCAGCTAATTAGGTTACGAAAACAATTCTAATCATGTCACTGTAGAGTTCACCATTGATAGTAACATTCTGACCATCATCGTTTTTGAAGACATATGGATCACTGAAAGCGCATCAAACAGTAATTTTCTGTAAATGTAATGGTGTTTTAACAAAAGCTTGTGGTTTATCCTTAATCCAAATGTGACAATTCTGTTTATTTACGTAGCCGTTCAACCAAGATGTGCGTCTGGTCTTCTTCGGCTTTCTTCCCATTCATGAGGTATACTGCCAAATGCCAAAAAAGTGCTGCAAAAACTCATCACATGTGCCTGGAGACGATTTGTAAAACTCAGTTTGTAGGTTATCCGGTAGGTTATCCGGTAGGTTATCCGGTAGGTTATCCGGTAGGTTATCCGGTAGGTTATCCGGTAAGTTATCCGGCGGCATTACGGTTTTTAGCTCCGTTGTTGCCCGTGTAATTTCAGTTCTATCTGGGGTCGCTGTGGAAATAATTCCCAGTGGTGTTATCTTGATTGGTTTTCCAATCATTGCCGTTTTCATCGTTCTATCGACTTAGCGTTCCCTGAAAGTGCTCATACCATCTGCTTACTTGTTCTTCTGTTGTTATTAAAAGCCTATCATTTTTGTTTTTGATAGGTATGAATTTTGTCAAAGATCGTTTTATAGTCGCGGTTCTGTTGGCTGAATCACCCTCAGATTCAAGATTTCCAGTTCCTTATGCATTGTATTAAGCTTTTTTTCTTATCATACGGTTCAGTCTTTTTAACGAGTGATCAAAAGGTAGGAGTTAGCCATTCGAAATTTTGAATTTGGAAGTTTGCCAAATAGAACCATTAATTGGGTAAAAAATTTTAACAATTTGCAAGCGATTATGTAGAATAATTTTATCCAACCTAAGCAAAAATGAACAATTAGCTGTTAAATCGGTTGTCAAGGTTGTGAACCTCTATAAAAACATCCGATATTTTAAGTCAAACTACAAAAGAACTTGCAAAATAATTAGCAAACACCCAACAAAAACTTCAAAACCTTTGCTAACAGTGCCTTACAAGTTGAAGCCGGGAGAAACCGGTTGAAAAACAATTTTAAGTGTCGAAAATGCTGTTTGAAGGCGATAAGAAGAAGTTATTTTTCTTCGAATGGTTAATTCATATAAGAAGCCTTTTCAACCAACCTTATATCCATTACGCAGAGGTAATACTTTATATCACGAGAAGGGTGTATACGAGTATAAGGAAACATATTTAAATTTTAGTTTTTTATTTTTACTAGGAAAGGTTTCAAGTATCATCTTCATTCCTGGACACTGAGGATTTCAATTTTATACGTTGTTCTGTAATTTTGTCATCGGATGGAAAATTTAAAATATGTCGTGAATTACAGGCTATTGGCAATATTTTTTTCCAGTTTTGTTCAGAGTGTTACAGCTCTGTTCACCTGACTGATTAATCTGCTTCTAAATTTTTTAGTTTGCCTGCAATTCATATGGTGGAATCACTTATAATACTGGTTTCTAATTTTCGTTTAAAGTTTCTTAATCATTCTAACATTGTTACGTTTAAGCTGAGGGTGGCTCAATGGCCTTCATTTAAGTTTTTTTTTTGCGGAACTTAAAATCGTATTTCTCCTGTTCGAATCCCTTTGAGTAGTTGAAGATAGAGAGAAATATACAGATTATAATTATCGCTTTGTTTTTAAAGATAAGGTGAAATTTTACAAAAATTTGGGAGTAATGAGAGGACACAGTGCCATAAAGCAAATTTGTCGAAAATTGAAAAGTTATTAGCTAAATTCCAAATTAAACCAAAAAATTGTATTAAAATTTATTAAACGGTATTAGTATCGGTCCATAAGCAATGCTTTTACAGCTAAAATAAAAAATATCAACAATTTGTAGCACCCTAATGTCTGTTAGTAAAATTTATTTCCCAACATTAAAAAATTTCATTTAAAATGCTGTGAAATTGCTTTTGGTTGGACAACCGTTTTATATATTTTTTCTTTAACGTTCGTCTTCTGTCCTAAACTGACTTTAAATTTCTGATCGTTTAGACCGCACACAACACAAAGTAAGTAAATTATGGTTTTGTTGTTCCAATCTATACTCATTTGCATAAAACAACTGGTAGAGTATAAAAAAAACAATAACAAGCAACAAACATGTCATCAAGTGTCAAAAAATATGGAAAACATATTTTGACATGACAAGCTAAACAAGTATAACGGAAAGGATAAGTGTAGTAACAACAACAACAACAATAATATGAAGAAATATTCAAACACCTTTGAGGTAAACGAACACCAACCAACAGCAAATGAGGTGACAAAAGTGCCCTTCTTTAAGAGGTGAAGCCCGTCTTTAGTTTCAACATTATTCGGTTGTTCTTTTTTTCAAATGTGAAACTTTACTTTTAAAATTTATTTTATTGATTTTATTTTAATTTTTGTTTTTTTTCAGAAATTTTATGGGAAAGTAAAATTTAGAATTAATAAGCGGTATTGACAGCATGGTAAGTTAATGTAACGTAATTAAATGATATCGATAACGCAGTTAAATAAAATCAAAAAACTCTCAAATTTCATAATTTAGAATGAAAGAAATACTAATTGATTCTTATCAGGCATTAAAAAGCGACAAATATTGTCAAGTCAGAGACACGTTGAGTTTAAATTATTTTCTCAAAGCAAATATTCTTTAGGTGATTAGGGTTTAAGGTTTAATTGTGAGCTTAAAGAATGTCGCTTCGACATATAAAGTTTATTTCAAGTATCTACCTATGATTTTGAGGGCTTTGTTATAAAAATAATACGTTACTGGATTAGTAAATACAGTGATAAGTGCCTTTTTTAAGCCAGGACTAGATAAATTCCAAATATTTGAAAAGAATTTGCTGCAGCTATATAACCAACTAACAATAGAATATAGTTTAAAAACAGGTTATTCACGCAACAACAGAGCCCTTTTTATACTTTCTAAAGGAAGTGTGGACATATTCTGTCTTGTTGGGATAACGAAAAACGCAAGTTTTCAGCACTTGTGTAAAGCTTATACGTTTTTATGGCCGTGAAACCTGGTGCTTATCCAGAATCAACGTACGACTTCTTCATTAACCGATGTCTAAGACTTGCAATAAAATTATTCTGGCCAAACATCATAAGTATTAAGATCTGCTATGAGTCCAACTTGTAGGCTTAACGTAGAAGTAGGCCATTCCTCTTCTTATCGGGCCATCAGACTCTTGTTAGTACTTGTAAAAGTGCTTAAGACTGTTACTTCTGTTATCTGTTTTGGGAAGGAAAATGCGTTGAAGCTGCTTCAGCGTTTGTAAAGAGTTCTGTTGAACAATCCACTACGGAGTATATGTTTGGCTCTTTCACTGATTTTAAAAGAGCTTGTCTGAGATTAGTAGTCGTGAAACGAACATGTGGCGTAATTTGAGGATAGAAATGATGTTGTTTGTTCCAATCAAAAGGTGTGAAGAGAAGTCATATAGCATTATCTTACGCGTTCTATATACGGTTCTTCTATTTGACATCTAATGATAGATATTCTGTTAAGTCAACTTGTGATGACATTCATGCTTTAGCAATAGACGAACGGCTTCCTCGTCCTGATCGAAGGCCATTCGCATGCTGAGCTGGATAGTAAGGGTATGCAGGCATAAGTATTGCTTGTGCGTGAGGTTGATGTTGATATCGTAGTAGACAGGCAACCCCACTCATCAGATTGATAAATTAGTCAGGTATCTAGGTAGAATTATGAAAGAGCTATAAATTTCCACGTTTATTTTACGCGGTTTGGGAAAAAGTTGACGCCTATTTCTGGAAAGTTAAAACGCATTTAGAGTGATTGAAAACTCAGTAGGCGCGCCTTTCGTATATGACTATATGTGTGGTACAAAAGGGTCATGTCTGCTATTGTACAGCGCAGTTCATATAGTTTTGAGCCCGCGTTTCAGTTTTTCGAAAGTTTTAACGCTTTGCAGATCCTCGTTGATGTACCTCTTATTGACTTGCAGGTGATATTTTCGATAATATCAAAAAGGGGCTACCGTTTCTAATGCATGATATTATTGACGAACAGTGACAATGGAAGGGTTAGTGACTGATGAATTTATACTTGAAATGATGTTCATACACCGACACTTCGGCTTCGGATTAATATTTGAGTTCATATTAACAAGCATGGAGAGCTTAAGAACTGAAAATAAAAATTCAAATCTCAACATAAACAAGCCATTTGTGTCGTATGATATGCCTGCACCGAAATAGTGTTTTTTGCCACTTGCATTAGCTACCCTTTTCAGTAAAATCGCTCCTGTATTTTTCCACCTTCCGAGAAAATTGGCAATCTTCAAAAAGTGTGAATCTAGTAACCCTGAAAACTACCACTCAATAGCAGTTTTTTCCGCCGTCTACAAGGTTATGGTGAGGTGTTTTGAGAGAAAGTGCTTATTAATGACGGTAGAGTAGCCAACTCTATAGATTTATTTGAGCATCCTCTCAGTGTGACACTATTACGTAATGTTCTGAATATATATAATTCCTAATAATCACATATTCCTACGCTATATCCATATTTATCCTAGAGTATATCCCTTTTTAAGTTGATTATATAAGGAGAATTTGTACATTAGTCGCACTGTTCGTCTATGCAACAATGTTTCTGCGAAATTGGTAAATTCAAATCAAATGCCAATAAACACTACTGCCTTTTTTCCTTTTCATTATCTATTCTCATAGTATAAGCGCAATGCACTGCGCAGTACTGCTAATTATTCTTTTATTTAATGATTTTTTGGTTTATCTTACAACAAAAAAATTAAAAATTTACATATTGGGTGTACTAATTATAATGAACTACAAAATAAAAAATTATCACTGGCTTACATATCTCCCACGTCTCTTACTCGTAGCTTATGACCGAATCCCATCTTAGAAAAACTTCTAATTTTTAGAGGCGATCCACTTAGACCCCAATCTTATATTTCTTCAAAAGAAGTGATTCCGTGACATACTGTTGTAATATATATTGCATTTAAGGTAATAATCAGAAGGAGCTATGTTTATAGAATTTAATCGTTTCTAAAAATTGTTTGGAAACTTTGTCACGAGAGACCGAACATTGTTAGGCAAAAGGAAAACCTTATATGTCTGTCTGTCTGCTTGTCTGTCTTTATATTCTGGCCGTTTTTCTCATAATGCACGGTTCAACCGAAGTTATTGCAATCTGCTCCGAATACCGGGTTGTAGCAGCTTAGAGTACACAATGCCGACTTGATACCACTAAGAATGCAAAATTGCATTATAAATATTAAAACAACTTATATATACTTACACACAAAAAGCCGTGGGTTTTTGCCAACCCTGGAAATAAAGCATATGAGGTTCTAAAAATGTACTGTAGACAGCCTCAACAGCTGCTCATTCTTTGGTAACTTAAGTGCTCCTTTTGGTCTCATAGCAGGTGAGTTAACTTTCCCATCGTTCGTTTGGCATTTCAATGTTTCGAATTGATTCGTTTGGACCCCAAGTACCTGCTCAACTTCTTCTGCTTTTCAGTTACGTTTAATGCCCTTAAGTTTATATACCCATGTAAGGGTAACCATTGAATGTCTCGCGACATATCTCGTGGCTATATTTCTGTTGCTACTCTTTCCATATCAGCAGCTTCAAATAGGTTAATATTCAGCTTAAAGCCATCAGCCTATAAAAGCAAATAATTACGAAAATCCAGCTTTGTACCCACAACTGAAAGTTATCAAAAATATATTCTTGGCTCGATAGCGCCTATTAGATAATATCACTTTTGAGGTATTTCAACTTTATTCATTTTTGTTGCATAGTGTAATCGAGTTGCTATTAGTACTAAAAATAACTAAAAACCGAAAAATACTCAAACAAACGAATGTATAAAAGAATTTAGAAAACGGAAAATAGTTGTGAAGAATATCGAATCTGTTAGGAGAGTACTACACTTATTTTTTAAGTTAGAAAGTTCAAAAAAAGTACGACCATGCCAATTTTCGTATTGCTGAGCTGACGGGTTGAAAATTGTATTCGCTGCAAATACGCCAGTTTTGCTTATTGATGTAGCTATTTAACCAGAATCCGTAAAACGAATTTCGCGAGCAGATTCTTTTCTCATTAAGAAGCGTTGTTCTGGCGTTTAACATTCTCAGCATCAAACTATAGTTATCGATATCGATAGTTCACATACAGCTATAAGAACACCCTATAGTATACATTATTACAGATTAATTAGAGACATAGGTGTTTTTCTTTTTTTTATGAATCTTTAATAACTACATCACATTTTGTGAAACCAGAACGATCTATCAGCAATTGAAACTTCGCAGAAACCTAGTCGAGGTAAACATAAAAACTAACCTTAAAAAAATACGTTTTTAATTTATTTAATTATTTTTTAACAAAAAGTATTAATACTTAGCTGCAATAAATTTCTAATTTTGAAAAAAATACTCTTCAAACAATCGATAAATACGCCCTGCAGTATTAAATCATTACTGTATTTTGTCAAGAATCGCTTTAAAACACATAATTTTCTTTTTACATATTTAATGTAAAAATATTCAAAAAATCAATTGGAAAAGACCACAAAAGTAAATTAATAATAAAAATTATTTATTGCAAAAAATTTCACCATTTACCACTTTAAAATCAACATCCAACTATGTTTTTATCGTCTTTGTATTAACCCTTATGTGTGCGGCAATAAAAAGATACCTTTAACAGATTGACAAGGTACCCCGGTACCACATAGAGAAAATATGCATTTTCATATCACTATAGTATTCATATTGTTACGAAAGTAAATATACAACACACCAGCGCTTTAAAACTGTCTTGTGGGATTTAGGTATATTTTGTATCACCCTGTCAATTTGGCTGCAAAGCCAAATCGACCATCTTTACGTTACATTTGAATCAACGGATATGAAAGTAGAAGATGGTCGGTATTTCCGGGACTTTCCAAACTGTAGGCAATTAGGTATATAAAGGGGCAGCTTTACCTACAAGTGAGCTAGTTATCGTTTTGCTGTCGTAAGATAGAGACGTGTTTAAGTGGAAATAAAAGTGTTTTATCAGTGAGTATTAAGTTGTTGTAAGCAGTATAGAAGTTATTGTGTAGTAAATAAAAATAAAAACTCTAAACAATAAAATAAAGTGGTGTTAATTTTATTTAAACGCAACTTAAACGAACTCAAACGTTTTAAAAAGGTAAAAATACAACAATATATACGAAAGCTGTATGTTAATGCTTTTGTTTAGCGTAACATAAATTCAAAAACGCAGATTCAGTAACTGTAGATGTAGCATCGAAAGCATCTGATGCAGAGCAAGAATGATGTATAGAATTTGATGAGGACTTGAATGATTCTGATGAGCATGAAGAGCATGAAATTAACAATCAACTTTATAGTAAGGATGGAACGCTTGGGCGCCTTGAACCATATCCAGAATCATAGACTTTCTTTAGAAATATTTACACCAACGTTGTAGCTTTGCGCCTGGCTTAAATATATATATAGAATATATATATATATATATATATATATATATATATATATATATATATATATATATAATTGAATAGAATAATTTTAAATACATCCTTATATATATATATATATATATATATATATATATATATATATGTATGTATATATATATATATATATATATATATATATATATATATATATATATATATGCTTTAAAATTATTCTATTCAAGGAAATGTGTGACATAACTTTGCTCGAAAGTAATAGAAAAGGAAAAAAGTGACTGATGAATATAATAGAAACATAGAAATAAAGTATCCAAATTCCTGTGAACGTCCACCAAACAAAGTATATATACAATTTACTAATATTTTGGGGAATATATATGTAAATGAGTCTCTAAGCATCTATAAAAATTAAGAAAACGAAATCACTTGCCACGTTTTCGTGCAACAATATACTGATAGACCGCTTTTACGCTTTATTCGCTATGATAACGAAAAAAATCGAGCAAAACGTATTGAACTTGATAAATGTTCGTCCATGAGAGACATTTGGATCATGCCAAATGAGAATTTATTTAAAAATTATAAGTTAGGCAACAGTATTGATGTTGATGAACAATTGTCTGGGTACAGAGGGCGTACTCGGTTCACACAATATATGCCATCGAAGCCAGAAAAATAAGACATTAACATCTTTTGGGAGTGTGACTTGAGAAGTTCGTACCCTCTCAAAAGTCAAATTAATATAGATAATTCAGCTAATGGTGAGCGCCAAAGAAATCTAGGCGAAAAAGACCTAATCAGCTCGGGCAGAAATATAACTACAGATAAGTTTTCACTGCTCTGATACTTTTCCAGACATTAAGTACATGGAACCGTACACTGGTGGGAACATTGAGAAAAAACAAAACATAAAAAATGAATATAAACAAAAGTTAGGAGTTCTCTGAATATATCAAGCGTCTAAGGTCTAAGGTACCCGGGTACCCTGACACACACATAACGTTGAATTTATTTCATATTTATTTTTTAAGTTTTCTTTCCACTGTGTAGGGCACGAAATTTTCTGCAATACCATTACCAACTACCAATTTTAGTTTAATTTCTTCTCAAAAGCAATGAATTTCTTTTTTGGTACAGAAAGATAAAATCAACTTCCCCAGCATTAAAAAGGATATTCTTTTAACCACAGAAGCATTAAAATAATTATAGTGGACACAAGACAAGGTGGTTTTTAAAGAAGAAAAAGTGTAAAAGTGCACACAAAAAATTTTAAAATGGAATAAACTATATCTTTAAACACCATAAACACTCATACACTAGTTGCTGTTTATGAAATAATTTATCAAGCATTTCAAAATCTTAATTAAAGTTCCCTTCTTAATAGCAACAGGTTTTCAGTTTTAACGAACATTAATATTTGAGTGTAAACATTCTTCTTTTTGTTCATTTTAATTTTTTTTTTTACTATATGACAGGTAATTATCATAATGACAGTCTTGTTAACATTACGGAATGATCTTTACTTATAAAACAAGGTTGAGAGATAAAAAGCATTAAAAAACAAAACAGGTTAAAACTTCAATAAAAACCCATTAATATGCTCCTCTTGATATTGGTCAGTCGTTATTTGTAGATGAAATAAATGTTTCTTTTATTATTATATTTTTTTTAGTTCAAAGGTATATCAAAAGAAATTAATTTTGGAAATTAAGATTTATGTGTCATGTTTGAAAGTTAAAAAGTATCACTGCAGTAAATCCTTTGTAAGCTGTGCTACTTTTAAAATTTGACAAAATTACACATTTCATATTCTGCACCCTGAACAATAAAGCTCGAACATTACAAGATATCAAAGCGATAATAGCAAACTAAAGTCTAAAATAAATCCCTTTGAATAGATGGATTGCAAGCCAAAATCACACTCATTGATGAAAAAATAAAACTATTGATGAATGAAATATGGATAACGGAGCCAATGACAGAAAAATTAAGGACAGCGGTAGTAATCCTTATACACATAAGCGGCCCCCAACTTCAATGTTCAAGTTATCAGAAGTCAGCACAACCTATAAATGGCCTACAACGATAATAGCCAGTAAACTAAAATACTCTTCCAAAGATGTTGAGGGAGCTACCAGACTGGGAAAATCAACGATAGATAAGATCTTCGCTGTCATACAAATATGATAAAAGGGAATGAATATAAGTTGAATACCGTCCATTTCTTTATCGGTTATAAACTGTTCCATAACCAGTGCTATTCGACGCTTGCGCGTCCATAAGCCAACCTTTGCAGTACGTCATATTGCACCGGTATTTTTCCATCTTGCTGGAAGGTTGCTAATGGAACGCCAATCCCTAAAAAGGGCGTGATTACCAACCCTGTAAACTGTCGCCCAATAGTAGTTTCTTTATGTTATGGAGTTTCTTTAAGTTATGGAGTTAAGAATGCCATGCCTCTGCTTGTGATTACTAATATGCAAATAAGCAGTTAAATCTTATCAAGAAGAACAGATCTAAAACTTGTCTTAATTCTATCCGTCATGTCATAAATTAAATATTGCTTGAGAAAATAAATCACTAGACTTGACATATAAGGCCATCTATCATCATAGTCACCACTATGGTATTTACTAGGGTATCCACTCGATTAATCGTCGTTCGATTAATCGAAGAAGTTTTTAGTCATTATTTGATCGAATAATGAAAATAGCCAATTTCGAGTAATAAATAACTCGAACAATATTTGTCAATTACTCGTACAACCTTTGTATGTAAAATTTAGGGTGTAAAATAGCAAATGTTTATGATTATTTAGTTTTACACTTATATTATCTGTTAAAATTGTATTTTTGTTTTCATTATACACTTTCCGAACATAATTTTGCCTGCTTTCTCATCAGCCGTCACTGGTTTGTTAGACATTTTAGTTAAAGTTCTGAAAATCAACCTTAATTTCGCAAGGTTACCCAATAGCGATAAAACTTTTTAAATATATTTCCAAAACAAAAACAAAAGAGTTTTCAATCAAATAGTGCAATAGATTGTTTAATATTGAACCTGACCAAACTGCACCAAACGATGATCATCAGGAAGAAGATTTGAATCTAAACGAAAACAATGTTCTAGACGAGCTCAACAAAACAATGCAAAGTACTGCAAATTTTAAAAAATCGAATACAAAACGAATAAGAATAATAGACGATTTCATGTCTTTAGACAAGACAAAGAGATAAGAAAAACTTTCTAATGCAATTTTATCGCTATCACCAATATCGCACCCAAGGTTTGTCCTTTCTCCTACGATATTTCTAATATTTCTTAACGACTTTCTTCTTCCTATCTACTCTTTCGTAGATGACAGCAACATTTGTCATTCATATTCTTTTGATAGTTGGCCGAGCCTCTTGGAGATTGTGACAGAATCACAAGGTACCTGGCGAGCGAAAATCTCCAAGTAGGATAGTATGAAAAGTCTCGATTTTGATACAAGCAAGACCCTATATTGTTTTTTAATACTCAGACGTCGTGGTATATATTGGAAAATCAGATGCTCTGAAAGTTCTGAGCATGAGAATTCACCGTGGCGATCAGATATATCATGTGTCGAAAGAAACTTCCCAAAATGGCATACAACTCTCATGTATGGGCCAGTGCTTCAAAATTTTTTTGGAGCTTATCTACCGTGTTCGAGAGAGGGCAAAATTACTTATTATTGACGGTAGAGTAGCTAACTTTATCGATTCGTTAGATTATAGTCGCCATACCTTTGTATCTGATTGTCCAATGAATCGCAAAACGCATTGTAGAGAGAGTATGTTTTTTGTCACAACGTTCGTCTGTGGAATTATCTTCTCTCTACAGTTAAACCTACCACTTACTACATAAACAAATTTAATTCAAACGTCCATACTGGATTCTATCCTTTTACCGTAAACTATTTTCCTCATATCAGCATAATCCACTACAACAGTAGGGTCCATCCGCTGAGAAACAAAAAAAAAAAAAAAAAAATCAACCTCGTGTGTAAATAAAAAAGAGCAAAAAACCAAATACACATGTTTGGTTTTTTCCATTACATTAAATCCAACATTTCGAGCCAGTTTTTCCAGGTCATTTAATTTTGACTGCATGTTGGAGATCTTGTGTGAGAGTAGGCAAATATCATCCGCATAATCCAGGTCTTCGAGTTGTCGTGAGAAACTCCATGTCATACCTCTCCTTTGTAAAGAAACTTCGCTCATGATCTCATCGAGTACGATGGTGAATAGTAGAGGTGAGAGTGGACATCATTGCTTCACTCCAGCGTTAGTATGGAATGGTTGGCTGATGCTCCCGTTGTGAAGAACCGAGACTACTACATTCTCGTACATTGCTCGTATTATTCGTATTATTTTCTGGGGTACTCCTTTTCGGCTCAATGTTTCCATATAGCAGTCCTTTTGGTGGTATCGAAGGCTTTCTTGAAGTCGGCGAACAGTATACATAGAGGTGTACGCCATACTAGAGACTGTTACATTATTATGCGTAGGGTGTTGGCTGGTCTAAGCAGCTTCTATTTGGCCGGAAGCCTGCCTGTTTGTCTCGTAATATGTTCTATAGTTTGGTCTGAAGCCTTCCCTGTATTATGACTGCTAGTATCTTGTATATGGTGTCAAGCAGAGTAATTCCTCTCCAGTTATTGCAATCTTTCAAGTCGCCACTTTTAGGTATTATCACAATGATGCCTTTCTTCAAAGTTGATGGCAGCTTCTCTTCCTCCCATGCTGATGTGATTTGAGGCCATAGTGTTCCAGCCACAGTTGTAATATCTGCCAGCAAGATTTCCGCTTGTAAGCCATCTTCGCCTGCAGCTTTATTATTCTTAAACTTCGTTATTGGCTCTTTTATTTCATCCAAACTGGGAGGACTACATACTATTTCCAATGTATTTTGCATAGGGCTGTTATGGTACACTTCGATGTCGTCATCTGTGTCCGTTACGTTGCTAATATCCTCAAAATGTTCGTTCCATCTTTGCATCTGTGCTTGACTGTTCGATACAATTGTACCACTGCGATCAATAACTGCTTTGTTCCGTCTACACTTTCTATTTGTGGGATAGTCTATCGTCTTGTGTAGTTTTCTTATGTTATTCTGTCCAGCTGCTTCTTCTACTGTTCTAGCTAGACCTTTTAGGAACTTTTTTGTCTCTTTGTGCAGCTTTTTTAACTTGTTTCGCTAACTGTTGGTATTGCTGACTCGTTACATTGTTGATGTTTAGTTGCAATTTAAATTCCCTCTTTCGAGAGGTCAGGTTCCAAGTATCGTATGATATCAAAGTTTTTCTATGTACAGTGTTTCTTATGCGACTTCATTATATGTTGCTGTGATATCTTCCCACATATGGTGTTGGTCCATTGGCAACTGTTTGCGTATTCCCATGGCCAATGCGTTCCTTGGCGTGTTATTCTGGAGTCGCTGTAGGTGGAGACACTTTCGTCTTGTTAGTCCAATATTTCTTATTCGACAGTTCAATTTGAGCTTGATTTCGCCTGTGATAAGCTCGAGATCACTGCCGATGTCAGCACCTCTTTTATTTCTTAATTCCGCATACGTATAATTTCTTTTAAAGCCTGTATAATTTTACTAAAATACTGTCACATTCTTATTTAACATTAAAGCGGCCTTTAAGCTTTTAAAACCCAAAAAACAATAAATGCTTTTTGATTTTTTTTTTAATGTTTTATGCTAAGATTTAAAGAATGGCTTGCTATTTGTGAAAAAAAGCTGGCAACAGGAAAAACAGAGAAAATGTAATTTATAAAATATGAAAATATGTTTTAATTCTGCCTCCTCTCCTGCCCTTCCATTATTTTGTACCATTTGCTTTACACTTGAATTAAATGCCATGACACAGAATTTATGTTTCAAAAATAAAATATTTATATATTATATCCTACACTACTAAAGGTGGTCGAAGTATACTGATTGTAACACTTTTTTCTACAAAAGTTTTCTACCAAACAGGAAAAATCTTTTTTAATAAAGGGTCCGCCAAATACTTCTTTATTTATTTATTTTTATTTTTTGAAAATGTTATAAAAAACTGCTGAATATTTTCTCAAATTTCTTTTTTTATTTGAAAGTACAATCCTTCCGGTTAATAATGGAAAATAGTTTCATTCAAATGGCTGCCTCGGCTGGCCATGCAGTAGCCTACACGATCGGTCCCCAAATAATACCCAACGGTGTCAAGACGCAGCTCCGAGGTGGCTCTGCGATCTCCAAAACAGGGCGCAAAACATCGAGTATAGCTTCGGCTGTGTGGCACGTAGCGCCGTCTTGTTGAAACTAAATGTTACTAATATCCTCCTCTTCAATTTTTGTGAACAAAAATTCGTTCAACAAGGCCCGATAACGATCGCCATTGACTGTAACGGCCACTCCTTGCTCATTTTCGAAAAAAAATGGCCCAATTATGCCTCTGGACCAAAATCCGCACCAAACAGAGACTCGTCTTTGGTGTATCGGCTTTTCAATATATGCGTGGGGGTTTTCTGTGCCCCAAATGCGACAATTTTGCTTGTTTACATACCCGCCAAGATCAAAATGAGCTTCATCTGAAAAAATGATTTTTGTTTTGGCAATATCGGCATCTCCTGTAAGTCGATCACAGGCCCACTTAGAAGAGCGTATAACAACCATATTCGTTCAGCGGAAGGATACACCTAATTAACTGTCAAATCAGACATTAGCTAAGTGTTACCATTCACGAAATAAGCACTAGTTGAAAAAAAACGTTAGATGGCGGACCCTATACTAACTTTTTGTGTCTGAAAGGATGTTTCGAATATATGTGGCAAACCTTAAATATTCGCAACCTGAAACTCTTTAAAAGCCAATAAATGGCTTAACCGGTTTTCAGTTTTGCTCTAATACAGGGAAACGATATATTCTGATATCAAAATATTTGTTCCAACCTCAGCGCTGGCCAACAGCGTAGCCTATAACATAATTCAATCTGACCGACTCCATAACAGAAATAATTGATCAGAAATTTCATATTGCCGATATTTTTATTGCTCTTGCAACAACATGATGCCAACCAAACAGAAACCCAGCAAACGGTCTGACTAGGGCTAAAAGTTTTTTCTGTTTTTTTTTTTTTTTTTTTTTTGTTTTTTAGTGGTAGTTGTAGAGTTTGGTTATGTTTTATGGTAACATGCTGACATTAATTGACCACAACAATTTGCAAGTGTAGTAAATTATAATAAAACGGACGTGGTTCGGTTCGGTATTTTCGTTTAAAGCATTTTGTTTATGCGTCCTCTTCCTTTTTTTATTATAATTTTTTCTTTCTTTTTTTTGTGTTGCAAAGTTTGTTATGATTAATTATTGTAGTTGATATTGCTGATATTGGTTTCCAAGCTTACAACCAACCATATTCATTAACCATTTTACGGTTGTAGCCTCTCATTGTCATCGCCATCGTCATCATCACCATCAACATTGTTGATGTGCATTTTTAAACATTTAGTTTCTGCTGTGATACAATTTTTTATATCTTTTTTACTTTTAATTGAACATATTTTTTATTTAATGACCCTATTTGTTGTTGTAATTACTATGATGATGTGTTTAGTTTGTAACAAGTTAATCTTTCAGTCTACTCTAGTATTTGCTATATAATAATTTTATTTCTATAGGGAAGGCTTATATATGTTGCGTCTACACATAACCTCTTAAAGACATAAGTTCATTCCGAAGGCTACTTTTAAATCTTCTATAGGCACTTTTTGACTTTGGTTGTAATGTAATAAAAATATCAACTGTTTCACTGCCAGGTTTTGCTCATTGAACAAATCAGAATTATCGTTCGCCTCACCATGCAATAACGCGACAGACTTAATCGTATTAATGTATTTACTACATATATGCAGATTTTTAACAACAACAGTGTAAAGACTGTGACTTACTGATCTGTTATAAAGCGTGCGACTACCATATGTAGGTTTTCTCTAAAATATCTCTCCAAATTTTGTTTCCTTGACTATCAGTAACGTAGTGGTAGATTCCTACCAACAACTCGTTATATGCTTCTTTCTAAAATTCATTTCTGGTTATGCAGCTCCGTCCTTACACAATCTGCACATGTGATTTGAAACTACATCCACTCTTCTCAAATCTTTATTGAGTCTGCAATGCCCGGTCAAAAGGCCTGTTGTCATTAAATGCCTATTATATATCGAGTGTTCTTTTTATAGATATATATTTTGAATATCTATGAAACGGGCTTTATTGTATAGAAAATTTCATGAAATTAAATATGATTTCGGTCATGTGGCAAAGGTTGGCGTGTACATGGTGCAATCTGAAACATCAATTTTAACTAACATTTTCGCAGCATATGCGCCCGTATTTCGCCAATAGCTCTTTTAGTGTAGATTTCCAGGCGTTCAATTATCTCTAGTTTGTCGATGTAAGAAATTAACTTTACTTATGGTAACCTCAAAGAAAAAATCCTATGTGGTTAAACCACATGACCTTGGTGGCTAATTAATTGGATCATTACGTGAAATTACGCCATTGACAGCAATATTTTGACCATGATCGTTTTTGGAGACATGAAGCGCACCAAACAATAATTCTCTGTAGATGTAATGGTGTTTCGGCAAAAGCTTGTGAATTATTCTCAATACTTATATGCCAATTTTGCTTATTTACGTACCCATTCAAATAAAAATGGACCTGACCGGAGAACAAAATTTTGAATAGAAATTCAATATCAATTTGTGCTACAGTCGGTCGTTTGGCTTTAATTTCTTCTCAAGTTGAGTCTTGAAAGTGTCTTAGCCAAGATCCTTTCGTAAAAGTCGGAAAGAGTTCTAAAACATTCAAGGAGTAAATTTGCAATCAGTTGACTTTTCAGGTTGCGATGATCTTTAAAAATTTTGTATCCGATGTAGCTCACATTATAATAACCATAGTCTCCATGGCTTTGTAGCGGATTTATATTTAACAGAATTTCTAGTGAGGTCGTGTTACAAGTTATCATTGCCCCAATTTTGCTAACGTACAGTAAGCCTTCTGCTTAGAATTATCTAAAATGTGCTCGTTCTTTTTAAAATCATCATACCTACGAGCTAAATGTCTTTCTCTTTATGGAGTTTCCTCTCTTTAGTGAATGGTAGGGAATATATTCTAGTTTAAAAAATAAACGAAAAGAAAAGTCAGGGTAATTGCAAGAAAAACGAAACACATTCTCAAAATGAAGTAGAGAATTTTACTTGGAGCGACAATGTATGATTTATCCAAGCACGATAAAACTAAACGTATATGAATGAAATATTTAGATATGAAACAAACAGCTTCTCTTACCATGAAAAAATGCGGTCGGCCCATCAACCATCCTTTTGATAATACGAATACATATCACTTTGCAAGACTGTCTCAATATCTTGTCTGACCGTAGTCATCAATATGAATCATTAGCCTTTGAATATGTTTATCAGTAACCTGACATTTATAAGGTTCCTTTATTTTTAAGAGTTTTAACACTTGCTTTGCTTACCGTAACACAAATTTAAGCAGATTTTTTTTTTGTTCCTTGGCGGATGGATCCTTTAACCCATCGTTCATTCGCTTTAAGACCCAGTCTCTGCGATATCAATTGTCTTTGAACTTCAAGAGAACTTCCGAAATTATTAATTGATTAAAATCTTACATTTTCTGTATATCTTTGTAGCAGAGTTTCATGTTTCGTAACTATAGAGTATGAAACTTCACATCATTTTTAAAGATCTGACCCCAAGCAGGCTTCGAAAGTAATGTTGAGTTCTACTGATTCTTTGACATGCTTTTGGCTACAGTTATTGGTATTCTGACACAATTCACGATTTTTCTGATATTGCAAAACTGGCTAATATTTTCTTCTCGACTATCGCTTATGGCGAGCAAGTCAAAAAATGTTGCGTTTATGTGAAGAGATTTAGTTTGGCAGTATTAATTTTCAGACCTGATGTTTTAGTGCTTCGCAAGTCTTACATTTAGGTATACTATACTATACTCTACTATACTGCACGACAGCTGAGGCTCTAGTGGAGAGCCATAATAAGTTTCAGTCGATTTTGCATACACCCTTATAAGTTCCATAAAGAAGTAGCGTGGAAAAAACTCATTTATGGCTTCCAACATATTAACTGCCTCTACCAGACTTCCGCATATACCATTAACACCTTTGTTAGCTCTGACAGAGCTCAGCAGAGATGTTTATATAATCGAATAGCTTCAATTCAGTTAGAACAGAGTACCTTATAAATAGAACTCTGTGAGAGGAATTGAAAAGATCCATATAAAATTTTTTAAGGCAAATAAGCCTTGATGGCGTAGGGTGCATATCGTCATAGTTGACCAATGAACAATATTTTTCCCTTAAATTTTACATTTTATTTAATATTATCATCGTTGACAAGCTGTTGATGGTTGTCTCGTTTGTATTGGAAAAAAAACCAAAGTTGATGATATTGATTATGTTTCCCTTGTTCCTTTTTTATTATTTTTAATGATAAATTTCATTATTATTGTTGTTACTGCTGCTGCTGTTGTTGTTAACTCTTGCTATTTCTTTGTTCGTCCAACCCATATAAATGTTTTTTTTTCCTTTTTGTTGGCTTTTTTCCGTGTTATTAATACAAATCGCTGGTAATTTCTTTAACACATCGCATTCACCTAAAAGTGGTCAATTGGCTGCTGGTGACAATCACCAGCATTTTTTTATAATAATATTTTTGTTACATTGCAGCTAAAGTAAAGCAATAACAACGGCTACAAAAAAGTGTTGATGACATAACTGTCAACAAGACACTTCATAAACAAAATACCATTAGGCTACTGAGGTTTATTCTTGCTGAGCAGACATTGTGCGTTAAGGGTTTAAACTGCATACGCTTATTGGTAGTCAAGTAGGTAATTTGAGCAGATTCTTTAAAAAGCCGAAAGGCTGGAGTCAAAATAGTTTATTTAAGAGAGAGATTACATTGAATTAACTTGAGCAGAAGTGGTGTTAAAAAGCTGCTACCTTGAGTTGTGTTAGTTAAGGATAAAACTTATAACGAAAAAGAGAGGGAATCATCAAGTGTTCAAATAGTTAAAATAATAAGTGTTTACCGTTATATTCATAAGATCATGTATTCTGTGACTGGCTTAATACACTGTATACGGCTCTTGGCTTGGTTGAAACTAGTAATCTAGTTACAAGCTTACTTCCCTAATATTAAATGACGTCTGAGGCATCAGAATGCAAATTATATCGGACAACAGTCGTCTATCACATTAATTTTGCTCAACTTGAGAGACTTCATCTGTGCCTTGTTTCAGTCTGCTATTGTAAAAAAAAAAAAATATTTTACAAAATTTCAACTTAAGTTAATAATTCAACCGCTAAGAATTATCAACTTAAATTGAAATTTTGTAAAATAATTTTTTTTTTCCAAAAGTAAAACAAAAATCAAAAATATAAAAAATTTATTCATACTTACATACATATGCATACTCGAAATCATAAATTTCGAAAAAGGGTACATCTCACAAATTTTAAATATATAAACAAACATATATAATAAAGTCAATATCCAAATATTTATATTATAATATTTTTGTAATTTTCAGTTAAGAATTAGCCCCAAAATATAATTCGTATAAAATATTTTGAACTATTATACATCATTAAAAAATAATTCCTTTTTCTTATTTCCTGTAAACTTTAAATATTTGGACATGTGCCCTTTTCGAAATTGCACATTCATTTTAAATAGATGAGCTAACAGTCGTTGGCTTGAACAGCGCCCTCAGTATATTCGGTGGGGTGTTGGTTCGGATCCTCGCTACTGGTGCTTATCACAGACTCCTAACTATTTCTGTTTTATTTTTTTCCAAAAAGTGACGTTGCTTGATCCTTCCGCCTCATGCCAAACTTTACCAAACGCCTTGGAAATATCCAGTGCCACAACTTTGCTCTCACCAAAACCGCCAGTAGAGCGGCCCCTACGGAAGGCGTACTGACGATCATTTAGTAAATCGTTGGATTCTAAATACTTCACAATAACTTTGGAGAGTGCGTTACAATAGCACTGTTCTAGCAGAATGGAAAAATACCGGCGCATTATGACGCACTAAAAAGTTGGCTAATAGACTCGCAAACTTCGAAGAGCACTGCTTTAGGACCTGTGCAGTTTTGTCATCCGGTCCAACGTATTAACGTTGAGATTTCCAAGAACACTTTTTACAGCACGAGCTCGAAAGTATGTACTTGGCATAGTCACTGATGCACCTTCGAGTGCGGGCAATGTTTTCGTCCGAAGTTAGATGAATCATCCGGAAACGAACTGCCTAAACCTTCTTAATTATTCATAATAAGAAGTCGCGATGAAAATTTGTCTTGTTTAGAATGGATTTGAACCTAGGCTGATGCAAGCACTTTAACCAATATATGCTATATTGCTTCTAGTTTTCAATACCAGAGAGGACGATAAAAAATGCATGACGGTTTTTTAATTTTAGATAAAATAAAAGGCTTTAATACTCGGGAAAAAACCTATCAATAGCCTCCTTACGCACTCCCTGATAAAAGAAAAACATTAATTACGAACCATATGAAGATTAAACAGAGTCACCTCTTTGGAAGAAAGGTAGGAATATAATATACACTCTTACGGTGTATTCATTAAGCGCTCCCCAGATGGTCATTAGATCCCTAGAAAGTGTACACATCATATCGAAAGTTCTGCATGCATGTCGGTTATTTTTGAAGGAGATAATAAGGTAGCGGGTTTTACCTTTAAGTGGGTTTTAAGACATAGAAATTTAGAAGGTTGTTGAAGAGCTGCTGAACATGTGAATATAAAAGGTAGCTGCATAGCGGATGCATTTTTATAAGATGCTACTCTTTTAATAATAATAATTACGGGTTAATAATTAAACGACAAAGCAACTTATAATAGACGAACTGCACCTTAACGTCGATGAATAGTGGGTTTATGATACTAAATCAGAAAAATTTTACCAAATTTGAATGGCAAGGCATAATATAAAGACTTTCAAGTTCTTCCTCAGTACTTGAAGTAGATAAGCGAGTAATAAGAGAATGTGTAAAATAGATCACGGACAACTATATGCCCAACTTTTAATAGATCAGTAGAGTTCAAAAAGCTTAAACTCAAAAAGTGTTTCTTGTTAACAGGTTATAGTTGTGGAAGACACTTAGCGATTTTTTCAGTGGGATCGACAAGTCCCGGCTATGTCCATGAACACCAGCAGCGACACAGCCATTCATTTTGGAGCCATCCGTATACCAGTTAAGACAAAACTTCGTACTGAGGCCCTATTAGACCAATAATCCTGGTCTGAGAATTCATCCCTGACTCTTCTGCCGAAGCACAGATCCAAAGGCATTACATCCGGGACCTAAGATTGTTCTCCGACCAGAGAGCACCCTTTTGACGCTAGCACAGTGGATTTCTCCACATCAAGAGACCAAAGCATGGAACTTTGTGTGAAAGAATTAAAAGAATAGCTTCAATTGAGTGATACTGACGCTAAGATTCTTACCAAAGTTATGATAGGACAAAAAGCCGCCCCATTTAAAAATCATAGATTTGTAACTAAATATTTTGTAAGATTACGATCAACAAACCAATAGCGATAATACTAAAATGATGGCATACATCCAAGACTAGTCTTTCGATATTTTGAGTATAATATAGCAGTTACTACCCTGACAGACATGAATTTCATTAAAAAATTAAACCAAGAACCACATAAAATTTGTATACACATGACTGAGACTAAAAACACTTGTCAAAACTAACTGGGAAATCTGATTTAGTTTCTGAAAATCGAATTTTATATTTTCCAATATAAACACAAATCATACGAGTTAGCGTGATTTAAAATGCCCCACCATATACCAGCAGCACCATGGAATGTGTTCATCAGTTGCGGAATGTATACATCATATCTGAATTATGTTTTTAGTCATTTATAGTAGGATGGATAATTCATTTGACCGATTTTTAATAAAAAAAAAAACATGTGTAAGAACTGGGGGTCAACGTAATGACATACAGACACCCATCGATTAATTTATTATTCTATAGTGAGACCATAAATCTGCAGGTCAAAGTCTTTCTTTTGTTATATTTTATTATGAAAATATTTCAAAAAGATTTGTATCATGTTACTGAACATATTTCTATTAACTTTTTTTAAATTAATAGCATAAATGAAGTGTTGTATGATTAAAAAATTTATTTTTTTTTATTTTTTTATTTTAATTTATTTGTGGTAATTTAATAAAACACCATCAACAACAAGCCAGTAAGCAAACAATTCTTTACCATGAAAATAAAATCAAAATTTTCTTTTGTAAATCATAATCCAGGAAAAAATAACCACGGCTCTGATAAGCCACTGTGTCATATGAAAGTCTATTGCTGATTGAATGCGAGGGGATTTCCGAGAAACTGTCATAAAATTAAAATTATTATTATTATTATTTTTTAACTGCGGACAGTAAGAAAAAGTAATGAAATTTTTGGTTTTTCCTATTGTTGGATTCTAGAACTGGAAAATTTGCTATTCTGCTCTGAAAATATTCAGTATTATTTGTTAGTTCATCATGAATCTTCATACGTTTAGTCATATCCAGCTTTCGAAATTAATTAAATTTTATATAAGCATTCATCGTTATTTAAATTTTGTAAAAGTTGTAAATTAACGCCAATATTTCCTCAGACAAGATTTATTTTTGGATCAAGGCTAATATAAGCATTATTATTACCACAGAGGTACTTATATATATCGATTGTTTTTTTACAGGTTAAGTTAGGTTAGGTTAGGTAAGGTGTTGAACCCCCCTAAAGGGAAGGAGTCCCACTAATGCTAGATATTTGGCCCATATTGATGCCACATGCATAAGTGCCAACTAGTGGATCAAACAGTTTCCATAGGAATTCATTTAGTACATAAGTTTAAGTCATAAAGCCAAAATATATGTTTCAATATCAATCAAACGGGCTTTGTTGGATAGGAAATTGTATGAAATTAATGCTTAAATATGATTTTGGTCATGTGGCCGTCACGGCTGTACGTACAAGGCACAATCTGAATTTTCACATATTTTTCGCAGTTTATGTATTCGTGTTTCGTCAATAACTATTCGAATGTTGATTTCCAGATATGACTTAACATAACCCCAATGAAAATAATCCAATAGGGTTACATATGATCCTGATGGCCAATTAATTGAAACTTTACATGAAATTACTCTATTATCAAAAGTTTCTTTCGTAAATCAATTGTAGCACGCAATGCGTTACATGTGGCTCTGTCCTGTTAGAACCAGATGTCAGCAAGATTAGTGCTAACTAATTGAGGTACAAAAAATTTCTAATCTTGTTTCTATACCGTTAGCCATTGACAGTAATATTCTGACCATCGTCATTTTTGGAGACATATGGACCGATGACTTCGCTAGATTATAAAGCGCACCAAACAGTAGTTTTCAACAATTTGCCAGCGTTGCTCTGGGTTAAGTCTATCCATAATGAAATGTCAAACAAGCTACTATAAGCTGTTAAGTTGGTTGCCAAATAAGTGTTGCTTGCTCAGAGTTATCAACCTTTAAAAACACACCCGATATAGGTACTGTAACTTTTCGATCTATTGAACAGCCCTCCACCGATAATAATATCTTCCCCAACTTTGTCGCTCTGACGAACGTTATGATATCGGTGTTTTTTTTTTTTTTTTTCTTTAAAGTATTTCGTTGTTTATTTACAACAAAATTATATATAACTTATCTCAAAAATTTATCTCAAAAAAGATAATAAATTAACAAATTTATCTAAATAAAAATGTGTGAAATTACTGCTTACATATATTCCCCACCACAGAGCCAATTTACGTATCCCGTTTCAGAAAAACTTCTTGTCTTTTCAGGCGATCCAACCTTGAAGCCGATTTTATATTTCTTGCAAAGAAGTGATCCGGTAAAATGTTAAAAGATATTGTACCGTGTACAACAAAAAATTTCCTTCGCCAAGGGAGTATGCAGCTTCCAAACTGCTCCAATCACTCCGAGAAACCATCCCTTTCTGCACGGGCACCAAACTTTTCAAGGTAAGATTAGCCATATCTGCTCCATTGGGTCAAAAGCAAAGTATAATCTTTGTATTGATTGAGCAGCACCCGAAAATCGGGAAATAATCTAAATAAGTAGCCACAATAAAGTCTCCTTTAGATACCAAAAGACATTTTCTTTCTATTTGAACACTTTTATATCAAACTCAGTGTGCAATAATTACCAGGAATCTAACAGAGTTACCAGGCGCAAGCAGTCATTCACATTAAACACATGGTAACTTTTAGATTTTATTCGCTCTTGTCGCAAATAACAGTTATAACAATAAGTTAATCAATTATGTATTCACCGTTCTTTTTACGACCTCCTCCTTTATCATAACAATTATTTCGATGTTGTATCGCAAAAAATCACAGCGCTCATATGGTTCGAGTGTGAACAGAAAAGATGGTTATCTGTCAATTTCCGGTCCAGAGAATACAACAAATGGTGAAGAATCTCCCAATCTAACTCTTGGCCTGTGGCTTTGACGACTTGTGTAACATGGGCCTGCCGTATTGCCATTTTGATGCGATATTGTCAGTCTAATAACCTACCTAACGTGGTGCAGCTGGCATATGTAGAGTTTTTTGTTGACTGTGGCATTTTTTTCGAGTATTTTCAGTTCCAAAAAATGCAGATCGTTTACAAAAAAAGCTGTCTACAATCTCAGTTTATCGTTTAAACGTACCTGATGTGCTTACGGACTTTTTGCCAACTCAATACAAGTTATTTGATTCATAATTCATGAATGACTTTTTCATGATTCCCAGCATTTATTTTCATAATTTCCTAGTAGTACTTCTTGTTGACGGAAGAGCCATACGATTACGGCTTACCACATGTTCCTCAAGTTTCTATTATTTGTTGATGAGTTGAGTGGGTCCAGAGCAGGTTTAGTTACTTTACTTTGAATTGTGGCTAATGTTTTCAAAAACTCGCTTTGAACTGGTCTGAGCTTTCCTTCACTGTTTTATTCATTATATAAAAGTTTACCAATTTACATACTTTTAGGGATACTACTCTTCTTACGAATTGTGTACCTTTTAAATTTTACTGTGATTTTATGCTTACCAAAAAAGAACAACAAGAGTACTTATATATTCTCTCCATGCTGAAAGTAATGTGGTAATCAAGTGTTTGTGCCTAATTTAAAATAAAATCCGATAAAGTAGCGGCCTTAATATGTCAATACAATGATGGACAGACGGACAAACAAACAGTGAAGGAATGTGTGTTAAGAAGTACGTAATTGCTACAATCTTACAAACAATGTGTGAAAAAAGAAGACACTGAGAAGACTTGCAACACAGAAACTCTGAATCATGCAGTTAAATAGTTGGGCAACATAATATTTAAAGAATTAATTTTTTTCTTCTTGTTCCTTTAAAGGATATTTGTCACTGTCTTAAGACGGAGTAGAAAAACCAGAAATAGTATGGTGTTCTTTAAAAGGTGGCAACAGAAACAAAAAAAAATTCAAGGCAACACAAGAAAAAATTGAAAAATAAACAAAATGTAGCGAAGTGATATCAAGAAGAAAACAACAAGGCAGACAAGAAACTTATAAACTAGCGATGGCAGAGATAACGTCATATTGTGTGCTGCAGGTAAACCAACTTAAAATCCAGCAATGAGGTGTTGACTAAAGTCAATGTTGCCTGCTTAATGTCAGTCATACTACCTTTATCTCTATTGCCATCTATCTACTGTACCATGTAGTACGGCATTGTCTGCCAAAATGATAAAAAAGGTTTGTCAAGCCAAACCAGGTGATTCCCTACTCCATAAGATCGTTTTAACGCTAAGCATAGGATAGGAGAGAGTGGTAGTGGTACTTAAGCAGGCATAGCAGCCCGTTATGATACCATATAAAACGAAACCACCAAGCAACCGGTCTTGACAATGGAGGTTTCATCTAGACGCACATTTCCTCTTATTTAGTGGTAAACCAACGCGGCAGACTAATAAAACTGGTTATTAACCAAAGAGGGACATTGGCGAATGAAATGACTCCATAACCTGTGAGAATAGACTTGGTGGAGAAGATGGATGGATGGATTTATCAGTAAAGCAAGATTCTTTCTCTACCTAGGATTTCTCGTGTCCAAAAGATACTTCGGCAAAAGTGTGCCCTGTATCAAGTTCATTAGTTTTGAAGATAAAACTTTCAGATGTCAGATAAGATTTACGATTGTAAGTTTGTGTGGCTGCTACAGTCAAGTATATAGGCCGCTCTTTATCCAAGAAGTGGAGATAAACTCCGACTTGTAGACAGGCTAGAACTCCCTGGCGAGAATGGATCTGAGGAGGTCTAGACAGCTGCTTAACTTGCAGAGAGGCAGGATATTTGCAGTATTAGGAAGACTTAAGTGACATTGTCTAGTTGCGAGACATGCTCTTAAGTTGGGCCATAGGAATCCAGTCTATGCAGGTGCTGTTTGGAGGAAGTTGAGCAGACTGCGTAACATCTTCTTTTGGAGTGCCCGGATTTTTGGATGTTCAGGTTGTTCCAGGAACGTATAGTTATTACTAAGTAGATAACTAACCAGTGGCTGTATGAGGGAAGCTATGGGTATCACAATGGACACTGTTGAGCCTTAAACTTCTGGACGCTTGTCCGGCGGCCGATCTTTACCTAACCTAACCTAACCTAATTAGCAGAGACTAAACCTAAAATTAGCAGAAACTTTGCGGATCTTGGTATATATGGCCATCTAAATTTATAATTATTGCCTAGAGCTAGGTCTTAGACTCCGCTCTAAAAAAGAGAATTCAAATTGCGATATATTTGTAAACACAGCTCATAAGTGATACAGGTATTTATGTCAAACCCCCACAAGTTTCCTACACAACAATCGTATCTTGAGGTCATTTATATTCAAATTACTTATCGGGAAAAATTTCTCTAAGCTTATTAACTTAAAGAAAAAGTAATCAAAGTTAATTGCGGCACCGCATGCTTGAAAATGAGAGAGAATATTGCGGCCAATTGGGTAAGAGAAGTTTTACACAAACATCGCTGTCCACAAATGTCTCTAAAAAGGAACTTAATTTTAACTGTAGTGGGCTAGTGCATAGTCTAGAGTTATTGCTTGAAAAAAGCCAAATATCTAAGTCGTTGAGTTGGGCAAGCATGTTGAGCAATTGAAGATTTGCCTACAAGTGCCTGCGTCCATGTTAGCATGTTATTATTAGCATGTTATTTACTTACACAAGAACCTCATAGAGATGGCGTAGTGTAATAGTTAAAGTTCTTGCATACAATACAGGCCGTCTAGTATCGAATTTCAGCAAGTGTAAGATAAAATTTTCATCCCGACTTCGGGGATTAAAGAGAATTCAATCACCTAATATATGATCTATTCTAAAAGATACTGATCCACAGAGGAAAAAGAAAACGAACATCAACTAAAAAATGCATCATCGAATGGTCAGGCAACAGCGCCTTTTGGGAAAAAGAACATATTAATCTGTGATGAGTAGCAGCAGCAAGGGTAGGATACCCCACTGCAACTCTATATATTTGAATTTGTTTATATCGGGTATTTTTAATATTTTTCAACTAAGGCCGCTGTGGGATACATTCTCCTAATGTAATCATGATGGTAGCCTTCTAAACCTCTCTCCATAAAGCTATCGCTGTATAAGTGATAATAGGCGTTATAAAAGTTGGTGATGGTACCCAAGAAAAAAATACAGTCACATAACGGCTTGTATCTCCTTATAGAAGGTGCAACAACCGTTTCTGAGGAATTAACTGGGAGCCCCTCGTGAGTGCACCAATTTGACACCTCGCCCAGGATTGTTCTCATGAGATCAAACAACTCTTATATTTTCCACGGACCATTTTAACAAGGTCATCAGCATAACTAATTATGCTGACAACCCTTTAAACATGATGAACCAGCCATCAACTGCTACCATAGAAATGGAGAAAATACTTCACCCTGATGGCACTCTTTTGACGCCATCACATGGATTCCTTCACAACAAGAGACGAGCTGATAATCATACTCCTAAGCATGGAACTAATACCAGCTATAATAAACTTCTGCACCCCCTTTCGGTCCAACGACCTAGCAATGGATTCAAAGCATGCATTGTAAAAGGCTCCCGGAATATCCAAGAGGGCACAAACAGCCACTTCCCTATCAGAGAAAGCCTTCTCAATAGTGCCCAGAAGAGACAAAATGCCGAGCTGATCCACAATGTACATCTTGCTTATGTAGGCATCAATCAGTCTTTTCATCGGCTTTAAAAAAAAAAGGTCAAGATAGTGATAGGCCGAAGCCTACCTGCTCTCGCCATAAAAATAATCGTGTCTTCCCGCCACGCTTGTGGGATATAACATAAACCAAAGTCGGCCTTAAAAATCACTAACAGTTTTGATAGGATTATGTTAGAGTTCTTTTGCAAAAGATCCAGAAATACCCTATGCCTACATAGAGGTTTGAAGGAGCCGATTGCCAGAAAAACTATGTCTGTTGCGAATATTGTAACCACAAAAGTCTTTACCATTTTGTTGACACGCACAGAGGTGGAAATACCCGGTAATCATGTGCACGTGCAACCAATCGGAAAATGTGTCTTCAATAAGCGATCCAAAGTTTCCCTTCTAGATCTAGTATAGGTTCGGGCTTAAGAACATAGGGATCCAATATCATTAGAATGATCTATTGCGAGGGAATTTTTAAGTCGTGCCAAAACCGGCAAATCTTCAATTAACTGACAATATTTTCGCCATACATCTCTTTTAGACCTTCTAATTGCTCTTTTGTACTCCGTGACGCTAGCATTATAAGTCCGCCAGTCGCCGTGCGTTCGGCCCTGTTGAAATTCCTACTTACAGTTATTCTCAGTTTTGCCAAACCGAAGAATAATCAATAGCTGTATTTTGAAAAAGTGACGATGCAGAGTGACTTTCCTAAAAAAACAAGTAACAATTTTGAAAAGAGTTTCGTAATTTTCTTTGTGTTGAAATCTCTCAGCACATATTCAGTATTCTATTACCTCTTTTTTATAGGGGGATAAAAGGTATTCAAAACAATTTCTATATCTACATCTACCATTCAAACTTTATAGAAATTTTTTAACGTTGTTTATACCTTTTTTAACTGCCAAAAGCCACCAATAAATAATAAATTTAGTTACGTATGCATTGTGATTTTATGTGTTCAAGTGTTCACATGAAAACACTCCAAACAGTAAAACATCAAATAAACCTTCCAAAGTGTTTGTTTAAAGTGACCAAAGTTTATGTGTCGGTATGCTAAAGGTTCTTTAGCAAATGTGGCTAAAAGTGGTGATAATCATGATCGTTTACTTGTTAAAAGGATATTTGGTATGGTTTAAGCATACATTTGTATATGGGCGTCTGTGTTTTCGATTTTTGACAAGTTACTCTCATGCTATTATAAAATAATACTTTTATAAACGTCGTGCAGTCGATAAGGTATTGAATGTCAAAGGAGCTTAAGCGTTTGTTTTTTTTTACAAAATTGGTTTCATCAAAAGTTGGATATCAGTTTTTATAGAAATTTTTAATTTCACATAAGCGGGTGGTCAAACGACTGTGATCACTGCTCTGTGAGTATTGTTATAAGCTTGATTATACTCTCTTTGCGTTTTACAAACTTAACAAAATTTTGTTTAATTTCATGTTTTTTTTTAACAAATAATTTATTACACTTTAATAAATTGTGCTTTGGTTTTATGGTTTTATTTGTTTTAAATTCTTTTGAAATTGCAAATGAAACAAAAGTTTTTTAAACGAAAATTTGTTGACGCCGCGTGTGTGAATTTGAAATACTTCAACACATGCGTTTATTATTTATTGCAGTTTTACAGACTTTGGCAAATATTTAAAATAATTTAAATCAATTTTTGGTTTTGGAAACTTTTTTTCAATTGATATTATTGCTTGTTTCTTTGGCGCCATTCTAAAATTTTTTTGAGTTTGCAAAACTCCCGCTGTTTTAAGGATTTGACAATAAGGGTTTGGTTTTAATTTAGAAAAAAAAAAAATATAAATTGATCAAAAGTACATGTGCAAATATTTAAAATATTTTGCAACAGTTTTAAGTTGAACGAATCAGCCTGATGAGTTAAGCCGAAGTTGAACATTCAATCGAAAAAACAATGCGTATTACGCTGCAGCTGCTCAATGCCCAGTGTTATCGGCTTTTAAAAAATGTATCCGATCTTGCAACATCTCCATAATAGACTCCGATTTAGAGTGAATGGTTCATTGTCCTACCCTTGCAGCATCTCACTCGTAGCCAGTTCCCCTTCGTAAAGGGGAAACAGATTAATTCCAGGTTGGAATGTCGGGCATTCAGGTGCCAACCGAAAATTTTAATGCCAACTTCAGACAGTTTTAAATTATTATCATTATCAGCCAGTAGATTGCCCAATGGCAAGCATACCGGCTGAAAGATGAACCTGCCAGCAGATGATATCCAGTTAACCACCATAGATATCTGTTAGGAACAGATCTGATCGAACACGAATATAATTGGCACCGGTTAAAAAGTGCAACCTGATTGAAGAATGTTCATATATTTAATATCCTGTAGTCTGTCAACCAGTCCATTGCTCTCTTAATCGCTAAAGCCTCTACTTCTAGAACACTTCAGTAGTTTGGTAGTCTAAAAGAAGTTTTCTTAACATGTGCGGGAATAAAAACAACTTTCTCAGCAGACTCAGATCCCTATGGCTGGTTCTGTTAATTTACTTACAGATAATTCCCTATTTACGAACGATAATAATTTATTATGCCAGGGACTATGTCCATATCCCGCAAGATTGTTGCCTGCCCATGACCTTTACCATTCCATGCCCACGTCATTTGCAGCCTTACTGCAGATGTAATAAAGAACTGTCTGGCCATTAGATCTACCAAAAGCTTGTTCCATATTACAAACAAACTTTTGAACTCCTACACGCGCAACCACCGAAACTCATAATAATTCTGCTATGCTTCTACCAGTATGTACTTGATAACTCCGTAAGCCCATTCACATGGTAAAAATTGGGCTTTCACCTCTTTCTTCTGCCACATAACGCCGGGCATGTGCACGGTAGGGAGAAATTGTTTCCTTCTCCTGCTCATCTCTGCAGCTCCTACAGAAATTATTGGCCAGGTGATCCAGTCCAGCCGCCTGGAATGTGTGCCAGTTGTACAATATTCAGTAATGACACCGACAACAACGTTGTGTGTGCTTCTTTGGTGGTTTATCATATCTATTATGCGCTTAAGATCCATATTTGCTGCGCTATCTTGCCAGTCTCCGAAGCTGCTAGTGCGGCGGAATCTATAACCTCATTGTGAATCTTAAGATTACAAGTTCCAAATGGCAATGTAGAAAATTCGCTCGTGTGTTCAATAGTAGTGCCATGCCTGGCCAATTCATCAGCCCTACAATTCTCGAAACTCATATAATAAGAATATTATAATGCTAAGCCATTTTGCTGTGAGATCTGCGGCATTTGATAACTGTTTTTGAGGTGAACTTGTGAGATCCCAGAGCTCATACAGCTGGTCATCCTAATGTATGCTAGTATCAATCTTGGAGACGTTCCAATGATCATCAAAGCAGCTTGTATGGCCTATATCTCAGCCTGAAAAACAGTAGTTCGGTAACCTAAAAGGGTGAGCTATGTTCGCTATTATTATATTCCAGTCAATTTGGAGCCGTCAGTGAAGGTCTGCTCACAGTCTTTATTAAGGTGCGTCACCCAATTTGTCCATTTTCTTCTCTCCGAAATTGTAGTCCGAAACTTCACTGAGAAATCATAGGGCGGTGCTGTGTAGTCAACTCTCTCATAAACTCCCAAATTGCTCAGGACGCAGACTTGTACTAGCCGCTGACCTCTTACAATACACGGCTAGCGAAGGTACCTAGATGTATGGTCACCTCCATCGTCTATGTGGTGAGTGTAGTACGTAACGCCCCTCTAATAATAATGCAAGCAGACCTTTGCACCCTTTGTAGTAGGCTACGATTGCAAAGGGATTCCTACCATACATACAAATCATTCATAGATCAAAATAAGTCTGACCGCAGACGTGTATATCCAGTGAGTCATCCTTGGTCGGAAACCCCATTTCCTCGATAAGTTTTGTTGTAAATGTAGAGGCCAATAGAGGTATTCTTTATCTTGTTGTATATATTAGAGATTCTAGGACAGCTACTTATCAAATATAAGCCACAGAAAGTGAGCCTGTTCACTAAGTTCGAGACGCATGTTGTTCAGCCTTAATGGCCGAAAAAGCGAAGGTTTGTACCTCCGGGTTAAAAGTACCAGAAATTTACTACCAAGCCACATGCAAATGTCTACTCACAAACTTCCTGAACAGCATTTTGTTTTTAATTGAATCCACATACATATCCGTCTGAAATTGTGAGAAAAACGTCATCAGCATAGGCGATTACCCCGTATTTGACCTGCTCTGGAGTCACTAACAGTTCATCCATCACAAGATTCCATAGAGATGAGTGAGCTTCGTAGCGTCGGATTAATTATTCTTCCGTGAAGGAATTTCGCTATCCAATTCACCAAGCTATTCTGCACACCCAGCCTGGGCAGTAGGCCTGTTATGGCACCTAGTTATACATTATTTAAGTCTCCTCTTTATCCAAGAAGGCAACCAAGGTGTATTCCCGTTGTGCCAGAGATTTTTCTATCGCATACATTAGGGTGTGTAAGGTGGTCTTAACTGACTCTTGTTGATCCCTGGTCGTATGCAAACTGTCCCCATGACATAAGTCATCTATGCTTAGAAGCAAATTTATATCAATGAGTCTCTCCATAGTTTTCAGTAGAAAGGACTTGAGACTTGGGAGTGGTATTAGATTTGCCTGCGAACAGTATGAAGACAATTCTCACCATGCACATTCAGATGGAATATATTCCAATCTTCTTTAGGTGGTCCAAGAGTGTCCTAGAGAAGGTCAATATAATTTTCATAGTTTTAGTGCCACTTTTTTTAAATTTACAATAAAAGTCGTTTGATTTGGTTTATTCTGCAGTTGAGCTGCTGCCCTAGATATATATATTTCAAAAAATACTTTTCACACTTTCACTCTTTTTTCTACTTTTTAAAAATGTATTAAATAAAAAACATTTTTGAGTTTAGCAAAGTAGCTGTTTTTATTCGCTTTTGTTTTTTTTTTTAATAATCTTTTTTGTTAAAGTGCTTTAAGGTTTTAAATTTTCTGTTGTTTCATCTACAAAAAATTAAAAAACATGAACTTTAACAACCAATTAAAAGGATGTTTTTTTGGAAAAAAAATAAGGAAAAAAACGAATTTAATTCCTTTTGTGGTAAATTTTATGCCAGTGTAAATGACAGATGGTGTTATTAAGTCCCTGATATTGATTTATGCCCTAAAAAGTGTGCGTTTTTAATTAGTTTTTCGGCAAGAAGAAAACAAAAATATTTTTTTTATGTATTAACCATGCATACCATGTGCCATAAAATAACAAATTTTAAATTTTATTTCAACCATTTAAACAGAACTTATTTGCATTGGAAGCATTTAAATGGTCAGATTAAATTAAAAACAAACAGGTAAGAAAATTTTCTACAGACAAGGTCGACAACTTCATACTCTACACTTCATTTCAACGCATTTTGTAACGTTTAAGAACTTTCAGTTGATGTATAAAGAGGGTATAATAACACAACACATATGGAAAATGACCTTTATTTCTTAACAGCTACTCCTTTCAGATCAATAAACCTTTCCCAGCAATATTCAATAGCTTTGGTAGCCTGTTTATAATTAGACTAGCATTCGGCAAACTAATATTAACGCTTTTTACAATTGCGGTAGTAATTTAGAGTCTCTTGTTCAGACCACTTTGCACTGTATTTTTCCGCTTGTTTTCTCTTTACTTTTCTTTGCTTATTTTTTGCTTATTTTTTGCCTATGCATGTGACTACGTACGTGTGGAAATAGAGAAGAGCAGCTCCTTGCCGAAATATGAGTTAGTCTGTCTAGCTTTTTTAAATAGCCATCAACTGCAGACTGCACCACTTTAGTGTTGGAAAATATTTTACCACTGAGCCTTTCCATTTTGGAAAGAGAAAACATACGAAAATTTAAATATGGTGCATATGGTGCGTGATGAAGTAACTCGAACTTTAATTTATTAATTTTATCAAACATTTTTGAAATATCATGGTTTAAGCTATCTCACTCCGCTTCAGCCAGTGATGATCCAAACAATTTAGTAAATTTTCTCAACTGTTGCTGGCGTAAGCACATTAATTGGACTTTGCAGCTTGCTTTAACTTAGTAATATATATACGTTAACGAAGTAGCAGACTCTCTCAGAGTAGCTCTGCTTATATATTACTTAGACTGAAACCTATCAAATGTAAGTATTGAATAAAATTTGTTCCCGTCACTCCTTGGGCTTCTACAAAGCATCTTTGCCTTGTCCGTTTCTTTGTAATTAATTATATTGATTTAATTAGTCTTCCAGTTAAGTAGGTGATCAGCCTACTGTAGCAGGTCTGATGAATGATGACGCTGCCATCGCTAGAAATAACTCTCTTTGTGTATTTGTTGTAGTGGTTAAATGTTTTAGCTTATCACAGACTTCTACATTTTTGCTTCTCTTTTTCTACGATAGGTGGCAATCTTCCTGACCCTCCTGTAATGTTTTGATAGTTGATTTCGTCCTTATTTCCACTATGGTGAGCTCAGAAAGCTTCGTGAATTGATAATATTTTCTAATAATTTTAAAATTCGAAACCATAATGAACCACAAGCATATACATATGTTAAGGGTGTTTTTTATAGAGGTATGGAACTTTAAGTTGCAATAAAACAACGATGGATTATTCGATTGAGATGAATTTTATTTATCCGAAAGATAATCTTATGGCATTACATTTCAAATATGATTTCTGGTATATGACGGCCACGGCTGGCGCGGATGTAGTCCAATCTGGAGTCCAATTTTCGATGACTTTTTCCAACACGGCGAATGCTGTATTCCAAATGGTCAAGCGTTTGTGGCTTTGCCGCATAGACCAATAACTTTACATAGCCTCACAGAAAGTAGTCTAGAGGTGTTAAATCACAAGATCTTGGAGGCCAATTCACAGGTCCAAAACGTGAAATTAGGCGGTCACCAAACGTGTCTTTCAATAAATCTATTGTGGCACGAGCTGTGTGACATATTGCGCCTTTCGTCTTGTTGAAACCATATCTCCTGGACATCATGGTTATTCAATTCATGAATGAAAAAGTTTGTAATCAAGGCTCTATACCGAAATGTAACGTTATGGCCACCATCGTTTTTGAAAAAGTACGGACCAATGATTCCACCAGCCCATATAGCTCACCAAACAGTCAGTTTTTCTGGATGTAACGATGTTTCCACATACACTTGAGGATTACCTTCACTCCAAATGCGGCAGTTTTGTTTGTTGACGTAGCCACTCAACCAGAAGTGCGCTTCATCGCTAAACAAAATTCTCTTATGAAAATTAAAAAAATTGAAAAAAACAATTCACTTATGAAAAATCAAAATTGCACTATTTGCAAGTGTTGTTCAGGCGTGAGTCTATTCACGATGAATTGCCAAACCAAACTGAGAATAAATCACTTGACAGCTGTTAAATCGGTCGGAATCTTAAAAAGCAATGCCAACTTAAGGTTCTATACCGCTTTAAAAAACACGCTTTATGTATATATATTCCTATAGATTCTATAAGGATCAAAAATAAATCTATTGAACATGTTCGTGTCTCTTACTAATACACTCAATTCGCCACAGCTTCTACACATTTCGCTCTTCATCACCTATAAGCTAGGCATTCCTCTAATCGGCTGTGAGTTTCTCACAAAGTAGTTTTTTCCACCTACTATTTTCGACATCTTTACGTTAGGTCGGTTTACATTATCGTCGTAAACAGTTGATACAAACATTTGTTTCAGTACATACTTAGAGTACAGCGAGTGTAGGGTGTAAAAGAAACAAAATGCTCTTGATTTTTATTATTTTTTTTGTTATTACTTTTCTATTTTCTTGGTTTTAGGTTTCAGTTTGAACCACTTTTATAAAGTCATTGCTACAAGTCGTTGAATGTCAAGTATTTTTAACAAATGGGCAACGTGCAATGCCACAAAAAGAAAATATTTTGTTTGCAACAGCAGCCACAATAACAGCAAAAAACGAAGGAAAACAAAAACAACAGAAATTTGCATTAAATGATATTATTTACTTAACAAATAAACAATAAATATTTACAAGTACGAAAGCGTTTACAATGGCAACGAAATAAGCGAAAAAGTTATCAAGTTCGATCATATCAGATGTGGATTTTGAAAATTTTAAAGCGATCTCTACAAAGCTTGAGTCATTTTCAAGTACATACTAACTGGTTTAATTTTCGATCTTCGAGGTCAGTTTAATGATAATCAAGCTCATCTTAGCTTTAGGCATTCAAAGTTATCACTTATTTCAATTTGAATTTTTCTACTCTAAACCACTTTAGTTTAAAAGAAAATATCGGATGTTTGCTAATATTTATAAGGTCGTAACCAGGAATGTATAAAATCCATTTTTTATTGAAATCATTCACTGTGAGTCTCTTCGGGCGAACTAAGCATGCATACACCGAACGCTGACAAAAAATTTCATATGAAAGACTAAGAAAGAACAGCAAACTCTGTCTTGGGGGGCTATATTATTCTAATCTACACTGATGGCTCAAGAGACACAGTGGACAGTTTTTACTCTGATAACTTCATGTATCTTCACAAAAAATAGTCTAATGAGGTCAAATCGAATGATTTCGGTCTGCTACAAATTGTTAGATTAATGGCTCACCAAACTTGCATCTCAATAAGCTAATGCTATCGCGTACAGTGTGGCATGTGACACCATCTTATTGAAACTACATGTCAACCACGTTAAATTCTTCCACTTTTGGTTACTTGTTCAATTGACTGCAACATTGCAATTTTTATCGTTATTTAACGAAAACGGCCACCGGCAGAAAAACTGCACCAAAGAGTGCATCTTTTAGAGTACATTATCAGCTCTTTACGGGCTACTAGTGGTTTATTTAAGCGATATTCTCTAACGATATTCCATGGCCGGTATAGTCCCAACAAAATGTTCATCTCAAGCTGCTTCTACTGAATTTTATTTCTTAACGTACCTAATGAGCGAAGATAACTTTTGCTAAAGAAAATTTTTCGACAGAAAACGAATTTCTCACACAGCACGAAGTTTTATAATAAAATTCAACGTTTTGCTAATTTGGTTCATTTGTTAGTCTATTTAGGGGGAAACTGCAAATCTTACTGGGCGAATCGCCTTTTTCGCTGAAAAAGTGTATACTGAAAAACCAAATAGAAAAAAAATCAGTCGTTGTGACCACGAAACACTTCTTCAGATTAGGAAGAGCTCGATTTGTGGTGATTATTTAAACTTGTCCGCTAGTTCATTAGAGATAATTCTTTCGACGACCGCTATATCTTGAGCAATGAGTTCTCCACTTTAGTATGTACCATCCTTTTCAGGTTATTTGTTATCTTTCTCATGAAACGGCAGATCCACCATAATTTTTATATTTTATTTGTTTAAGCATGAGGAACCCATTAGTCAGCTTCCAGAAATCTCTGTTTCTAATATTTATATACCAGCTTATTCTGTATATGATTCTGAGGCAATTCCTGATGAATATTTGCAAATTTGTGTAATGGTGTTAAACCCCTAGCCCAGATTCACTTCCTTACGGCTGAGTTGGCTTTGCAGATGCATAGAATATTCTAAGCTTCCTTCTTCTAAATATCTGTGAGTTCTCTACACTGCTAGGAATTGTTTGAATGCCGCTCTCACTTTATCGAGTTTACTTCTGAGCTGTCATTCATTGTCACTATATTGCAATCTACCGGTTCGATTTGTTGGCCTAGTGGAATAATGTTATCATTGTTAACACTGTTAAATTCACCAGCTTTGGTTTTCGTGCTGTATGTATATCTTAAGAACAATATTCTGCGCTAATCTTTACGGACCATCTAATTTAGCTTATTTATTGAACATCTTGTACCATAGTAAACAAATATTATTTACATAGTCTAAATCTTCGAGTTGACGTAAAAGATTCCATGCAATTCCTCAAGATTCCTCTCTCTGAACAGACTTAGTTCGTGATCATATCATCCTTGATTTACTGTTATGGAACCATTCCCGTTGTGAGGAACTGAGAGTTAAGCATTATCGTACATAAAACATTATTGCATATCCTAAAAGTTGACTCTTTAGATCGATATTTGCTTAAAACCCGTATTGCTTCGTGATGTTTTAGAGTAAGCAAAGCAGTCAATAGGAATCAGTATTTGTGAACATGGACTCACAAAAATTGAAACATAACATTTTTAGACAGTTTCTGTTTTGAACTAGATGGTCAATGGATATGCCAAACCATAAATTGAAAAATATTGTCTCTGCAATAAAAATCCTTTGGATGTATGCTGTTAAAAAAAGACGATAATGACCGGTAACCAAATTGTACATACTCTGCACTTTTTTCTTTGATTAGTTAAAAAATGCACAACCAGCTCATTGACGAATTCAAGTCAAACATTCTTTAATTATTTAAATGGTCCGACAAAATTTTTTTTTTAAATGCTATAAAAAAAAACTACTGAATATTTTCTCAAATTTCTTTTTTTATTTGAAAGTACAATCCTTCCGGTTAATAATGGAAAATAATTTCATTAAAATTCCAATTTTTAAGCACATTATCGATTGTGTGCAGCTGTATTTCAGCAATGGCTTCACGAATATTGTCCTTTAAAGCGTCAATTGTCTCTGGCTTGTTGGCGTAACACTTATCTTCGACGGCACCCCACAAAAAATAGTCCAACGGTGTCAAATCGCAGCTCCGAGGCGGCCAAACGACATTAGCTCTGCGTCTGATAATGCGATCTTCAAAAACAGGGCGCAAAACATCGAGTGTAGCTTCGGCTGTGTGGCACGTAGCGCCGTCTTGTTGAAACCAAATGTTGCTAATATCCTCCTCTTCAATTTTTGTGAACAAAAATTCGTTCAACATGGCTCGATAACGATTGACTGTAACGGCCACTTCTTGCTCATTTTCGAAGAAAAATGGCCAAATTATGCCTCTGGACAAAAATCCGCACCATACAGTGACTCGTCTTGGTTGTTTCGGCTTTTCAATGTATGCGTGCGGATTTTCTGTGCCCCAAATGCGACAATTTTGCTTGTTTACATACCCGAAAAAATCAAAATGAGCGTCATCGCACACATTCTGTGACATTGCCATGGTTTTCAAAGTAATGTCGCATTTTCCGGCGTTATTCAAGCGTGTACATAACCATATTCGTTCAGCGGAAGGATAAAACTAATTATCTGTCAAATCAGACATGAGCTAAGTGTTACTATTCACGAAATAAGCACTAGTTAAAAAAAACGTTAGATGGCGGACCCTTTATATTGAAATCCGCGAGTACACTTTAAACTTTAAATTACCATATTTATATCTAAACTTTCCAATTCGTTGCTAGTGTAACAAACTCTTCATGCCATGGTAAGGTAAATAAAATCTTTAAAATATAATAGCAAACAAAACCATATATTGACAACGAAAATATCATGCGAGCCTAAATTCGTCTAAACATGTTTTTCTGTAATTTAATACCAGCAGTTAAACAAGTTGGCGATCGGGTACACGTAATAGTTAAGACCGCAGCAGCAGCGCATTGAAATGAAGTATAGACTCCCTCTTACAATAGTTGCCTGCATACTACGTCGACTTCTTTGGTTTCTATCAAATTTACTATACAACTCCTTCAAAACATCATTGAGTTGCTGTTGTACTTACTACTGACTGGCGCACTCTTTTCTTAATAGTCGTGAATAGCATTCACTTCAACAACAAACGTATAAATATGTCAGTGCTACTGTTTTGAAAGCACTGATAGTAAGACTGATAGACAACAGACTACTGCTACTTTATATTTATAGTACACGATTGATATTGTTGTTATTGTTATTATTGTTATATTGATATTAATGATGAAATTCATTATTGTTAAAAATAACAACAATAACAAAAATAAAGACAACAACATCAATGATTTCGAACTACTTACAAATCAACATAAAAATACAATAAGAAAGCTAAAGAATTTGCTGGCAAAAAACAAATAAAGACAGACAGACAGACAGACAAAGGTAATAAGCTAAAGAAAGAGAAAGAAATAAACTTCATAAGAAGAAGAACAAGAAAACTACTTACTAGGGTTTCATTTAGAGTAGCCAGCTTAACTAGGAAGAAATAGTTTTAGAGCTTAATGGGGAGTCCTCAGTACTACAGATTTCTTTTCTAAATTATAATACCCATGTTGTTTTCTGACACACAGACGTGGTGGTGTGGTGTCGTCTGCAACTATGGGTAATGTAGATATTGTGGAGTCAGATGCTCCTGATATCCTGAGCATGAGGATTCATTGTGATGTCCGTTTGATTTTATACTTAGGCCTGACTTTAGTTCGGGTTTAACGACCGATATATCAGATAGATCATAGTACGAGAATGATCGAGCTTGCACTGATGAGTTGAAAAGACATTGGAAAGATGGCTGTAGAGTTTTCTGGGCATCAAACTGTTTAAAAGATTATCAGACTGTTCTATAGGACAAAAATTATGGTCGCAAAAGTTGACACATAATATAATATTCACAAGTTGCCGATAGTAAAGCGGCTAAAAGATCCATAAAAAAAGTACGTAACACATCGATAATCTTTCAATAATTGTATGACTCATTAGCGAATAGAGAGAATTTCGATGGTTATCTTTGACAGAGTTTCTGACCATGGAAACATAAAACATAACTGCATGACGGATAAACGTTTAAAAGCCACAACCGCTGTGAATCACTACGGATCAATTAGAGACAATGGATGCGTTGCTGCTATCGCACAAACTTCATCTTGTTTTAATAAATATTATGTAAAGCAATACTGGGAACACTTTCTCTTGTGAGTTCGCCCGAGGACTGCGGCAAGACAAACGGCTAGATTGAGAAATATTGTGCGGTTTAGAGATGACGGGCGCTGGTAGAATAATAGACTTCTTATCGCAACTCTGGTGGAGGATGAAATCACGGGGTACATTTTGTGCAACCGATCAGGACCAGCTATCATGTTATCAGTCGGAGTCAGTTGAATAAGGGAAATAACCGATCTTTTTCTACCAGGGCTTTACTTGCCTACATTCAGAGGGTGGAGAAATTGCTGTTTGAAATTGTGGTAGGCAATTGGGTGATATGGTGTCAATGGACGACTATGGATTACTAGGCCCATAAATATAGGTACATTGTTAACATTGAGTTTAAACCTGTTTAAATCAACAGACACAGATAAGACTTTTGCAATTCTTTGTTTCAGTGACGAATTTTTCACAAAGGGGTGTGTTTTACGAGAAAAAGGTGCAATTGTTGGAAAGAAGTCGGCATATCTCATTAGGATACACATCCTGTAAATAATAAATAGCAAAACACAAGTCATGTTGCCATGATGCTATAATAAATGGGGATACTATAGAGATAACTCCTGTACGCAATCGAAAACCTACGAATATGATTTTGAAATATCGCTCAAGATTAAATGAATGATTTTTTCGGCACTCAAAAATATGGTGTTTCCGGCGATTTTCATCACCGTCTTGAGTATCTTTAACTTAACTTATGGGGTCAATGAACAACACTCGATCTTAAGCTTATTAAAACCAAATATGTTCACACTATTATCTTAGGAAATTAATTAAAAACGTAAAAGGGTAGGTAAGATTAAAGGTCAAAGGAAGAAAGTCAAGCAAACAAAGCAAAACTTAAACGTAACGCATTATAAATTCCATTTAAAAATACCTCAATAAATACAAATGATCCGCAAGCACATGACGAAAAACAACAAAGCAGTTGTTTCAATTTTAATGTGTCAAAATCTACACCTACATGTGTCTTGAATGTATATATATCATTCTACTTTGTTGGTGACTTTTTTTACACGGCAACGACCTGTTATTAATCTTTAATGTGTTTCGTTCTAAGTGTAATCGTAATGTATCTCAACATCAACCAAATCAAATGCTTTTAAAAGAAGTTTTATAAACTTCTTATTTATTCTTGTACTACATCAGACGACAAAATCCTCTTGTTTGTCATATTAACTTAATTTATTTATTTTTTTTTTTTTGATTATTTTAATTCAGTGTTTAAATATTTTCGTGCAATAAGCACATGTAACCAAGTAAATTCAATATAATAATATTTGGATAAAATTTCTTACTTTTTTTCAGTGTTATTAAAAAGCTTTGATACTCTGTTATAGTAAAAACTGTCTGGATCCTTTAAATATCCATCAACCTCTCACTCCACCTCTTAATTGTTGACAAATCTTTTACCACAGAGTTATAAAACAGTTTGAACTTTATTTCGTTGATTTTGTCTATCGTAATAGAATATGTGTGATTTGAAAGAAGTCCATTTTCAAAAATGAGAATTGAGGAAAAAATTTTAAAGGGGCTTAATTTGTAAGCTAACTTTTCTTAGTTGAACTGTATTTATTTATTTTTTTTTTAATATTTCGCATTCGGCGAAGGGCAGGCCCTCAAAATACAAACTTTAAACTGAAAAAAAAAAAAAAATATATTTTTAAAATTGTGCTTTTATATCACCAACTTTAAACGATTATAATACAGGGTGTACGCCGGGAAGGTATACTAATTTGTTTGTTTATAATTTTTGATTATACGAAACAGAATGGATCTTATATTGATAAATATTTTCTTTAATGTCGGCATTGTATGGAATACAATATCAGATAAATGACCGCCTCTTTTAGCCTCACATATGCGAGCTCTTTTGAGCACATCTTCAATTACATTCTCACACATTTTACGCGGTATTTAATTAATTTCATCACGAATATTTTGTTTGAGTTGCTCCAGCGTTTCTGATTTGTTTCAAGGAAGTAAGCTCCAATGATTCCTCTTGACTAAAATACACATCAGACTGTTAATTTTAACGGATCCACAGGTGACTGATGAATAATTTGAGGATTTTCCATTGCCCAGAACCGACTATTCTGCTTATTCACATAACCATTCAAATGAAAACGTGCCTCGTCGCTCATTTTTTCATGAAAATCGGGGTTGTCATGGGCGCGCTGTTTTAACCACTAAAACACGTTGGTTTACTGGATATTTTTCCATAATAAATTTGCCACGTCTCTAATTCACGACTGCCAAATATGAACTGTCAAGAATAATGTTTACCAAAATGACGGCAAAACAAAGTAGTATACCTTCCCGGCGTTCACACTGTATATGAATGCCATCAATTTTATTAATTATTTACGTTAAGATATATATACATGAATTCAAATAACACTAAGGCTGTACGACCAATCTAAACAAATCGAATTTTTTCTTATCAAAAAAATCAAAATTTAATTTTTCAAAGCTTGGATCTTTTTCCGGCAAGGGATCGCAAGTGTATTTTTATATGGGTTATTTAGTCCAATGTGTGTAGTTTCCAGCTATAGTAATTTCTTTTTGCCCAACGCTGCCCACCCGAACACTTTTTTGATATTTCAGGCATGCTTTATTATAAATTTTGTTTTGTTTTGTTTTATGCCAGTAAATAACACGGTGCGACAAATAAACACCTGATAGGCGCTATCGACTACAACAAGAATTGGTAGAAAATAATTAAAAAATAATTCAAAAAGGGTTTAAAAAAACGTTTAGACTACATATAGACCATTCAAAATCTGGCGGTGGTAATTACAATGATAAATGTACTTCCAAAGTATTGTTTAGGCAGTACAAAAATTCAACAAAAATATTCAGGACTAATGTCTACTATATAAAAATATGTATATGTAAAACGTTAATATGTTCGTAAAATATTGTCAGTGGTATTAGATATCGCCAATGCTACACTAATTGTTGATTTACAGTTTCGAAGTAGTTCAAAATTAAAAATTATTTATTGGTTCTTTAACTAAAGAGAGTATAACGCAAGAAAATGTAGTAGATAATTAGGAGATATCCTTAACTATCTTTTAATAAATTCAGAAACAGTGGTCAGGACAACTTGCACGGCTTCCAAGGCAAAACACATGGTTGTGCCTAATAAAGCAAAGTGTCTGTTTATTTCATTATTCAACGTAAGCAGTGGCGAAGATCTTAATGAAACATAAAGTGATAGCGAATAAACAATAAAGTATCCTTTAATTAATAAATATGTGTTGTAACCTTCGAAATATTTAGAATCATTTGCATTAACTTTATGATTTTAAGAAAACAAAATTCTTTTTATTTTATTTTATATATATTTTTAATATTTTTTAATAAAAACGAAAGTTTTTTTGATTGATTCATAACACCAAGACGATACCATAATACCTTTCCAATGATACCAATATCTTATACCTTAGCTCAGCGGCTTAATTGATTCCAAAAATGGTGCAATCCTGCTCTACAGTGCACTGTTTTGATTAAATACATTTTTTTTTCGTGATATATGGCCGTTTCTCATTAGTTGCAGGGTCGGCACGGCAGAAAAATATCAATAATATTTCTGGATTGGTATCGGACGATCGGAGAACAAAAGTGCATGTGGTGGTTAATGATAAGTAGGTTATAGCATGTTCACACAATCATTTGTTTCGTTTACTGAATCACATTTGTGAGCCATACTGCATAAACGAAGGTCTTCTTTCATTTTGACATTTCTTTTTTATGTTCATATGTGCAGGGTGTGTCAAAAAACACCATGGGGTTTGAAAAATTAATAATTCTCATTCGTTTATATATTTTTTTAATATAAAATATACATTTCAGCTTCGCAGTGATGGGCTCACTTAAGAGCATTTGCCAATATATCTTTCAAAATTTGTGGCTGTACCGCTTGAATTTCTGCAAAAATTTTGGCTTCGAATTAAAGGATTGTCTCGGGATTGTTCACATATGTATATTTGCTCCTTCAAGTAATCCTAAAGCAAATAGTCTGGTGCTGCCAAATCTGCCAAAGCGCTGTCCAATTAATTTACGAATTTTTGTAAATTATTCGCTCTACCAAAATTTTAGTTAAAAGTGCCATTGTGTCTCGAGCTGTGTGGACTGTGGCTCCATCTTGCTAAAACCTTATCTCAGGTCTATTTTCAAGCGTAGGATGTAGAAAATATTCTATTATAAGCCACTACCGATTTTAAATTGCTGTACTTACATCTTCATTTTCGAAGGAGCGCGAATGGCATTGATGAATGCTCTTAGATTTTAGAACCTCAGAACCTACATTTCTGCTTATTACGATAGCCATTTAAATGGAAATAAACTTCATTACTCATAATCAATTTTCAAAAGAGATAATTTCATTTATGCTAAATTTAGATGTTGCCGTTAATTAATGTTGTTAAGTGGAAGTTAAATAAGATGGACATTGTGGATGAAGTTAATTTGTGTATAAAAACAAATTGGCTTCGTTTATTTTATTTAACGCAATTTAAATCTGAACTGAGACGTTTAAAAAAGGTTAAAACGTAACAATGTAAATAACATACATACCTACATATATATGGAATTTGTTTCAAAAATAAACACTTCTTGAAGAAATTCTTTCACAGACCAAAAAAAAAAATTTTGGAAAATTTGTATTATTTTGTTTTAAATGCTAACCATACATTATTGACATGAGTAACTTGTATACGGTGTCCAAAATTGAGGTATCATTTTAATTTTAATAAAAAAGGGCTTTTTTCAAATATTAAAAACAATATTTTTTTTAATTTATTACAAATAGCTTACGGTTAAAAATGAAAAATCATGTCGGTTAAGTGAACCAAAGTTAGCAATCACGCTTTTTAATAAACTATTATCTATGGTTGAAAACTGCTCGATATGTTAGTTTTAAGCTGTTAAACTGTTGTGCGATTTCAAAAAACTCACAAAAAATCTAAAGATGCCAATTAGCATGATCTTGTTGGCCAATTTACTCCTTTTCTGCGAGCAATAATGCGATTTTCGCACTTTTCTTTTAAAAGATCTATTGTTTCTCTTGTTATGTGACAAGTGGCACCATCCTGTTGAAATAACATATTCTCTATGTCCAAATCATTAATTTTCCGACACAAAAAGCTCCGGATCATCTTCCAGTAGCGACTTCTATTGACCGTAATCACATTTCGTTTTCAAACAAATATGGTCTGATGATTCCTCCGGACCACAAACCAAACCAAACCATAACTTTTTGTGGATGGAATGGGTGCTCTAAAATAACTCTCTTCACCCTATACAGAAATTCTGCTAACTACGTCAAGTCCTTGAGCTGGAAATAGGCTTCGTCAGTAAAAATTATTTTGTTAAAACAAAATTATCATTTTTTTTCTTGTTTTTCGATGACCAAGAAACGAATTGCCGACGTAATGCGTGGTCAGCTGGTTTTAATTCTTGCCTCAGCTGAATCTGATAAGCCTTTAAATTGAGATCACGATGCAATATGTTGAATAATGTGAATCAGGGTTGAACAATTTGATACAAGTATACTTTTGTTGGCACAATTTCAGACTTAAAAGCACAGCGGAATTACTCATTTAAATGTATTTTCCCTAGTTAATTATTAAAGTGATTTATTAAAACGAAAGAACGAAATAGGCCTATTGTGCCTATAGTTTCCGATCTTATTCAAGCAAAAGAGCTGCTTTAGTTTCAAAATACCTGATAATTTGTTATTAAAAACAATTTGATCTCATGAGTATGTACATGTGTATGTATATCGATAGCTTTTTCTACATTATTTTACGTTTAAGCATGTGTAGTTTTTTAACCATCTGCATCTATCGTCCACGAATTGTAACTGATAGACAAACTTTTAAACTGATATATTTTTGTTGATATTTCCGAATACCACCTGTTTGCCTTATTTATTCGTAACAGTCAACAGTTTTCAAGCTAACATGAGGTTTAAATTTGAAATAAAAGACATTATCTTGAAAATATGATTGATTTTATAAGTTCGAATTGAACGAAGTTACGCAAAAAAGACTTTTTTGGTGTCTGTCAGACTACACGTCAGTTACAGAGGGTTAAAGATATGTTTTTAAAGTATACATTAACATTTAGATCAAACGTTAATTTTATTATAACAAAAATAAAGTTTTATGTACAATTTTGTTGTTTTTTGTGCTAAAATTAAAAATAATTAAAAAAAATAGTTTTGGGACAATTGAGTACAATTTTTATATTATCATTTTGCAATCCTGATGTGGATGGTTTGATGTTTATTTGACAAAACGATGACGGATGGATGTTTTTGGATATTCTTCGACACTTATGCTCACAGCTGCTATATTCTGGGTTTAACGACCTCTACGTTGATAAGTTCTCTTTCTGTTATCATGAACGGCTTCAATTTCTTCAAATTTCTCGACCATCAGCTTGATGGCACGATTTGTTAGAGCATTTTCTCTACCGAATTTTCATCTTAATTTCCTAATTACATCTTGAGAATTTTTGCCATTTTAAAAAATGTTTTAATAATAAAAGCACGTTGTTCCTTCATGTAACGTTCCTTATTAACTAACCGGATTAGTTTTGTTGTCTTTATTTAAATAAAAGTTTGAACTTTTCTTTATAAAAAATCTAGTTATTATATTGCATAATCTTTCGTATTAAATTTTAAACAACATTATAGTAACATATAATTTGCAAGTAATTAGTTCTTTTAAAAAACATTTTAAATATTCTGTTGCATATGTATTTACGAGTTCATTGCTAACCACACATATTTAATTTTATTTTATTTCGTTCTTATTTCCACATATTTTGTTGCAATATTATATTCTCTTTCATAGTTTTCTTCTAATTATGTTTATTTATATGTGTAAAAAGTAATTTGAATCTCAATAAAATATACGTCTAACGCTTTGACATTTTCAAAACATATTACAAATATTTGTTATATATGTGCGTATGTTCATGATGAATATTTAGCACGTAATTATTTTTAAATGCATAAAATATGTACGCAATCATTCATTTCCATTGCACGTATACTACTTGACTATACAAGAGGAGAGCATTTAACGTTTAACTGAAATATGTATCTAAAACAAACATTTTATGTTTGTAATGTGATAGATGCATAGACAAGCCTCATTTATATGCTGTAAATTAAATGAACCTTATGAAGGGGTAACATACAATTACTACGATAATGATAGACCATCAAGACCACCACTTGCACAACCTCTGTTACAAATAAATAGGAATATAGTCCTAGTCACTGAAAAATGATAAAATGAAATTTTTCAACCTAAGGTTATATGATTATTACGGGCAAACACAGTTCCATTTTAATGCCAACATATAATATCTAATGCCAACAATATAACTTCCTATCAGCCACAGTAACGTAGGGTGTAATTATTATGTATTTTGCCGCTACTATTTTTCGATTCATGCATTTATTGTCAGAAATGCAACGTTGCTGGCTGATGCCAGCGATGATAATAATGTTGCTTTCTATTTGCTTGCTATTCTCCCTCGCTCAGATGCCCGCTAACGATATTTTCTCTGACGGAAGGCGCTAAATATGTAGCACTGTCACAAGCTGATGGTGATGCAATAGAAAAGAAGCAAAAAAGAAACATAAGCTGGAAAAATAAAAAGTTGTCTTACTTTTCGGATTTAAATTCACATTACGATCATATTTTAAAAATATTTTTTAATATTACATTTTACTGCGCTGCCTTTTTTGACGTATTGTTTTACATTCAATGGGATCAAATGTTTAATATTTTACACGAAAAAGTTGAAATTTTTACTAAACAATTTATTATGAGTCTACTACATGCTGAAATTTAGCTACGTTGTCTATTATGAGGCGACTACATGCTGAAATTTAGCAACATCTTCCCGTTTACGAATAAAGCACTAATGATTTTCGATGATATTGTCTGTTAAGACTACTAATAAACACACGTCTGCTAGACGAATTCAATTCCTGTCTTCTATGAAAATGAGAGGTTTTTCTTTTAAAAGTCATGTATGACACCAAAGAAACTTCATCGTCAGTCATCGATGATTTACAGATGTAAGCGTTTGTCATAATGATTTACATACCAAGACGTTCACCACCGGGTTGTTGAGCTACATTTCTAAGCTTGATATTGGCATTTCGTGGTTTGTTTAATATCATTAAAGCAAAAACGTAGTTCTGTTTATAAGAAATTAAGGAAACAGATAATTTAGTCTTCAATTTATAAAATGAGCAAAGCTAAGCTGAACTTAACGACTTATATACAACTCTACACAAATTTACAGACATATTTTCGCAATACCTACTGACGTATATGTGTAAAATATTTTTATTTAAATTTGCAAAAATCATATTGACAAACCAAGCAAGTTCTGCAGAGCAAAGGCTTGTTTTAGTTGTAACTTACAGCCTAAAATGTAAGATTAGTTTTTATTTATTTTCTTTACATATAATTTTCTTAATAAAACAGGTGGGCCATTTAAAAGCTTAAATTCATAAATGCAATAAAACTAAAACGGTGTGAAATTTTGCTGAATTTATTTTTTTGTTGTGGAGTACAATTTTTCCGGTTAGAAATTAAATATTATGTCAAGCATATGGCTGCCGCAGCGGGCCTCATAGTTTAGGGTCGTATCTCGGCAACGGCATCACGAATGTTGGCCTTCAAATGCACAATTGTCTCTGGTTTGTCGGCATAACACTTATCTTTATCGGTGCCCCAACAGAAAATAGTCCAACGGTGTCAAATCGCAGCTTCTTAGCGGTCAACATACATTACCATTTCGGCTAATTAAACGGTCATTAAACGTTTGATGTAATAAATCGATTGTGGCTTGGGATGTGTGGCAAGTTGCATAATCCTGTTGAAACCAAACATCGTTCACATCAATACCATGAAAAGCGGGCAAAAAAATTCTGTTATTATGTTGCGATAGGTGTCACCATTGACCGTAATGGTAGCGCCGTTCTCATTTTGAAAGGAAATAGGTGCCAATGATGTCTCTGCTTCACAGGCCGCACTAAACAGTCACTCGTAATGGGCGCATTGGCTTCTGTAAGACCACGTTTGGGTTTCTGGGCCCAAAATACGGCAATTTTGCTTATTAACGTACCCACCAAGATGAATATGAGCTTTATCCTAAGAGATCAAAATCGAAATCATCATGCAGTTTCCCCTTGGCCCATCTAGCGAAGTAGAAACGATGGGTATGGCCATGCGGCTTCAACTTTTGAACCAATTGAACTTTGTAAGGCGTTTTACCGAGATCGCTAAATTCGACGTAAACTGGTGCGTGAAATGTTAAATTCTTGAGAATGGTGACGAGTTTATGTTGATAGACTCTCACGCACAAATCTTGGTGCATCAACAATTAAACCACTTTCACGAACTTTAACAATAAACTTGCTTATACCAGGCACTGAAAGTCCTTCTCTGCGACCAAATTTTGTACAACATTTTCGTGCAATTTCCGACCAATTTTCTTTGTTTTGGAAATAAATTTCCAATAAATGTCAACGTTGCTCAAGCGTAAATCGATTTATTTTTTTCAGTGGAAATAATATACTGAATTTTGTGATAGAATGGAGTGATATTTTTATTACCAAATTGGAAATAACTGCTGGTTCAAATTTAAACCCGATGTGTGTAAGTATATCTTATTTGAAAGAAAGTTCGGTTAACAATTTTACCAATAACTAAAATCATTTTCATATATTTAAAACGAGCTTTAATAAACCAAATATGTGCTGTTTGATCGATAAGCGATTGTCTTTTCTGTGGTTATGCCATTATTTCATAAGTATAGGGTTTTTCATATAACCCGTGATTGTTTCTGAAATCAATATACAGTGCGTTATAAAAAAGGAGTCATTAAGTCAATTATATATATATTTTTTTATTTTGTTTTTTTATTTTCACTTCAATAAAAGCCAACAGCAATGTTGGGCAAATTGTAAAAAAATGCAGAAAAATATCATTTAAAGTAATAGGGGATGGCGTTAAAATTTTATTTTTTTTATTTTTATTAAAATTCACTATAAAAAACCATTATGTTTACTATATAAAATGAAGACATTTCTAATTAAAGGGAAACAACTTAATGATTCACTTACATACAGTGGAAGATGAGATAAAGGAGAATAATGTTTATTTTTTAAAATTTTATGTCGTTTGTCAAGTTAATTAAGTACGAAGGACAACCAGATAAGGACGATAGCATTGAAAATTTAAATGAAAATACAAAAGCGGAATTGATACTGCTTTTACCACAGTCTTATTTTTTGTGTGTGATATATGGTAAAGAACAGCAGTTAGTTTATTCACTCTTAAAAGTGCTTCGTAATGTTATTTTTTAGATATTCGCTTTAAGTTGATTTGCTAGCCATGCTTAAGGATTTCAAACTGCACCTGCAAAATATATCAAAACGAAGTCAAGTCATATGATTACAGAAGGCAATTAATAAAATTCGCTCTAGCAATAGTGATAACTTTTTAATTTCTACTAAATCGGTTGCTCGGTTAGTTACAAATTGTCGGTAAATTACTCTAAAATTTAATATTTTTGCTAATCTTTATTGCATCAGCCAACGCTATGGTAATATTTAAGCTCTACTTTGCCATAACATGATTAAAATCGCATTATTTTTTGGAGAGTTAACTACGGGAAAATTTGCTACATTAACGTCCTATTTCGTTTCTAAATAATATTTACGATGATGATGGTGTAGCTTAAAAACTGCAGCGAAAAGCTCGTTTACAGGTTTCCCATCTAATAATTTTAATGTTAAAGATATACCGCGCTCTGTCATTAAATCACTAAAAAAGTCAATGAAATCATGATACAAATTGGGGAAAACCGGCACATAAGCAGAGTACGTAAAGAAGTAGAATTGTCACATTTGGAATGAGGATAAGCCTGAAAATACATACAATACATCCAGAGAAAATTACAGTTTGGTGCGCTTAATGGCGTAGTTATTGGTCCTTATGTCATCAAAAGCGTCTGAACGTTACTGTTTATGGGTATGCTTAGAAATTCTTTCGTACTTCAATTAGCCGGCATTAATATTACTCAAATGTGGTCTGAAATGACGGAGCCATAGCGCGCGCAACAATTGATTTACTCGAAGTACCGAGTATGTAAAGTCCGTTGCCTACGTTGATAAATCAGAGACAATTGAACACGGGGAAATCAATTTTCGATGAGTTATTGACGAAATACGACCTCATATGCCGTGAACACTTTTTAAACTTTGTTGTTTTAGATTACGTCGTGTTTGCGCCAGATATGGCGGCCATATGAACGAAATCATATTTAAACATTAATGTCCAACAAAGCCCGTTTCAGCAGATTTTCTCGTCTTTTATGATTTACCTCTGTAACTGTAAAAAAAAACACCCAGTATATCCCGTAATAATTATGTGTTTCGTAAGAATGAACTATAAACCTAAAATTCTCCTTTTACCTCTTATTAGCCCCACGAAGTGAAATGGCCAATAATGAATGTTATCAAATAAAAAATATTGCTCTAAGAAGAAGAAGTAGGTGTCAATGCAGATAAAAAACATTAATGTTTATAGTTTTCCCCGATTTTAACATCTTTGTGATCAAATTTCGAAAAAGCACCAAATTTTAAAAAAGGCAATTTAGTCGTCAACGTGTGATATAAAAAAACTGAACAAACAAAATTATTACACATATGGCTTAATTTGGACGGTTTCTTCCCGATTTTAACCTCTCATAGGTCCAATTTTGAAAAAAGCTTATCATGTAACACTTTCGATAACAAGATGTACTTCTGTCCCAAATTTTTCAAGGTCGGAATGTTAACAAAAAAGGCTTTGTTTTGAAAAGAAAAACTCTATTTTAGAAAAGTCACTTAATTTGACCTCTCCTGGTTCTAAATAAAATTAAAATTAGCTATCTGTGTTTAAAGTAACAACAGAACCACACCCTCCTGTGGGCTAATGAGACAGATCTTCTCCAGATACAATCTGCCAAAAATATTCCACGATATCCCTTAATTTTTCGCTACAGAGAACATTACGATCCAAACTTTACCAAAAAATATTAATCCATACATATAAGGAACACTCTATTGTGGACGGATACGGACTCGGCTTAAACTGATAAATCTGCCCAAAATTTTCCACAATGCAAATTTTGGCTACGAAGTACATTTCTGGAGTGAGTTAAAGTACAATTTGCATTTTTTTAAATAAGACGCACCATAATGTAGAATGATAAGCATACTGAGAGTGTACATACGTACATATAAATTGTCATAGTTCTCTTAACATTATTATTTATGTACATATGTAGGAGAGACAGAGAGAAAGAGAGCGAAAGTTTCTCCGCTTCACTAAAGTAAAAACTACAGCACATATTTGATAATTTGGCGTAGTTGCGTTGTTTACAACAACACCATGAAAAAGCTTTCGCTATTTTCGCGCAAATGCTGTTTTTTTTGTCACTTTTTTATGGAATAAATCTTTTCTCTTTATTAAATTTTTAATTTTCTTAAGAAATTTTACACTCGTATCAAATACTACTACTATTCACACGCTGCACTAAGTTAGAGTTGTAGATGGTAAGTGATGTTAACGAATACTTTGAGACTAATGATGCCAGATTGTTAGTTTTGATTCGGTTATATCATCTACAACTTTTTGCTTTTTGGGTTGTCGCAGTCGATCTATGAAATATATGTAGTATAAAAGAAGATGTGTGGCATGCTGTAGTGGTTAAAGTGCATAAAAGAATCTCTTGAGGATGAAAGATTAACGCTTTTTTGCTAAAAAGAAGTTATAGGAACATTAACAGCGTTATTTAACCACCCTCGTATTATACAGTTATTGCAACACCATTATTTCTGTCAGTTATTTATACGTAAAGAACTCATTACACGAGTGACTTTTATGCGCTACCATTAAAAATATAACAAAAATTCTTTTTTTGCGGAGTGCATTTGTAAAAGAGGAGGCTATGCGCTAGGTATACTTCAGTAGTAGTAGAGCTAAGGGCAAGAACTGTAACCAAAAAAGGAAACAGCTTAATTTACTTAACAAGGAGACACAAACAACCATGTACGAAAGGAAGGGTTATTTCTCTATTGACTTTCTTCTTATGTCGCCTATAAAACTATTCATTTTTAGTTCCCTCCACAAACAACTGCTTTGACTGGTTTTGTTTAATGAGGAGAAAAAGGGATAGAAGAGAGAAGAAGAAAAGAGACTATTTAAATTTAAATAATAACGCAAATAAATTGTAAGCTATTTGTTAATGTCCCACTTCTCCGCTTAAGTCATTTATAGTAAAATGGTTATATACAAAACAAAAACAACAACAACAAAAACTCTCAAAAAATAATACTTCTGAAAACCAACATAATAAAAGGAGTTTATGAAGAAAACCTGAAATAAAATCTAAAATAATTGTTTGTTTCAACGAAAATTAAGTAGATTAGCTTATAAATGACAGTCATTGTATAGATTAGAGATGATTTTAATTTTACCTCCGCCAGCATAGCGTAGTCGGGGTTTTTAAAATAGCGAGACAATAATATTTAGTAGAGACAGAAACACAAAACATGTTCACAATTTGTAACCCAGAGAGTTTAAATGAAATCCGTAAGAAGATTACTCTTAAGATCATAAGAAAGCTCTCAAAATGTTCCGAAACCAGGTTTTGAGTAGTTTTAGTCCTGTGTGGCAGCAGAAACTATTATGGGGTTTCACAATAACTTCGAAAACAGTTTCTTTGTAAACAGAAGTGTAGGTCACTCCAAACACCCCACCAAATTATGACTGTAGCCCTTTTCGTTCTATTAGGTGACCGATATATTAATTGCGTTTTGAGATGACGATGCACTTTCTTTTTCCGGTGCTCTTCTTAGGAATATGTGGCTTTTCATAATTCTAATTTCAATTATCACCTGATTTTCAAGTAAAGTAGATGTTTAGTCTTATGTAATCCCTTTATCTATGAAAACTTTCTTTAAAATATTGGTTTATATACCTTAACATGAGAACTTAATTCGCTCCATAAGCGTTTTTCCATCAAACTGTAATACATTTTATGTAAAAGTACTCGAACAATTTCTTATTCGTTCAAAAATTTTACTTTACAATTTAAATTTTTTATTTGTCTTAAAAACAACAATCTGGCATCATTAATCACTTAAATTACTCGTTAACATAACATCTGCATTGGCGCAGCTCTTAATCATTAATTTAGTAAATTATGTAAAGAGTAGTAGTGTCGTGAATTTGTTTGTTTTGTAATTAAAAAAAAAAAAAATAATAATAACAGAAGGATTTTTAATAAAAGGAGTCTAACTATTAATTAAAATAATTTAAAATAAGTTAAGAATTTCGTAAAGAAAAAGTGTTTAGTGTTTATAGAGAGTGACAAGAAAAAGCCCCTATTAAAATAAGAGTAAAGGCTTTGTATTTTTATTGTTGTTGTTGTAAACAAAGCAGAGGCTATCATAATCGAAGTGTTTTATTGGTTTTGTTTTTATGAAGCGAATAATATTTTTATCTCATACTCACGAAGTGACAAGAAAAAGCCCCAATTAAAATAAGAGTAAAGGCTTTGTATTTTTATTGTTGTTGTAAACAAAGTAGAGGCTATCATAAGCGAAGTGTTTTATTGGTTTTGTTTTTATGAAGCGAATAATATTTTTATCTCATACTCTCACTCATATATAATGATGTTAATGGGAATCATAGCCAAACAAGATTATAACAGCTTATGGTAATGCAGTTCAAAAGTTCATCTGGTAAGTTTTTTGTATATACTACTTATTGTTTAATTTTTCTTTGTTTTATTTGAAGTAATTTTTAAAATATTTGATTCTAATCGTAAAAGAGTAACATCTCGTAAATTTTAAGTCTACAATAGTTTAATATGCATCTGATTTAAAGGTGGTTATTAAAAAAAATTGAAAAAATAAGCCGAACGTAAATTGTTCAGTGTGATCATATAACTTGACTTACCTTGAATTAGTCAAGAGTTTGAACAGTGCTTATAAACCCATAACGTACCGTGAGCTCAAAGTCTATTATGAAGGCGTTATTATTAGCATATTCGTAGGACGTCGCATGAATCACATACATATACTATTAATTAGGATTAGTTTAATAATATCGAAGCCTTTATACAGTAGGGCTCAAAACTAAGAACACATCAATATGTTCTAAAGATTTCTTTAATTTTGTTTATTAAGAAGGAAACTTGTTAAAACATAAATATAAAGTGTACTTTTTGAATTAAGCAAAAACGTAACGAATTTCATTTCTTCAAAACATATTTATATAGAGGTATAGAACTTTAAGTTGCAATAAAACAACGATGGATTATTCGATTGACATGAATTTTATTTATCCGAAAGAAGACTTTTCGAAGACTTTTTCGAACATTTGTGGCCGTATATCGGCAATAACACGGCGAATGTTGTGTTCCAAATGATCACGCGTTTGTGGCTTTACCGCATAGACCAATGACTTTACATAGCGCCACAGAAAGTAATCTAGCAGTGTTAAATCACAAGATCTTGGAGGCCAATTCACAGGTCCAAAACGTGAAATTAGGCGGTCACCAAACGCGTCTTTCAATAAATCTATTGTGGCACGAGCTGTGTGACATGTTGCGCCGTCTTGTTGTAGCCACATATCCTGGACATCATGGTTATTCAATTCATGAATGAAAGAGTTAGTAATCATGGCTCTATACCGATCACCATTGACTGTAACGTTCTGGGTACCATCGTTTTTGAAAAAGTACGGACTAATGATTCCACCAGCCCATAAAGCGCACCAAACAGTAAGTTTTTCTGGATGTAATGGTTTTTCCACATACACTTGAGGATTACCTTCACTCCAAATGCGGCAGTTTGGTTGTTGACGTAGCCATTCAACCAGAAGTGCGCTTCATCGCTAAACAAAATTCGCTTATGAAAATTGAAAAAAAAAATTCACTTATAAAAAATGAAAATTGCATTATTTGCAAGCGTTATTCAGGCTCGAGTCTATTCATGATGAATTGCCGAACCAAACTGAGAATAAATCACTTGACAGCTGTCGCCATCTTAAAAAGTAATGCCAACTTAAATTTCTACACCTATATAAAAAACACGCTTTACATAAAAATGTATTATAACTTCGAAAATTGACACACCTGTAATAATATTAAATACATATATACTTTGAAAATTACAAACCTATCAAAATATTTACTTTTTTAATACATAAGTGGATAGTCTCGATATTATTAGGCAACTTTTAGTTGAACTTACCAAGTTTTTCTCGGCTTCAGAATGTATTTTATTCCATTTTTCTAGCATACTTCAATAGTTATAGTGCTAGATATAATAATCACCACCTAAACTTATTTTTTAAAAATTTCTATTTTTATCTTTAATCACCCTCCCTTTTATATTGCGCCAAATGATTTCTCTCTCTTTAGAGCGGCTACGGGAAACTGTTTTGCCAACGTTGCCATAAGATATGTGTTCTTTTTTTTCATACATATTCAAGAGTTAGAAAATACTTTTGTTTTTTACAATTTTAAAAATAAACCACAAGTGTCTGCGTAATTTTGTTTTGCCATATTTGGATGAGTGTTATCGATTATTCTTAAATATATATTAAAAAAAAAACTTTTAAACTAAAATAAGTAGCGCAGCTTAAATCAAAAGTTTATATAAGTTTTATCTTAATACTTTTCTAAAGTAAATATTAACACAAAAACATGTTGCTTTGTCCTTAATTTTGGACGCTACTGTATGTAAAAAATGGCAAAAAGGTCGAAACAACTATATAATTTATTTTAGTTCTTCACTTGTTTTTAGCTATTTTCGTTTTAAAGCAAGCGAAACTATAGTTAATTTTTTGGTCATTCCTAGAGTGTAATTATGCTTATAGATTCGTGCTACTGGATAACCCAGGTACTCATTATCTTTAAATAGCTTGAATACAAGGTGTAGAATTTATTATGACAGCCCAAAAGTAGTTCATATAACAAATGAAAAATAAGTAGGAAATTGTTTACTATATCTGAACATGCGCTAATTTAATAAAATCATCCTTTTCTGCAAACAAAACTTTTTTCACTATCTTTGGGCACTATTCTTCCAACAAAGTTGACTCTTAGACTGTTTCTCAGTATCAAGTCGATCATCGTTAAACTCTAGAACTCGTACATCATTTGGAACGTTCTCTATGGAATTCAGCTGGACTGGCTAGATTGAAGAATCAAAAATTGCGATTGTTTATAAGGTTTGTGAAGTCGGGGTCTAGTATTGATTATGTGCTGTACTCAAAATCGTGTGCTGATTAAGGTAGAATGAATCGTTATTGCTATACGAAATATTTGTATTGGGTAAGGTCAAACTTTATTAGCAACCCGTATCCATTTTATGACTTCGTTCGTGTTAAATGCAAATCATCTACGTTTTCTATAAAACCTTATAGGGAGGACCACCTTTAGATATTTCAAATATAAGTGTCGACTTCTTTGAGTCTACGTGTAGGAGATTAGACTAGATTTTAAATTCTTGGGACATTTTTTGTAACCCTATTCTGCCCATTTTTAATATTCCTGCATATGACAGACATTGTTGAGCTTTTGGAAATATATCATTTGCTGTGATTTAAAAGGGGGCGTATATTATTCCTTTGCATAAGTCGGGTAGTAAATTGAATTACAGAATTACTGCTAAGCTGATAGAGAAGCTAGTGACTGATTATCTCACTAAAGAAGAAAATTTATTATGTTCAACTTTCTGCATGGTTTTTTTGAATTTGAACTGATCTTATTTATATTGATTTAAGATAGATATAGGCAAGAGTACTGTTTAGTATGATTAATGACTTTTTCTTTGGATAGACTTTCACCACTTTTTTGGGTTGAAGTTAAATATGAAAGTTAAATGAATGGTGCAGATTAATTTCATTTGAATTAATTTAGTTTTTCCCTTTGAGTACACAATTCATTCTTGCCTGTTAAAGATTGTTACAACCTTTTCGAGTGTGTTGATGGATAGCAAACTGTTAATTGTTGATTATACTGTTTGTATTGTTTGCAATCAATGTAACTCCCCGCGATTTTAGAACACCCCATAGCCACCACGTTGTTCCCACAAGAAGGCCGCACATAGCCAGATAAAGAGCTAGGTCCCTGGGACTCTCGGCTCTTATGGTACCAGAATTAAGCCTCCGATCAGACTTCGCATCATACCATTGTAAGTTCAAAATGGCAGCGGACTGGTGGTCAAAAAAAACAAGCAAAATACAACACACAACTCAAATCAACAAACAAGCAAACAATCTCACAACAATGCAAACGGCATTATCACCTATAACCCACTGCAGATGATGGCGCAAAACCTATCATTCCATAACGCTAGAGTCCCTCCTATTCAAAAATACACCGAACGAGTCATGTCTCGTCTGTAAAAATCTCAGATTCAAGCCGAAGTCGAAGTCAGGATGTCCCAATACGAACCTATGCGTTACCTTCCCTTGTCGATGTCTGTCCAACGTGCCTGCCAACTCTTGATGAGAATCCCACCGAGAATTGACCAAACACTCCTATGGTCAGTGAGTGGTGGTCCCAAAAAAAAAAAACAAATACTTCTATACATCAGTTTGCCTCTCAAAGAATACAATCAAATTCACATACGCTAACCGAAATCAAATCAGGAAAACAGATTAAAATATGACTATAGCTATCTTTCAAAATTCGTTTCTGCGATTCGTACGTGCTTGATTATATAAATTATTGCTGCAAAAGAGATGCCACCCAAATAGTCAAGTTTTTATAAATGATGGAAATGTTACAATATGTCATTAATTTTAAAATTTTTAATTAATCGCGGAACTTAAAAGATGCGCCTATTTTTTTTCTTTGATATTAAAAGATAAATTTTTTAAAAACATAATAATATTCCGTTATAATTTTATGAATTATGATTACAAAATAATCAACAAACATTTAAAAATTACATCAATTGATATGCTGCGCTAAATATGCTGGTATTTTAAGTGAAGAACACTTGTAAGTCAATAAATAATAAAAAGGTTTAGAAATATTTTTCAATAAACTAATTATATGTTATATGTTTTAAAAAGACATTTGACTAAACAAAAACAGAAATTATTTATTCTATATAGGCAGCTCTTTTATACAACTTTTCAATTTATCTATTCAATATGATCAATGAGAAGGCCTATTATTATTCTCTTTATTGCACACTTCTTCTTCTAATACTACTTTATTAATATCAAGTAATTTTTCATTAATAAACACTCGTTCAAACACAAAAAAGATGAACGAAAAAAATATGGGTGGTCGATTGAAAAAGAAAAAAAAATATACTAATGAATGGGTTTGTTAAAAAAAAAAAAAAAAATAAGACTCCCTAGAGTAGTAACTATTTTCTCTTCCTACTCATATTTGTATTTGAACAACAACAGAATTAATTTCACTTTAATAGATCTATAATCGAAGAATAAAAAACTCTTGAATGAATTGTTTAGAGCAACAAATAGAGATCCATTGACAAGCTTTAAACTGTCCAATCAATACTTAAATGAACAAATGACTTATACTCATGTGTCAATAACAATTGTCAGCCATTTTCAGTCTTTGGAAAAATGTGTTTTTTAAATTAAATATTTTTTATATCGTATTATCGAAAATCACCCTACAACAGCTTTATAATTTAAACGCATTTTTATAAACCAATAGCGTTTTCACATACAATATGATTAAGACAGATTAACATTTATAAAGGCCAACTTACACAGTTCATTGTATGCATCAGAATAGTAAACAAATAAGGCTCATTAGCTAATAAAATAATAATCATGAAAGTATTATACTCATTACTAGACTTAATAATAAAGTTCAGAGACCTTAAAAATAGAGCAGATACGAATTACATTATCAGACACATAATAATTTTCTAAATCGAATAGAATATGTCTACCTGTTTATATATTTAAGGAAGAAATTGTAACCAGACTATCAAGTTAGGCACTATAGTCTGAATATATTTAATGCGGTTTCAGTCACAATTCCACTGTGGTCTATAAAAAAAAGTATCTCAGACTCTTTCTTGAGCAGACTGAAAATAGACGGCAAAATATAGTATAGTTATGACTTCGCTCGAAGTAGTGTGGTGTAGGTCGACTTCTGATTTTTATTGATTAAAAAGCTTCAGCCTTCCTTCAGATGATCGATTGTAGTAGATCCTTCTGCCATTATTCCGGATAGAAAAAGCTACATCAGTCACAAAACTTCATCGGAAAACTGAAGCAACATCACCTTCACGACTTGAGGGTAAAAAGAAAAACGACAGGAGTTTACAATGAGCAGTTGTTGCAAGGCTCCGAACTGACACTACACCAAAAAGAGAGTTCTGAACCACTTCCGCCTTTGAGAGGAAAACGAAAATGAACATCAATTATAAAACTTTATTGGAAAGGTAAGGTAACATCATCTTCTCGCCTTGGGGAAGAAAGATAGGAGTTTATGAAGAGAAGCAATAGCAAGGCTTCCAACCTATACTACACCCAATACACAAAGGGTGTTCCTTTTAGCCAGCGGCAGATAACAACATCAACACTTATCCTAGACACCTGCTATACTAGACTGAAACACTGAAAAAAGGCAATGGTGCTCTATTGAAGAGGAGTTATAGAACAAAAATATAGGCACTAACACTGTAGCTATGTAAGCATACGAGTCGTCTTGAACTGCCGTTCAACTACTCTTGTATCAGTTGCAATGTGAAGAAAAATAAGTAAACTGTCTTTCACCTTCTCTACGAATATCTTACTACTATCATATTTACTTAGGTGAGTTATTGAGGTTATGACTTTATGATTTACATAAATATCTGACAGGTACAGGCTGAATTTCATACCTGACTGAATGTAATATTCATTATTATAGACTACGATGTAAGTGACAATATATCCGAAGAGAAGTGTGATCTTTTCAAAACGGTGTTCCTTCGACTATACTTGAAAGAGTCTTCTCTGATCAAACAGTGTTATACCAGACAAAGAATATTCATGTAAAAAATTGAATGATGTAAAAACAGATTTACAGTTTTCTCATCGCAGCTTGAAGTATGTAACTGAATTACTATATCGACGTTTGTGGCTCATAAGGGCTTAAAAAATAAGCCAGCTTCAGAATATTATTCTATGCTATTCTTTCAAGTCATTAAGTACCGTTTGTAAGGGATTTCCTTAAAACAAGAACAAAATTATGATTTGTTAGCTTTGATTATTTACTTTGTGGTCATTTCACTCGACTAATGCTGTAAGTAAAAATATTAAAACAATATTATTTTCTTTGTCGGCAAATGGCTTGCCATGATATATTCTGCTTAGTGGGGAATGTAATGAATAAAATAACCCAACATTTTTTCACTATTCACATCGTTCGGTTGGTCAGACAGACTAGAGAAAACAAGTAACACACACACACAAGTCAAGACGTACCAAATCATATGCATTATATTGAAATGCTTTTGTCTCTTCGTTTCTTGTGCAATCTAAGGTTCTATTGTTTTAAAATGTTATCTGTGTGCTGTGCTAATTACTTTATTCTATAATAACTTGTTTATTCATATGATGTGTCCTGTTTGTCATGTTAATCATTTCACATATTAGAGCCTTTGTTTTCTAGAAAAGTAAAAGTAAAAAATTAGTGTGAACATGTTCTAGCTTGTACTGCAAACAAGTAAATTCACTACTTTTAGTTGACTGTAAAAACATACAAACATACATGGCTTACATATTTCAGGTCTTTTAATAAATTTTGCTAAACATGGTCAAACATTTTTTATACAGAAAATAATTATTTGTGCGAACATTAAAATAATATTCGTACATGAACAATTTTTTCTATAGTGACTCTAACCCGAACAACACGCTAATGCAGAAATATTCCATTGCATGCAGTGGCTTAACATGATTTTACTTTAAATCTTTTTTTACCAATTTAAAATATATTCGTTGAAAGTAGTTAAGAGGCACAAAAATGTTACAATTGTAGTCCAGGAATTAGGTAAACAAAGTCTCGATTAAAAGCTTTATTAAGATACAAAATCGGAAGGTAGATATTTAATAAAATATTTGATGTTTGGTTTGGACCAGACCACACTACTCGCCAGCCATAACACAATGTATGTGGTATTAGATATAGATTTTTTATGTCATTGAATCTACACCAGTCATGAGGTTGTCAAGGGACTTTTATCCCCGATGAATTCACACGTATTCTTACGCTATTGCTTTAGTCGTCAAAGACACAGTGACGAATGCACATGTATGGTAAATATACGCACATTTTTTTAAGGCACAAACAGATTATAAAAAATTTTCTTTCGCATTTGTTTTTATGCTTTTAATTGTCACTGAATCAGTGGCAAGTGCACATGTGTAGTGGATGTATGTTGATTCTTTAAAATTTTTTAAAACATCAAATTTACTCTCTCTAAAAGAGTAATTTCCATGCTCTCACTAACCATCAAGATAACTCAACAGGGTGGACATTAGGTAGCTGAAAAGGAAGGCCGGGCATCCACAGAGAATGTGAAAGTCCGTTGTCTCTTTTTTCCTGATCCTACAACTGTGGAGCCTAGTCTAAACGAGTATACCGATGAAAAATCCTAAATGGAAAATCGCTAAGTGTCTTCCATGCTGAGATCATGGCCTTTGCTATATGTATGTGCGGAAATCCACCTGGACAGTGGGATCAAGGGTAAGACGTTAATTAGTTGGCGGTCACAGATGTGGATGTTCGTACGTCAGAGACAGCTGAACACATATTGTCTGAATGTGGGATTCTTGATAGGTTTAGATGGAAATGTTTATTTAGATGGCCATAGGGCCTCACTGGGTGACATATTCAGCAATACGGTTCAAGATCTGCTTGTCTTCTTTGTGGGCAGCATTATGAAAATATGTATAAGTAGTAATATAGTCCTATTATTGGTTCAAAATCGGGGGTAGTTAATTTCTCTTCTAGCTAAGCTATCAGTATACTGTAGCAGTTATGGGATTAATTATGGTGGTGTCATCTGTCGCTGCCTAGAAATCAATCTCAACTTATCATAGATTTCTACCTTTTTGCGTTTCTTTTTTTTCCCGAGAGGTGTCTTTAATGTTTTTGTAGTTGTTGTTTATTAATTACTTTACGTGCTATTCGGAGGAATTCGGATTAACTATATGGAGCGAACTTCTTAATTATTTAAAATTCGAAACCATGTTTCAAGAACTTTTTTCTCGTTGGTTTTAGTATTAGCTGCTTAGATTTTTAAAAATCTAAATAAGCAAACAAATTTTGGTTTGAGGGTTTGTATCGAGTGTTTTATATTTTAGTTTCTTCCGTGCCATTAAAAATTTAAGGCTAGACGTTCTTTTTGCCAGGATACATTGTACCTATTAGTGAACTTGTTCGAATCACAATTGCTATTTTTATTTCATAGTATAGTACCCAGTTCTTTTCTAGGGACGAGATCTATGTAAATGCTGTTCTTCTATTACTTATGCAAATCTATATCAAAATAATATTTTTCTCCTTCTACCTTGGCTGAAATCAAGGCATTAAACTATTCTCAGAGGGACTACATATTCCTGGAAAGTATGGAAGATTACCGACTAATAATATTTCTTCGCTTAGTGTGAGATTCAATTAATATTAAAGTTTCTCCAGAATAGTCTCTGTAACGTTTTCACTACGCTTGAGTTAAATAAAATTGATAAAAAAGTTTTCCTTAGCTAATACCCAAAATGTATTTTCAAATAGGTCAGATATGGTCTCTATACTCTAAGGTTGGCAATTTTATTAAAAAACTATAAAAGTAGTCATTTAGTAAATATACTATTACATATGACATTAATAGTGTACATTGTGGTATTACTTTTTGCTGTTTTTATTCTACTGCGGCATGCAACATACTTAAATATAGCCAACAAAACCCTTGAATGCATGTGGCATGCATTACTTGTTTAAAGATGACATATTTACGATTATTTTGTGCATTTCAAATGTCTATCCATTTTAGTTCTCATTGCATGTTTGACCAAATTTTTAAAAATTAAAAAAGTTTTTAAGGCATTGTTAATAGAAATATTATTTTACAATGCCCTACCCCATAACCGAATTCGGGAGTCATTACCCCATATGATAACCAGCAAAACTGAAATTGTTCCTTTTGAACGTTGTGGTTAGAACCATGTTTTGTTTGCGCAATATAGTATGGTTGGAGTAGCTTAGTGTATTTAAAAAATAAATTCGTTATTGATGCCATATATCGGATGATACTAAGGCGACATTTCAGACTACATTTTTGGTGAAGAATGTTCTCTAATTCACCACTAGTGTTAAATGTTAAATTGATTTGAAAATAAACAAAATATTTAAAGAAATATGCCATGAGATGCCTTTTATTATAAAGAAATACGCTAAGAAAAAAATTCCAATAAATTTACAAATTGAACAGTGATAACTGGAAAGATGAATTTCTTTCTGATCGACTGATCACTGAAAACGAAGATGAAATTAATTAGCTACTGGAGCAAGATTGGCATGCAGACTTTGAAATGATAGCAGATATTAATCACGTGATACAAGGGTTGGCCTCTGTTTGACAACCATTGATAGCAGGTGATTTCAGAAGAGAATGCAAGAAAATGAATTTCATGGATTCATTAAGCAAATTTTTCGCGGAAAAATTCATCGCTTAAATCTTAGTTTGATAAATACCATAGGAACTATGCACCTACAATTTCAGTGGTAAAAAATTGGTTTACTGAATTTCATTGTGTCCGTACTGCACTGAAGTGCCGAACGTTCGGAATACCCAATTGAAGTTTCGACATCTGAAACAATTGCAAAAATCTGCGAATTGGTGTTAGCCGATCGGCGATTAAAAGTGTAAGTGATTGTGGAAGCCATAGACATCTCACATGTTTTACACATACCAATTTGAAAGATTACTTCGCGATAGGAAAGCTTTTCGCATGATGGGTTGTCATAATTGACCACAATCGCAATCCTGTGACACTTCATAGGAGTTATTGGAGTTGTTCAACTGTAATATGGACGAGTTTTAGTGCCGTTTTGCAACCGTGGACGATAACACACGAGAGACCAAACAGTGGTCGAAACCATATGTTTCTCTGGTGAATCGTGGCCAAATAGGACTCAGGTTGGTTTGTTATTCAATAAAATCATAGCGACCGTTTTTTGGTATAATCGGCCTTGAGTTTGTAGTTTCCAAATCCATGAATTAATCTACGAACAGATCCCTCATCCGCTCTATCCTCGGAAGAGCTATCTGAATACTATTTGTTTTGATGTTTCGGCAACAATCTCTTGATGATAAAAAATTTGCAAATCAAAGACATAAAGACATGCAGGCTGTATTCTGAACAGACGGAGCCATACAGAGAGGATCAACTAATAATCATCAACGGAATCGTTCAAATTGGAAATACAAATTTCAGGGAAGTTTCGTTATTTTTTAATTATTAATTAACAGGAAAACAGCTCGTAAGGGATTATTAACAGTTTGACATGACGCTGGTTGGCTGGCTGCTCCCAGATTTAAAGAATTGTATTTTTGTGCCTCTTTGTAAGCCCACAGAATGATTCGGCTCAAATTGGAGGCAAATTTATGCCATTTCATTACACTTACGATCAGGAGCACAGTCCAATTTGTTAAAGTTCCTTAACGTGCTCGGAAGGTGTAGACACTCGCTTACTATTTTTAATTGATCATGATCGATTAAAGAGCCCATTTAGCCTCCTGACTATCCAAAATAGATAGAAGTGGGTTCCTCTCATCGTCCTACAAAAACATTGCATTTCGTTTCCTGCCCCTGTTCTAACATTTTCTAGCTTGGACCCATCCACCCACCTGAGAGTCCGGCTTGAAGTTGAGAGTGTTGGCCCTAAATTCGTTTCTGAAGAGAACTATTCTGGTTGACGTCATGTCATCCCTATGGAAAATTGGACTGTAAAAAATTTTTTAAGATCCGCGAACATCTTTCTTTAGGTTATGTTAGTTTAAATTAAAAAAAAACAATCAACCGGTTATTTTCTACTGATGGTTGTACCACCGGAGACATTGCTGTCCTTTGTGGTCATCCTGTAAAAAAATAGATAAAAAAAAGATTAAAAAGGTTGAGAAAGAAAAAAGGTTTTTCTTTTTCTTCAAACATTTGAGAAGGTCAAAAGACGCCTCATATTCTGGACAGTCTCCATGTCAAAGCCAACTAAGGTCCTTAGCCAATTGCAGTGAGATAAGAATTTGAAATGTATACATACAAAGAAGTCAATGCCTTTTGCCACATAGCTTAGGGCAGTGACACAATAGGTGCTTGAACGTCCCAGTTTCTTCGTCATCTCCACACAGCTTACAGAAATTTTTGTCGATATTCCCATATCTACAAGCTATCGAGAGTAAGGCAGAATGACTCTAAATAAAAATTTGAAAACTACATTCTGTCTCGTTGTGCCAGAGTTAAAAAGCCTGCCTAGCGAAGAACACCTCGAGATCGCTAATGTAATGGCCCAACGGTGGCAGTATGGCACATATCAGTTTGTAATGCCACTGACTACAAGCTAAATCTAACCAATTCATCAGCCACCTCGCTATATTACCACAGAACAAATATCCATTTTTATATCCACTTCCCTAAATCTCAAAACACGAGAACGGGACCTACTCCTAGTGATTGTTGTCTCGAATGCCCAGATAGAGTATGAAAATTTTCAGCAAAAGGTAGTGGACCGACACGGTGACGGGAAAATCCTTAACAGAAAAGTGATCGTCGATTTGACTATAATCCCTTACAAGAACTTTCACTTTCGTAGAACGGAGCATTTAAATAAGTCAATTCCATTCAGAATTTTATCAATCGATATCTATGATGCGTCCACTCTGACGAAAGGGAATAGAATTTATCACACATCCACAAGAAAGCCTGAAAATTGGAAGTCAGATTCATACTTGAAGACAGGTAGAGATATAAGTTGCTTTCATTACGATGACTTGCAGTCAGGTTAAAGCACAGCCTTATAAACTAGACCTGCAAAAATAAACCGTAGAACTTGTGTCAGCATTCATAATATTAGAAAACTCCCCGAAAAATGGTGAATATTTTTTTAGTAACTCCTCTTGGAAGCATATGTTTTTTTTCAAGGAATCTTTGCCTTGTTGTCTTTGTTTTATAATCAGTTTTGTCTTCTAGCATAACATGTGATTCCTCTACTGTATTTTGTTTCGCGGATAAATATTATCGCTGACACCTGTCGTTGCCTATAAACAACGCTCTTTGTATATTCGGTGTAAAAGTTGTTCGGCGTTTGCTACTGCTGCTTATCGTAGAATACTACCTTTTTTTGTTTTTTCCGAAACTCTTCATTCAAATATAGGAATTCTTTGTAGGTTTAAATTTACATTTGGTTCGTTACAAACCAAATGAAAATATTCACATGATGGCACAAAATTGTGTTTTTTCTCTTTTCATTTTATTTGAATTTAGAGATTTATGTTTAAACTTAAGTTTCCGTAAATATGATTTAAACTTAACAAAAATGTGTTTATTTATTTTTTGTTAAATCATGCAATGTGTAGGTTCTCCTCTTTGTTTTCCTACACCCATGCATGTTTATCAGACAGCCATACATGCATTTACGAGTATTTTAAATGATTTTTTATTTATTTTTTTTTTTATGTTAAGCATGCGCAACAATTCTGTTAAATTTTTTATTTGATATTTTATTCAAATCAAATGTGACATTTGTATTATAAATGGTCTTTTAAAAAGCCATAACAAATTTTAATAGTCTCTATATATTTCTTTTATTGAGTGTATCTTATTATTTTCTTTTATGAATTTTTATCAAGTTTTTCTTATTTTTTACAATTCATCAACACTTTATTTATCATTTACGGACAACTGGATCAAAAATTAAAAAACAAAAATTATCTACAAGTATTTTTTAAAGATATTATTTTATGTGAAAAAAAATAATAATAAAATTAGAAAATGCGTGGTCACAGACTTTTTTATACAATTTTCCCTCAAGTATGTTGTTAAGAGCACTGAAACAATGAAACTTTGTTTTTCCCCATTTTTGTATTTTATTTTCCTAGATATGAATCTTCATTTTCTAAGTTTTTATATTGAACTTCTTTTGTCTTTCTCTTCTCTTGTATTTCTGTGTAAAAAAACAATTTAACAATGACGTTTAGTTGTCTGCCATGCATGCATGCATGCCTGCCAGCATGATTTGATTGTTATTTATCGTACTATTGTTGTTATAACCATGCGTTGTTACTTTAATTTTCTTACCATTTAGGGGAAAAATATCATCGCTTATTGATGAGTAGATCTTTTATCTCGCAACTCATTAAATCAACTCAACTGTCAGTCATCAAAAATTTGTTGTCTATGGTCCATTTTAATGGCTATCAAACTATTGAGCTTGTTATTAATATACAGGCATTTGAGCAAGTCCAATAAATTAAGATGTTTATTAAACCAGTCCACTACAGATACAAGGTGTCCGCCGGGAAGGCATAATATTTTGTGTGTTATAATTTTTGATTATATGAAAGAGAATAGATCTTATATTGATAAATGTTTTATTTAATGTCGGCAAGTATGTATGGAATACAATATCAAATAAATGCATTAATTTCATCACGAATATTTTGTTTGCGTTGCTCCAGCGTTTCTGGTTTGTTTGCATAGACCTTGCTTTTCAGGTATCCCCACAAAAAGAAGTCCGGAGCAGTCAAATCAGGCGACCGAGAAGGCCAATCAACATCACCATTCCTTGAAATAATTTGTTGTGGAAAGGGGTCTCGCAGTAATTCCATTGTAATCCTCTTTTTGAAACCACATGTTAATCAAGCCAAAGCCTGCAGTTGTGGCGTTAAAAAGTTTTCAATCATATCACGATATCGCTCCCCATTGACAGTTACCGTTACGCCGTTTTCACTTTCAAAAAAGTAAGGCCCAATGCACACACTTTGAATGGATGCGAAGGTGATTGATGAATAATTTGAGGGTTTTCCATCATTCTAGTCTTATCTTCCCAATATTAACTGCCCATCCAAGAGCCTTTAAACACGAGATTTTCATGGGACTTTTGTCTCCGATCAACTCACACGTATTCTTATGCTCTAGCTTTCAGTTTTTTTAAAATTTTTTTAAAAAATCATCTTTACTCTCTCCAAAAAGAGTAATTTCCATGCTCACACAATTTCATTTTTAATTTTACACATCACTGCTTTAAACATAAATTGTCGGCAAAGGTGATGTTTAAGGAATTTATTTTGAGAAGAGATTTGCGAGAATTTTAAAATGATTCATGGCCCAACGGGTTGGTTATATATAGGCTTTATCCAACTAAAAGCAGCAAAAAAGTGTGGGAGATGGGATACAGTCTTGCCATACTCCTGTAAAGGTGGATAATAGCCACCTATATCTCCCATTAAAAAGCATTTTTCATCATGCGCTCCTGAGGTGGCGTGGTGTAGCAGTTAGAGCGCACGCATACAACACAAGCGGCTTCGGTTCGAATCCCCAGCAGAGAACATGAAAAAATTTATTTTCGGTTAAGAGTGTTTAATAAACATATCCATCAAAAAAACCCCCTGACCATCCATCTTTACCCTTTGGCGATCATGAAAAGCATCAGACGAATGACAATGCTAAAGTAAGGATCATCGCCATCACTTAGCAAGAATCTTCACCACTACACAATCATATGGACGATCTACAGTTGATTTATCATCCACTTAGCTTTAAAATCAACTGATTAATGAAACTGAAACAAAGCAATGGATGCATTGTCAAAAGTCAATATGCTCCCTAGAGGTACGGTATTTTCCGCTTTATTAGGGTTGACTAAATGGCATAATGGGACATAGAGTGGAAGGCACAAAAGATATGTAATTAATAATGATGTAGTGTATACAAGATAGTCCTGGACAAAAGTTAGCTTGCTCCTTGCGCAAATTTGATTTAAAATAATAGGTATTATTCGCAATAAACTTTTGCCGTGTTTAAGCAATTCATTCGGAATGTTGTCTGAACCTGGAGCTTCCGCTGAGCACCTCCTACTCATCTCAGATAGCGTTTACGTCTGAGAACTATGAAGGAATTAACATCCTCATCATCCAAGGTAATGTCGTTCTGCGGAGCCGATAATAATGATAAATATTCACGCAATCATACGATTTGCTGTCTATCCGCTGTTAGTGCTACCTTATTATTGAGGCACCTCGTATAGTATTTACACACATTACATCGCAGAATAAACTCCACGGATATTTTCCGTATTTGAAAATTGTTTCATGCCTTCGGATATATCATTAAAATACTTATTCACTTTTAGCAAAATTTTTGCAAGCAGACGTAATACTTTAGACTATTTAGAGCGAAACCATCAGTTATATAATTGAGCTGTGTCTGAGTCTTTCAAACTGTTCATTATTCCATGGGAATTATTTGATGTTGCATGGCGAAGCCGAAAGAACAGTCCATAGTTGTTATTAGGAAAATATGACAGCCTTCTCGAAATAGCTAGTAATATTATATGTAGAAGGCTCTATTATTTTCTAATAACCCTCTTATAAAAAAATAGTATTAAATAGTAAATAAAGTAAGTCTCTTAAGTAGGCGAAGTCATTTTGAAATTTCTTCTACCTTCTTGACCACACTCTGCGTCTTAACACGCATTATTTATCATTTTTTCTGAACATCACATCAATAAATAGACAATTTCATCTGCTTTCATGGATAATAGTGAACGTATGTTAACATATGAATACATATTTAGTTGACTGTCATGTTGACAGTTCGTCGCCTTTTTTACATATTTACTCTCTGTAATAAGCTTAAGGTATCTATTTAGATAAGCAAAAAAGGTACGTAAATTCATACAAGAAAAAAAGTAAGGCAATGGGTGACTGAATTAAATGAGAACTAAAAAAAATGCATGAATGGATGTATGTATGCATATTTGCTTAAAAAACCAGCAATGTGTCACTGAATTTTGTACTTTTCTTATTACAATAAAAACAAAATATAAAAAGTGTTTTCTTAGTACTGACAACAGATAAGTAACCAAAAAGTCAATTTTAATAGTCTCGTGCAACACATTTTTAAATACTGAAAAAGTTAGGCGAAAATTTTTAAATTTTACAAAAGAGAATGTATTATGACACAGAACCAGGTACATATTGAAGGAAAATATTAACGCGTTTTTTTTTCTAGCAAATATTTAAGCAGATTCGTTTGAAAAATAAAACATAACATTTCTGTTTTGACCAAAACTTCTTTAAACTTCCTGTTGTAAAACAAAAAATGCGTTTAAATCCCATATATCATTTAAAATTTTGTTTTTGTACGAAATTGATATTTAAGATGAAACTACAAGAGCGGCTCCAAGATTAGCCAAACTAAAAAAGAAATATTTTTCTTTTTTTCCCTCACTCGCAAAGCATTGTTTCGGTTTCAGTAATCAAGTTGATTTTCAAGCTAAGTAGATGAAGAATTATCTCCTACTGTAGCTTGCCTTCAGATGATTGTATGTAGTGCTGAAGTTCCTTGCTAGGTGATGGTGATCCTTACTTAGCATTGTAATTTTTTCTCACTAGGTGGCGTTTTTTTCTGATCAATCGTCTGATATTTGTCATTATGGACAGAGGTAAGCTGGATTGTCAGGGGTGTATCTTTAAGATGGACTTGTTTAGAGGGTGGTCGAAGTCTCTTTATTGAACATTCGAAACCGCAATTATATTTTTTCGTTATGTCCTCTGCTGGGAACTCGAAGCTAGGCCCTTTGTGTTGTATACCTGCGCTCTAATCACTATAGCAGGCCACTCCCCTATAAAGAAATATCTATATTTAACCATTACTGGAGCGCAGGGCACAAACTATACTTGTTCCCCACCACATCTGGTTTTGTCTGAGTTCGTTCCATGACAAATTTACATATCTAATTTCAACTTCTTTGAAACAACCACAGGTAATTCGCGTTCATCCAGCTCTTCTTCCCATTTTGTGAGAATTCAGCGTAGAGGTTGCTGGAAGATATAACCATAACATACCATAACAATTTCGTACCATAACAATTTCGCATTTGGCTCCTTACAGTGAGTCTGAAAATAGAATCGGTTGCAGATCATTGAACGAGAGAAGTCGCCCTTGCTCCAGTTGGGATGTCGCAGGTTTAATATGTGCATATGTACATATGTAGTACTCAGGCTTTTGTTTTCTTAATCGGAAAACTGTGAACGCCTTTTAAGGGCCATAGAAGAAGGGGCATATCCTCTGATTGATATACCTCTAGTATTTCACCTACTACTTTGAAGTTTGTACAGCCTTAATTTGGCAAATTTGACTGCTATCGGTAGCCCCAGTTCACATGTCCTATGCAATAAGATTCATATGTCATCTGCATAAGTGATGTAGTTTAAAACAGTGTTAACAATTCGCGATAGAATACCACTACGCTGAAAAGAGATTGATTACACTGCCGCTGCCACAACAAGGTGGAACAGCAGGGGTAAGAGTCTGCACCCTTGCTGTACACCACTCAGTACCTGAAATCGTTTAAATAACTTGCTTGCTATGAAAGACGTGGTTTTTTGCATTATTCTTTATTTCCTTTACTAACGCTGTGAATTTAGAGGGGTAACACTATATAGTGCAATCCAAATGCAGTTGGGTTTTATACTGCCCAATTCCTTTTCAAAATCAATGAATAGAAGGCGAATGTTAGATTTTGGTCGCTAGTAACTAGTCGGGGTCCTCATTTTCTAAGTCTCAGAGCAGATTTTGCAGAAACACACTTGAAAAAATGTCAAGGAGCAAGGTGTACACAGCTTAAAGAAATTGAAGGAAATCTTATCGAAATTTTTTTATATTATTTGTTACTAAATTTTGATTTGGGCTTCTAAACTAGTCAGGACTTAATTGTAGGTTTTATTATTTTGTTATTTTTATTTTTATTAATTATATTCCAAATTCGTTTATATCCCGATACGTGCCATACGTAGACAACGACCACATCGTACTAGCTTTCTTTCCCTTTTTACTAAAAAACATTATGACATATTTCCAAACTTGTTTTCTTTAAGCCAATTTATGTGATTGGAAGAAAAAAATACTTTCTGAAATGGCATTATTATTGATTTGCATGCTCTTGAACGCAATCAATGTAAACAAACCATCGTCATCGTCGTAGTCGCCTTGTTTACTTCAACACAGTAAATAACCAGAGATGGGGGTTCAAATATGGTTTATATCGATATATAAATTACATACAAGTTGTTTTAACAGTTTCATGCTTCACGTTTGTCAGTCAATAGGTATTACAGTGCAGATAATGGTAATTGTTGCACAGTGGTAAAGATAAATATTAAAAAAAAATGTTGGTGGCCTAGTAAAATTGATAAACTTGTGATAATTTCGCTTTTACATATTGTCTCTGCTTCTCTGCAATCTTACAGTTAACACGCACGATATCGCCTTTGTCTGGTATTTGTTCACATTCTCCATTTTGCTCTAACCATTGTATCTGGACACTGAAAGGAGTTTGAATTTGGTTTAGACCCTTGCAAGACCAATACAATGCAGGTACAAAGTACCTCATTTTACATTGTAAGACCACGCACAGATTAATTCCCAGGGTCACTTTTTTTCTCAGTTACTCCTCTAAGGAGCATATTGGTTTTCCACAAAACATCCATTCACTTGTTTCAGTTTCATTCATCTAGGTGATTTTTTTTAAGCTAAGTAGATAATTAATCTACTGTAGCTCCCCTTCATATGATTGTTTAGTGGTGAAGGTCCTTGCTTATTAGTGGTGAACTTTACTTTAGCGTTGTAATTTTTTCCCAGTAGGTGGTTCTTTTCTAGTCCTTCGTCAGATGTTTTTCATCATCGCCAAACGTAAGCTAGAGGCTTCTTCTTTGTTTTTTTAGATGAAGTTGTCTAGAGGGAAGTTGAATCCTCCTTATGAAAGACTAGAAACCACAGTTAAATTTCTACGACATGTTCTCTGCTGGACCTTGAACCTGGGTCGATTGTGTTCTTATGCATGCGCTCTAAGCACTACACCACGCCACCACTCCACAGCCAATTATCTACTCTTTATTCTCGACCCCAAGCTAAGCTAAGCCAACTGAGAGAGTTTGTAGGTAAGCTTATGCCACCTACTGCTGAAGGAGATCCAAGATGGACGACGTTGATTGAACCAAATCTTATCTATGATGTAATCTTCTGGTGCACTACCCTCGTAAATATTACAATATCAGAATCCAGCCAGAAGACTGTTGCTAAGCAACTCATAGGTTACGCACCACACCTATAAAGGCCTTTTATACCTTGCTTAACTGGCTTACATATGATGCAATAGTCTAAATGTGTATCGGTGAGACTGATTATACTCCTGTATTCTAGCTGAGGATCTCCTTGTCCTGTGTAATACGTTTCATCTGGACTCGCACTGTATAAGGGATTTCATATCGTGATTCCTAGTAGGGACGACTGGGCATTTGGCTTGATCATTCCCGGTGATTCGGTCTTTACTGGTGGGTCTAAATTTGGGAATAGATATTTTTTTTAGAAATGCTTAACCTTAGCCAGACTCTCCATCTCCTGGTCTACTGTAGTATGTTTAAGGCTAAAGTAATGCCTATTTATCCTGCTGCTGAGTTTTTTCGGAGCAGTATAACTCCTACTACTGATAAATAGATAACTTCTCTGAAATCCAGGCGGCGATTAGATTACTTTCGAATGTGACTTTCAGCTCTGAGATAGTTAAGAGTTTGGGATCCTGGTCATAGGTACATGCATGATAATTGTATTACTAATTAGCTCTATAGGGCAGGCACACTTCTTCTGGGCATCCATACAGACGTGAAGTTACCTCTTACCTTCGTTAAGCTGTTAATTAGGTAAAAGTATTTATTTTACGAGATCCTGGGTAGTGCAAAATCTCTCTTTATTGCTAGACTTATCTGGTCTAGATTGGATAGGAAGCGTACCAATCAGCAGTCTAAACTGGTTCGTGGCAGCATCACCTCTGCTATACCCATTCTCTCAAGTCATTGTATTATCGGTAGACACATGTAAAGGCTGCGCTTATTTGCAAGTGATCATTATCGAGACTGTGAATCAATTGAGGAAAAAAGGAGTGTGGCCAATGTCCATTTCTTTCTCGGCGTAGGCCTCTCACATTTGGCTCTCCCTTTCTCAATGGCTTTCGGAGCAATCAACCTTTGATATCAGGTTAGTAGTCAGGTTCTTTAGGCTGTCGGACTAGTTTCCCACTAAATGTAATTGTGCTCCAGTGAAAAGCCTCTGGTTGATTTCCAAGACTGGCTAGTCTGAACTTGGTGATTAGCACAGGGTCCAATATGTGTGCTCAAGTGTGCCTGTGCCTATCCTCTCAAATACTGATTTCACAAAGCTCTACCTTAAATCATATTTTTTGTACTCATTTCTCTCTTACGGGTAAGCAGGTAATCAGTCTGTCATAGCATCTATATAGGATAGATGTTAGTGTTGTCATCTGTTGATTTCTAAAACAACGCCCTTTGTAAATTTAGTGCAGTGGGTCTTCTGCTCATCATATACTCTTACCTTTTTCTTTTTTCGCAAAAGAGGTGACGTTTTCTGACTCCTGCAATGATCTTTTGTTGAGGCTAAAGATCTTTGTTGAAAATCCGAAATCGTGATGAAAAGTACTTTACCAAATCCGAAATCGTGATGAAAAGTACTTTACCACCTTCTTTTGCTACTTATTTGATTTAATATTTGCCGGAGATCCATTGTTTTTTATTTTGTTCGAAGGAAGACCATCGATAAAACAGCGCTTTACTATCGCTCAAGTCAGCGTAATCGAATAATTTTTCACTAACAGCAACGAACTTTCTAACACACCCGTATAAGGTCTTTTGAACGATGTATCGCGTTTTGTTTATTTATATGCACAATTTTCAGGCGAATAGTCCCTATGCGATGGTAGATACCCTTGTCAATTTTCTGAATATTAGTAAGTGATGGTCGATTGTTCTGTCAGCCTCTTCGTCAGTTTCGTCCGTGTAAAAATGAATCACTTCATTTGAAGGTGTGGTCAATTTGATTCTTCGCAACTTTGTTGGGGGATATCCGCGATATCCACCGACGACGGCCCGTCGCTTTTTTCCGTTAATTTTGCGAGTCAAATTGAGAATTTAGCTTACACATTCGTACGCATTCTCATCCTTGGTTGTTCAGTGAGCTTGCCTATATTAATTTAGACAACAAATTTTTAAATATTTGCCCTACTACATCTTCACATCCTCCCGATAAATATGTAGTAATGCGAGTATATATTTATTTACTTTTAAGCATAAAAATATGACTGTCGGGGGATGTAGGTTAAAATTAAATTTTTTTGCCAGTATTCCTATGTACGTACATACATGTGTACGTATCTAGACATATCTATTGCATAGAGTTGTAAGAATACAGGTACTACTGTCAGTTACAAAATGTGAAATATTTGAATCTTCTCATATGGAGACATGTACTAGTATATGATATTCTGCATACATCTCTTCTCTTATTTACATGTGATAAATGTTCATATCTTTACATTTGATATCAAACCATATATGTGGACGACGAAAAAAAGAACAAAAATATTGTTTGTCAGTTGGTTGTATATTTTTCGGTTCTGACATTTGCTGTCATATTGTTATTTGGCTAATTGCACTTAATTATTTAAAGCTGCCATTGCAGTAGCATACTTACTGCTGCTCCCTTTTCTGATGGCTAAATACTTGTCTGATTCATTTTGTTTTTTCTTTTATGAGTTATTTTTTCAAGTTTTTCTTCTTCCTATTATGGTTACCATGACACACGTATTATCTGTTCCAACTTCAAACCAATGAAAAAGCAAGTTAACTCTTCTCATAGTTTTTTTGGAGTTATTGTGATAACTAATAAAAAAGGTAGTGATAATGATTCGGTTTGTATAATAAATACCGGCGAGTCATATAATACAAGCATACGTTTTACATACATATACATACATACATACACACATACATATGCATACTTATATTGTAGAAAAATATTCATATGACCTGTTTTATATTATCATAGTGTAGAGGTGGTATGTCAGAATATCAGAAAAGTAGACTGTCTGCATTAAATGGTTCAATTATGGTAATGCTTTCCCTTAAAACTCTGAGTGTGAGTTGTTTTCCTGTTTTTTTTTTTAGTTTTGAAACAAAATTATGTTGTTACTATAACTGTGTTATAAATTCTGTTACGGATCTCAGCAGGGGTTTCAAGACGGTTAATCATGATGTCTATTTTATAACATAGATATCACATATCTTATTAAAAGACTTCGTTGCTTTTTATTTAGAAATCATAACTTTAAATTTTCTTTTTCATTAGCCATCCTACAAGGAAGACATTTTTGGTAATTTTTATTCCCAATATACGGTAATTGTTAGTATTATGCTATTGGGTTAGAGAATAAGTTCGTATCACAATTCAAAACACTTTTGAAGGACCACGGCAAAGAAAAGCTGAACTGTGGTCTTAACTATTTGGTGTCAATGATTTCATGGTCATTCAGCAAAAAGATGACGAAATTGGACATGTGGGCGTCGTACTTCACATACAAACTAAATATTGATTTCTATATATCTAGAGAACGGTTAATGTGAAGGTTTCTAAATTTGATCTAAATGACTTTATATTCGATACAAATCATCAGACAAACGGTTGGTGGAATCAGAGAAGAAGGCGTTGTACGTCCCATACAAAGTAAATATTGATTTTTATATATCATGAGAACGGTTAAACTGTAAGTTTCTGAATTTGGTCTAAACCTTTTCGTAGTCCATACAAATAATTAGTCAGAAACTTCGAAGGAATTTAATAAGTGAGCGGGGCGTAACTCATACACAGCATAATAATTTTTGTATATCTTGAAATCGGTGATAGTAGAAGTTTCTAAATTTATATAAAACAACGTAGTGGACAATATATATCATCAGTCAATAACTGCGTGAGATTGATAAGTGGGTGTTACTCCTTCCGTTTATACTAAATACTAAATATTTTGAGTGTGGAGAGAAAAGAGTTGCCGGATTTGAATTTAAAGAAATCAGTAAGTACATTCGATAAAAAATCAGTACATATTTTATTACAAATAAAATTTAAGACCGCCGTCTGTCTTGTTATTTGTGCATAAAACGAACAATTATGGCCTCCAAAGCATTAATTGTTGCTGGTTTATCAGATAAGCCAGTGACTTCGCCGCATAGAAATAATCAAGAGGTTTCAATTCACATAACCTTAGAGGACAATTGATAAGTCCATACCACGGAATTAAGTTATTGTTAAGCTTTGATGTCAATAAGTCTATGGTTGCCGTCATCGTATGTTACGTAGTGCCATCTTGTTAAAACTACTTCTTGCCCAGATTAATGTCATCCATATTTTCACCATAATCAACTATTTTCATTGACCTTAAAGCGAGACTCGGCGATAAGGTTCAATGATGCCATCAGCGTGAAAGCCGCAACAAACTGTGCTTTTTTCTAGATTAAATGGTGTCTGTAGGGTCTGTTGTGGGGCCTGTTGTGTCGTCTATAAAATTTGCAAATTAATGACGGCTTTTCAAAGTCTGGATAATTTGGTAGCGTTGTTGGAGCGTCAATCTATTCATGATGATTTGCCATAGTTTAAATATAAAAGTACCTAAATAATGCTCAAAACCTAGAGGCAGCATCGCCTCTTATCTGCATAAACATTTTTTGGAGTACAGTTGTGATCCTGTGCAGTAATGCATTAACGAACAGGCACATACGAGTATGTTCAAATTTAAGAACTCTTTCACAGAATACTTAACCAATATATTTTAAATAAAACCTGATGCCGTTTTAAAATTAGTAAATATTAGTTGAAGCAGATTGATGGCACAGTTTGTCGAAACATAGTTTTTGCTTATATTCTCGCAAATCTCTTCTCAAAACAAATTGCTCTATATCACAGTCTGGTATGCAATTATAGTCTACTGCATCGCTCCTTCGACCAGTTTCTTTATTCAGTTCGCTATTTTTTTAACATAAAAACTTGGGTGACAAAAGATTAAAAAGTTATGTTATGTTCTATGCGCTAAAAAAAATTTAAAAGTAAAACCAACACCAAAGGGTACAAATATGAATAAATCAGTACATTTGCGTACTAATTTAGATATTATGCATAAATCAGTACATTTACATTAAAAATCTGTACATGTACTGATAAAAACAGTACGTCTGGCAAATCTAATAGAAAACAACAATTAAAGCTCGTTATATATCGACATCAACCAAAAAACGGGAATTGCACGAAGCATAATGGGTAAAACCTATATTTTTAACAAATAATGTATCTTAGTTTGAAGACTGTTTGTCGCTCAAAAACAGTTTCTACAATATAATTCTGGAAGAAACTGTAGACTATCTTAAATGTTTGAATTTGAACCGAAATGTGAAGAGAGGTGCAAATGATTACTAAAATAATCATTGAGATAATAATTCAGACAGGTATAGCGATGCACGGTAGGTTTTAACTAGTACTAAATAAAGTCCTTGTGGGTTCAATTGGGTTACACACTGGGCTGTCCACCCTGAGCACAACAAGGAAAATTCATTTTTTAGGCCCACTGATCGTTAGTGCGAAAGTTTCTCCGACTACTTAAAACATCAGTTAGTTCAAATCGAACTTTTACAAACACTACTCCCTCTTTCCTCCTTCTTACAAGCTTGACAGTATTTACTGTTTAAGCAGAGCATCAAAGTTCTTGAATATCACTAAGAAAAGTTTATCGAGCTGTTGGAAAACTATGTAGTGAGATAAAGAAAATTGTGGAGTTTTCTTTGCAGAGTGGGCTTATTTTGGGACAGCACTCGTCTTAAAAAAAAAAAAAACTTTCATGTAAATATTATGTACATAGTTATCGTAAGTATCATTAGGCTAAGTTAGTTGTTAAAAAATATAAATTATCACATTAATTCACTATATTGCTTGACTTTGCATGAATGTTTTAGAGATATTTTGGGGGAGAGGGGGCATTAAAAAAAAAAAATCAAAGAAAACTGAAACGAAAAAAAAATATATTTTGTATATAATAAATCAACAAGTAACACATTTACAATGATGTTTTTGTCTTTGAATATTCTATTCGTATTTAAAGATCTACTCTTAGAAAAACGTTAATAAAAAGGTTCACTGGCGTTTATTTAAGACAAGAATTTTTATAATTATTTTTTAATTTATTTGTTTAATTATTCTGTACTTTAAATAACGTTTCTAGCATATTAAAAACCTTTTGTAACATATAAAGTATACGAGCATTTTTAAAATAATGTTAAAAAAGCAACCTCCGCCTCTATTGGTATTTTGAAAATGAATGAATAAAAATTATTTTAATTAACATTCTTCTTTATTTTTTGTATACACGCCAATACATTCTCTCTCTCTGGTGCTATGCTCTTGTGCTTTTATGCATTGTTAGGAATTTAAAATTCAAACATTAAAATTTTAATTGATTTATTTTCTACTATGATGTATTGATTACGAAAAGACAAAAAAAAGGAGACCAGAAAAAAAAACAGAAAAGCAAAATGGTTTTTTATTGGCAAAACATGCTTCCTTTTTGTTAAACATTCCATATAGAGCTTCTTGAGGAATTAAAATACATACAAAAGCGTCGAAGACGACGACACTGAGAGAAATTGGTCGTAAAAATTTGAATTTGAAAAAAGAAGTAAGATGATCAAGTTAGACCCCACGTTATCCATGCATTGCTTGCTTGTAGAAATTGCATTTAAAATTGCATGCTGCTTGTTTTCTTAAGAACTTTATAATTTTTAGCGATTCTAAAGCAAAATTTTAACTATCAAACGAGCTGTCATATAAGGCTTATTTTTTAACGCTTATAATCAACAATCTGGCAACTCATCATGGAGAAATTAACTTTATTATATAGCAAAACTGTGTCAAGAGAAGAAGCTCACTTTTGAGTCAAACCAATCCACAATAGACTTTACAGAATCCATTGCGGTTTACACGTTCATGGCATCGTTCGAGTAAAGGGTGGTCCAACCATAGAGCACGATGTTAGTTGTGAGTCACACCTTAACGTCAAATTTTTTGTCAACTTAATTCGACATTTCATTGCATCAGTGTTTGACAAATTAAACCATGGAAAGGTACACAATTGATCAGCGCGTTAAGATTGTTGAAGCATTTTACGAAAATGAGCCTTTAAATCAAAATGCATTTCATGCGCTTCGTAGCTTTTTTGGTCAGCATGGTCGATCAAATGTGTTCGCAATGAGAATTGTGCTCAAATTTCAACAAACTGGATCTGTTGGAAATGTGGAAACGCTTGTGCAATATCACCCAGATATTTCTCCGGAAATATTGCTGTTGTTTGTGATAGTGTGGCAGAAGAGCCGTCAACCTCGACCCGTCATATAAGGTTCAATTTACCCAAGAGCTGAAGCCTACTACCATGTCAAACGTCGTCAATACGCCGAATAATTAGTTGAAAAGACAGAAGTAACTGGTGACTTTACAAAAAAATTGTCTTCAGCTACGAGGCACACTTTCACCTCAGAATGAGAATCCATGAATGATTGTTAAAAATCCGATGCATACATGAATAGTCACTCTTTGGTGTAGTTTATGGGCTAGCGGCATCATCGTGCCGTACTTCTTCGAAAACATAGTCGGACAAGCTTCTTATGATCAGAAATTTCAGATATTGACCTGGACGATATGTGGTTTTAACAGGCTGCTACACACCTATCAAAACAATGGCTCTTTTGCGGCAGGAATTCAATGGCTGTGTTATCCCATGTTGCGGCGATATTAATTGGCCACCACGATCATGTGATTTGTACGTCAATAGGCCAAGAACAATTCAAGAGCTAAAAAATGGGTTAGTTCGGTACATTAACTACATTGAACCAAAATAATATCTCAGAGTCATTGGATCGACGATTAGAGGTATGCCACCAAACCCTGTGCTAGCACTTGGCCGATATTTTGTTTCACAATTCTAATATTATTTCATTTTTGCTTTTCTTACTACTTTCTTGATATAGCCCACTGTACCAATAGTTAAACCTAAATAAAATTATTATTAATTAGTTGAATACTTCCCTATCACACCAACTATGAAATACTTGCCAATCATAAAATTAATATAAATAAGAAAATTTATTTTTGCATTTTCTTAATAAAAAATACAAACAAAATAATACCCAAAGGATATAAGAAAAAGAAAAAAGCAAGTAGAACATCAGACAAGAAAAACCGATAAATTACTATCGCACTGAAGCACATCTACACTTGAATAGGAAAAAATATTTACGAGTATGGGACAGCAACTTGTTGTATCTGCTGTACTTTGTACGCACATACAGGGTGGGCAAATTTGAGGTTAGGAAGTTAATTGGCTGTCAAATGATGAAATGTCAAGAATTGAGCTCTCAACCTTTGACACTTACTTAGTAACAAATTGGAAAATTTTAACTATGGAACGCTACACTCTTGAACAAAAAATTTTAATTGTGAAAATGTTACTATATCACTTCGTAAATTTCAAGCAGCATTTTCTCGTAATCAGGCTCCTTCTGAGATCGCTGTGCGTAATTTATCGCTAAATTCGAGGGTCACGGTACTGTTGTTGATATAGCCGCTGTACAGCAAAGTGTCACAACTATTGGGCATCACTAGAGGAACTTGTATAAAGTTCTTCACGCTTATAAAGTTCAACTCGTTCAAGAATTAAAGCTATCCGAGTATTCTTTTCACAGCACGTAAATTGGTTGTTTGAAAAAATAAACGAAAAAAACTCAATTTTCAACAAAATCAACATTAGTGATAAGGCCAATTTTCAATTAGGCAGCTATATAAACAAACAAAATTGCCGCATATGGGGCTCACAGAATCCACAAACAGTCCTCGAAAAATCATTACATCTAAAGAAAGTGTGGTTAGGCGGCATCACCGGCCCGTATTTTTTCGAAAATGTGCAAGGAAACGCCCTCACCATGAATTCGCTGCGCTATCAAACCAGTGACCTTTGGAGCAGGATGGCGCCACAAGCCAGCAAAATAATTCAGTTATTGCATAAAAAATTTCTCGGTCGCGTAATTTCCGTAATATTCTATTATTAATTCCCATATTTGTATTTTATTTTGGTGTGAATAAAACTGAACCTGTTAAAAGAAAAAATGTGTTTTCAAGCCAATTTACTTTCAAACCTCAAATTTGCCCACTCTTTACAATAATATGAACAATTAATGTTTAAACTAAACGCCAAAACATAAATGATGACACTTTGCTTTTTATTATTTTTATTTATTTATTTTTTTTTTTTTAATTTCATTTTCTTAAGCGCTAATTTAAACGCTTCTTTTTTGAATTTCGTACTTAAAAGAGAGGGATACTCGAAATTCTTTTTTGAATTTTTGTTGCTTTTTTATTGAACGTCTCGTTAAAATCAAGTCCAACTAATTTAAACACTCTACGTCTTTGTCAGACGATTTAATAGTGGGCATAACAAGATTCATGAGAGTGTACGGAGTTGCACCATATTGAAGGCCATTTTTTGTTTTTGCTGCAGCTACATACAATTAAAAATTAAAGTATTTTTTGCAGTTGTTGCTTTTGAACATATTCCGAGAATATGCTTCATATGCAGAGTATCCATAAAATTATAATTTATGATCGACAAACTCTGACATGCATTTCAATGATTGAATAGAGTGAGTATGTAGAGTCCACTTTCAATATTTTTTCTTTTGTTTTTGTGCGTTTTTGTTATTGATCTTGGGGTAAAAGATACAAAAAAATTTTAAATAAAATATGTCGAGAATTATGTTTAAGCTGTGAAACATAAAACTTTTCATATGATTATTGTTATGGTGAGAAGAAGTCCGCATTAAGTGAAAAAAAGAAGAAAAAAATGTTCGGCAATGTGCAATGTGTGAAACCCTTATTTAAGTTGAAGTTTTATAATAGATCTACGAAAAAGTTCATTTACTAATATGAGATTACACTTTTTTCTAATATTTACAACCAACTTTATATATGGTTATACGTAAGTTTGATTCATAACCTCTTGCCCTTTTGAAAGAAAAGTCATTATTTCATCAATTTAGAAAATCTGGATCTTTTTAGCGGATAACTTATCAAATGGCGTTTTGTAAGCTTCTACGGAATTTAAATACTCAGAGAGATTGAAATGAATGATAATCTGAAACTGCACATTCCGGGCTATATGGTGGACCAAAACTTCTCAAGCAATTTTTTTTAGTTTCTGCCATGTGATCAAAGATGTGTGTGGTCAGTTGATCAATTCTGACTATTTTAACTGTATTGCTTGCTTGCTTGAATTGCTTTTTGAGATTACGATCAATCGATTGAGAAGTTTATGGAAGCTCATCATGAATAATTCACTTCTAATCCCACCAGGCACACGGCATTTCCTTTGTTGGATCCTGGCTTGGTCACCGTCTGCGAAATTCCATCTTACTTCGTCCATTATTTTTTTTTCGTATAGAACGTGATTCACTGTTAATCGAACATAATCATTCACTTCAGAATTGGTTTGATTTCGTTCCCTTTTAGCGGCAAATCGCAAATGGGAATTCGGTGCATTAAGCTATTTATTGTACACGTGTTACACACACATCGAGATTCTCTGTGTATCCAGCTCAAATCAAATGGTCGATAATTTTTTGACAATGTTCATGCATCGTTATCCGATGTCACGTTTAAATATTCTAAAGATCAAAGAATATATACTTTCCCAGTCTCTTAAAGCAGGTGTCCCTCTACTGATATCTTTTCCACCTAATGCCTTCTATATGTGAAAAGATCTTTAATATACAGCTTTACATGGACTTGTCTGGCAATAAATGGCTGAGTATTCAGAAAATTATACACTTTTAAATAGTAACTTTATTTAACGAGGAATAAAGCAGTAAAAGCCACATTCTTACATCACCGTCCAAGGATCTGCTAGAATCACAGATTAAAAATATTCTCTCTGTCCTTCTTCTCACAACCTATTTTCCTAGTACCAGCAAAATGTATGAGTAGGGGTCAATCCATGCAGACGTCATGTACGTGTCTGACTGAGTAGTTTGATGTCGTTGTTGCTCTGTTTTTGCGGCAGCGCCCTGCATTCCCTCTCGATTTGCTGAGCCTGCTCTAACTTGACTGGCAAACAGTTCAGCGATTGGTCTGAAGCTAAAAATCTCCTTCATGTTTTGCACTATACGTTCCATTTGTTTGGGTTCATGCGGCAAGTTTTTACACACTTAAGTACCTTAAATAAGTGCAGACATTGCTGAAAACAATAATACTCGGACAGGATCTGCTTAAAATAAAATTCGCCCTGCGGAGTTGTTATATACACTACCACACCCGGCATAAGAACATACATATACCATTTTCTGATTTCTTTCAAGTATCTTACCCGCACCAGTGTATTAAAATTACGCACATCGATAAACGTAGTTGCATATTATTTAAGCGCATGAACTATAGGTGAACACGAGCATTAAGGGTTCTTGGAGAAAACGCATATCCAGCTGCATTATGCGATTAGTATAGTCCGAGAAAGTATAAATCAATTGAGATCAGCGAAACTTGTAAGCATTGATACTGATGATGTAGTAGATGTAGATGTAGTATGATGCTTAGATATTAGAAACAAAGTGTTGTGGTTTCAAAGTCTGTAGTGAGTTATCTGCCAATAATCGGACGGGTAATTAGCCGTCTGTGGACTATTTAATAATACGAGAAGCTTTATTGTATTATCAACTCCTCCGCGAGAATTGTAGTCTCACTTGCTCAACTTTTTTAAGCCGCATATAAAGCGATCCTGTACTATCGATAGACTTCGAATGGTACACTGATTCCACCTATGAAATAACCATTACCATGTGAGGTAAGGACTAAGCAACCAGTAATCTTTCTAAGAAATCGGAAAACAGATTCCTTGACATCTGGTGTTCTACTGTATGATGATAATGATAATATTGTGGTATTAACTGGAGCACGGCCAGGGAAAAAGCAATGAGTGAGAATATGAATCCCACTCGTCATTTTGAGAATATCGCCCGGGTCTGAGGCAGGCAAAGCGGCTTATGAGATCCTTTACCTATAAAAGGGAGCTGCGCCGCATGGTCAAGGAAACTATGAGTAAATTTATTATTTTTCTGACAGGCCACTTCTATCTTAAAAATCGCTTTTCCAACCTCAATGTGATACCTGACATGAAGTGTCGCCTGTGCAGGAAGAAGAAGGAGTCGACGGAGCACATCTTCTATAAAAATTTGGCTTAAAAAGCATTCGCACTTGAACGTCTATGTATCTTTTTGTTGGGCCTGGACAGGTTCCCATGGGTAAATTTTAGTCTTCATACGGACATTTAAGGATATTCTTATATAGACTGTCGGTTGTCGTTTTCAGGTCGAACAAACAATCATACGTCCAAGAACATTAACTCAATGGAGGATTATGTGGGTTTTCTTCTGACTGATTACCAATACAACTTATGAATTAACAGTTTTGACCCGGAGTGTTTGGATCAATTATCTTTTGGTTCGCAGTGCTATGGTTGACTTGACCACTCCGATTCTAAGACTAATAATAAGTAACAATATGTTTCTATTCAGTCCTAGGAGTACATACGATCATGGATACATTTACTATCCTGCATTTACTATCCTAAACAGTGGCTTACCGGTAGTTTTAGCGATTGTTCTGCTGGAAAGCATAGAACCATGTCTTGCATCGTTGCCTTTTATATTGCGTTGTCACGATATTGACAAAAATCTGAGCCACTTAAGACTTTATTTTATTCTCTAACTAATCTAGACCATATATATGTGAATCTTATTGTGGTACATAACTTCGGTGACAGCCAGATTATAGTGAGGAAGGCTACCAGAGTAATTATTTAGAAAATTGGAATAATCGAGCACTTATAGACACAAAGTATTTGAGTACTGAGTTATGATGCTGTTGTTGTCTGATGAAATTGAAAGTATTCCGGTAATTCCTTAATGGTTGTTACCCTTTTTAGTGTAAGACATGGACTTCAAATATTGAAACAAGATTAACTAACTTAAACCTTTATAAAGTAAAATCATAGAATCATAGAAAGAAAGGATATTTTGCATTATTTTCTATATTTTTATATTTTTTTTTTTTCAAAAAGAAAAAAGTATGCTGAGCACATTTTAAAGCATTATTTTAACAAACTGTTGAAAAACAGTGTAGATTTGTTCAATATTTTATTTTATGTATTGAAATATTTGCAACATACATTACAGTAAGATGCAAACAAATAAGAAAAAGAAAAAATGTGCAACAATAGTATTATGCCACATAAATTTTCAACATACTCGTACCACATATTTTGCGATATGTGGGTGAGTTCTATGGTTCTATAGAGATATGTTAAAAATGTCTCGAAATCAGTGTTTTGTTTTTTGTTTCGTTTTTTCTCACTTTCAAAATGAGAAGAAAAAATTTAAAAAAAAAATTTTAAAACACTTCTTGGAATTCTAACAGTGCAATGCAGCAGGAGCATAAAAGTGGCTGAAATTATTCTTACTTAAATTGATGTTGTTGTTGTCGCTTTTTAAAAGCTTAAGGCAATTTAACAATATTTCAATTTATTTACTCAACGACTTTTTAACAATCATTGTCTTTATTTACTCCTGCTTCTATATATTCTTGCTTTTGCCGTACTCTTTTTTATTTTTTATTTTGTCTTCTTTTTCCCTTTACTTGCATATTTATTAATGGCCATTTTAGGCGAGTGGCAGCTCGACTCTAGAGTGAGTAAAGTCTGTGCCTTCTTAATAAAAGAAAATTAACTGCAAGAGATGTCTAAGGCTCGCACACTACAGATGCCAATTCGAATTTGAAGCAAATAAAAGCGGCTACATTTCCGCACAAGGTCATTACTCAGGATGTTTAAGTAATTAAAGAAAATAACTCCCGGTTGGTTGGTTGAAAGTGAGTCCGCAGACATACACCTTGTTCAGATTTGTCTCGTTGTGTACTCACTAATGCAAATCTTACAACGTCGGAAAACTATCATGTCCGTTTTTGACGAACTCCGTAATGTTGATCTGCTCCGTGAGTGTATTTAATTCAAAACCGCTAAAGTGATAAAAGTCCGGAATCATGTAGCTCCCAATAACATGTTATCTATTTTTGGTAAAGGCCGTACAATAGACGCTATTTGCGGTTTAAGTGAGCACATAAGTTTTGAGTGTACTGTTTGGATGGCTAATATGCTACTCACGTCACTCTTGCCACGGCGTAGTTCAGATCCTCTTAAAGTATTGTTGCAGTTCTCTCCACTGGTTCAAAGTGAGATAGTAGCGTTTCTGTCACTAAGGGGCTTAGGGTCCTCCAAATTTACTCCATGGCCCTAATAGACAATCAAATCGCCTTTTGGTGTCCTGTGCCTTTTCGCCTTTTCCATGCAACATTCACCATACCCTGCAATCCGAAGACATTACTCGCCCTCTTACAGTCCTACATCGTCCACAATTTTTTTCTTCTAAGGCCTGCTCTGCTACTAACTTTGGCGTGGTCTGTCTAACAATAAGTTTTCAGACTGCACCATGTAAACGTTCCTCCCTTTCAAAATGTGAATTCTAGAAAACGTGCTTCACGTTTGGAAACAATCATTCCTCAGGTAATATATCATATAATTACCCTTTAGAAAAGTATGCCGCTTCAACTCCCAAAATCCTCTAATGGTTCGACTTGTCCTCTTCGTTTCATTCATGCCGTCGCTTCGCCATCAAAGCCTTCTCATAATTTTTTCTTTATATCCATCATCTTAATACAAGCGTCTGTCTCCAGACTCCTAATTGATGTGGTTCGCATCGCTCCTCTCAAAAGCAAGCAGCACATACGCTTCAGCTTTTGCAATGTCCCCATAATGAACTTCCTCTTTATTGATGTCCACCACGAATATTTGTTATAATTGGACTGATCACATTCTCGTACAGCTAGTCTTGTATACTTGAAAAGAGTCCTCATTTTGAGCCTAGCGCCTCCCCACAAAACGCTCAAAACCGGTGACCCCTGTATGTACCACCTCCAATTCAGGTTTCGGTCCAACACCACCACCAGATACTTGGTGCGGTGATTCTCCTATTGAGAAGGTTGAGACAATAAACAGATGCCTTCTGGTTTTCCTTGTGAAAATATATATCTCAGATTTATATTGGTTTCACGTTGAGACACCTTGGTCTATCGGGTTCACGTTAGGAACTCTTGGTCCTGGCTGTTATGAGTTATGCCTTTTTGGCTACATACATAGTTTATAAAGTCCACTTTTTCATAGAAGTATTATAAAAACTTGGTCATAAACAGGCTTAAATCCATCCTCTATTAGGGTCCTTAATCGTCACCCACAGGTGAGGTGATAGAATGCATTTTTTTATTCAGCTATTCTTTAACATATGGCCGATCCAGCTCACTACATCTAGACCAACTTGAAACTGGTCTAAGAACTGGATGGATGTGTCAGTCTTAATATATTTGAAGGCACTTTCAACAGGTTTGGCAAAAACCCTTGTTTTAAAAGAAAAACAAAACCCACCGCGTTTAATTGAGTTTTTTGGGTCTTATTGGGTTTTATAAGTGCTTCCGAATTTTGTTGAAGTCGTCAATATTTTTTATTTGTTTATAAAATCACGTTGTCTTAGTATTTATGTTGCAATTTTGCACTCTTGTTGGGATCTAAGAAAAATGCCCGGAATATAAGTACAGACATGATTAAGTTAATCTTTTGCATGACACCACCCGACCACATGTCGCAAAAGGTTGAAAACAATTATTAGAAACTATCAAATGCCTAATCCGCCGTATTCCACTAACATTGTTTCGTCAGCTGTTGCGACGGATACAATATCCTAACACCTCTTTATATGGGCTTTCTTTACATGTCATTTCGCTATAACGAACTGTTTGAAATAAGAACACATTTGTTTTAAGCACAAATTACCACGTTCTACGGTTAAAAAACAATATATTCTCCGTTTTTTAACGCATAGGCATTTCGGTTTACGGCATACAGTTCCTTCAAAGTTAGAGCGCCTTAAAAGACGAGAGGTTCTTCTGTGACGGGATTTGTAAATTGGCTCAGAGTTAAGGAAAAGATGTAAGCAGTGATTTGTTATTTTATTATGTTTTTGAGCTCAAAAACCGAACATATAAATTTGTAGCCCCAATACGTAAATTACACTTAATTTTGTTGTAAATAAACTAAGAAAACCATTTAATAAAAAAAACCCACCCGGGAATTTTAAATATAATACTCAATCAAACCCATCCGGCCTTGAAAGATTTAAGGCTTAGCAGTCGTTAATCAGTAAGTATGGCACGACTATGGAAGGTCTAGCTAATGATTTGTCTATGAACTTTGGGGATAAAAAGATGAAACTGTTTGGCCGTGTATGTCCCTAGATCATATCTGGACAGATAAGCATGATAACAATATCATGTAGCTTTGCTCATTAAAATTGTCCATTTGTCTTGTTCTTTACTTTTTTAGTTTATTTTTCCAAAGTACACTGTAAAAATGCACTACTACTGCTACAAATTATGTTTTCTCTATAGCCACCTTTGCTCTAGATGGCTTTTTATTCCATCATATGATGAGCAGACTAATGATTTCTGTCGAAGCTTTGAAGATAAACAAGAGAAGACTGTTTTGCCCTGATATTGTGCAGTCGAATCTACTTTCTATTTTTTGACTTTATTTTATTTATAAAATTTTTACAAAGTATTAGGGCATAATGTAAATTATTTAAAAATTTTATATTATACAGTTCTAATATATCTGGCAGCTCTATTTTGTTAGCGCACTGCTAATATCCTATTCAGAATATTTTGCTGCCCTTACATTGCTTTATTTTTTTCTCGTAAAATATTTAATTTTCTATTCTTTTTTTCCTTTTCAATTACAAGTGCGAGAGTAAGAAAACTAATTTAGTTTTCCAATGAAATGGAGACACACACAGTCGATTCATTTTGTTGTAGGATGAGGATGACTCCTTGTATTTGTATCTTTTGATTTAAAGTTAACTATGATGACCTGAAACCAAAGGTTAAATTAAAATAAATTAGTTTTTGTTAAGAAATTGTAATTTAAGTGCATCCTCCAAATAAATAGATGATGATTGAAAATTGACTTCACAGCATCGGTAAATAAATTACAAACAAAATGTTTCTATCCCTCTCTCTCTCTCTCTCTTCTACGGCTCTTAGGAATAAACAGAGAAAAGCAAAATAGCAAAATAAACGTTTTATGCGAAGAAGGACTAGTACTTCTTGGAATATGCTGCACCAGGTTTGTGAACAACAAAATTCAATTAAAATTTTGAAAGTATAAAACTATAAAATATTAACAATTTTAGTCATTTATAGAACATCTAAAAATGAGTTAAATTTATTAAAGAAATTAAGCCACCAAAGTTTGTTTCGAATCAGCTATTAAACATATTAGAGAGAATACTGAATTGACTCAATCATACTTTTGATTTGAAGTCATAAATAATGAGTCATGACTATATGGTTGTGGAGAAACACACAAGGGTCAAGAGCCAAAAGGGGTAGGTTGATTTCATTTAGATGTTAAGGAATTTGGAAAAACTATTTATGATTTTTGTTCACGGTTATACAAATGCATTAATATGATGCACCCTTCTATAAATCGGTTTTTGCAATTGAATTTTGTAAAAACACATCACAACTTACTGCCACAAAGATTCCTTAACAAAAATTCTTCGAGAATCGTGAAAAAACTTTAGCATACGTGACTTTGCCTGTTAAGCGCTAATTCACAGGAAATACAATATAATAGTAGCCATAGGTTGGCAGCTAATCACTAAGTAAAAATTTGCCTTCTCTGGCCTGTAGTCTTAAGCATAATTTCGGCGACATTCCAAGTGGAAAAAAAGCAGAGTTCTCTATCAATAATTACACCAGATTCTATTTTGGACTCATTGAAAGGGAGCTACAGGTTAACGCCAGCTCCGAGCGGCAGATGCATTAGTTAAAGATAAGTTACGATAAAGGTAATTTACTTGTACAAAAAATCCTACAGGCATTCTCTATACAAGACACTAGTTTAGCAATCATATATTAGGTAAGATTAGTTGCTATATGTCGCTGAAGAAACCGAACAATATAGCATACTTTGGTTTAATTTATTGTACGTGGAAAACGTACAAAGCACAGAATGACAACAAGAAACAGTCTCTAAAAAGTCACCGAAGTACAAGTCCAGAATCTTAAGGCACTATTTTCTCAGCGTGAGATAGTGACAAAGAAAGTGGAAAATCGACTCTTGAAATCACTACAACTATGAGATTAGTCTCCACCAGATTACGCACTCGCAATTGAAAAGCTAAAAATTTCTCTGTACCAAACCTATCTGACGCCTACCGCGAAACTACAAGTAATCTGATTCGAAGGGAATCACTCATCTGAAAATGAGGAAAGAAGATGAAAGCCAAAATATTCATTAATATACGACTCCAGTCGTGCTCCTTTGTCCATTATTTCTAAGTCTTCCCAACCCATTAGCGCATAGTATCATATGCAGCACAACAGTAATTAATTAAGTAATTAACCGAATTTCTGTATCTGATAAGCAATATAACCTAAGTCAGCCCTGTCCTTGCAGTTGCAGATAATGTTTTCTGAAGGATGATGCTACATCAGTCTGGGTGCTTATACGACAAAATCATCAAAAAATTTTAGCATTATAACGGAAGGTATTTTTAGAGTTCTCAGCTTCTATGCAATTTAGTATAAATTAGTATGGCTGTAATTGAATTCAACCAACTGCGTAGAAACAATACTGTCACCTTATACTGGGTGCCTAGCATGTGAGAGTTCTAGTGAACAGGCAGATAAATTGATCAAGTGGCTAACTTTTGCGCCACTGAAAAATCCAGGAACTTTCTGTGGAGCGTGAAGTGAAGTTTGGAAAATTTCTGCTTTGTGAAAGAGAGGATACGATAGGCTAATCATATTTTTAAGCCACACTACCCAAACTTTTATTAGGCCACATTTGAATGGGCATTACGATCTGATAATTTTGACGACCAATCACTGAACTAGTTAATCGATCATGAAAAAATTAGGAAAGACTAAGACGTGGATATAGGCATTTATTACTAAAAAGCTATAACCGTTTAAAGAAAGCTGGAAACACAGAAAAAGTATTTTGGGTTAAATTAATTTGGGATTCAAATCAGTTTTTCACTCAGAAAATCTAAAGGGTCCGCCAAATAATTTTTTTTTTTTTTGAAAATGCCTTAAAAGAAAATACTGAATATTTTCTCAAATTTCTTTTTTTATTTGAAAGTACAATACTTCCGGTTAATAATGGAAAATAATTTCATTCAAATGACTGCCTCGGTTGGTCATGCAGTAGCATACACGATCGGTCCAATTCTTAAGCACATTATCGATTGTGTGCAGCTGTATTTCACCAATGGCTTCACGAATATTGTCTTTTAAAGCGTCAATTGTCTCTGGTTTGTTGGCGTAACACTTACCTTTGCCGGCACCCCACAAATAATAGTCAAACGGTGTCAAATCGCAGTTCTGAGGTGGCCAAACGACATCAGCTCTGCGGCTGATAATGCGATCTTCAAAAACAGTGCGCATCGAGCGTAGCTTCGGCTTTGTGGCACGTAACGCCATCCTGTTGAAACCAGATGTTTCTAATATCCTCCTCTTCAATTTTTTGTGAAAAAAATTCGTTAAACATGGCCCGATAACGATCGCCATTGACTGTAACGGCCACTCCTTGCTCATGTTTGAAGAAAAATGGCCAAATTATGCCTTTGGGCCAAAATCCGCACCAAACAGTGACTCGTCTTGGGTGTATCGGATTTTCAATGCATGGGTGCGGGTTTTCTGTGCTCCAAACGAGACAATTTTGCTTGTTTACATACCCGCCAAGACCAAAATGAGCTTCATTTGAAAAGATGATTTTTTTTGGCAAAATCGGCATCTTCTGTAAGTCGATCGCAGGCCCACTTAGCGAAGCGTATACACAACCATATTCGTTCAGCGGAAGGATAAAACTAATTATCTGTCAAATCAGACATGAGCTAAGTGTTACCTTTCACGAAATAAGCAGTAGTTAAAAAAAAACGTTAAATGTCGGACCCTATAGGAGTTCAGCACTGATTGGCATAAGGGCTTTATGGCTTTACTCCAAAAAAGGCAAAAGGATATCGATCAAAACGGCAAATATTTAGTACAATAAAACTCGTTTTAAGTATAACAAAAAGTGTTTAATTTTTCTTCGAATTTGTGAGCGAACATTTTCGAACACCAATAGATCAAAGATTAATACTCCAATACTTTTCTATGATAAAAGAAATCCATAGCTTTAATTTGGCAGTTATGAGCTACATTGTGTGGGTGTAATAATTTTTAGTTGTAACAGCTAAACTAGCAAAATTACTAGCAATGCAACTGGTGTCAATAGCATTTTCTTTTTATTTAGTTTCATTTTTAGGTTTCAGATATACTTCCTAATGGGCAACAACCAATCACTAGGTAGTAGTAACCTATTTTTTCAGTGCTCTTGTTTCTTATAAAGCCAAAAAAGTCGCTGTTTACATATCTGATTATCTTGTCGATCTATTTGGTCATCAAACTAGCCATAAGCAAGAAAAGTCTATCTGACTTTCCAAAGCTTAAAGCTAAATAACGTTAGATTACCTCGTGTAAGTCTGAATCTTCATTATATACTGGTCGAATAGTTCTTCTCAATTGTATTTGCTTCAATAATGGGATGTTGATGGGGGAAATCTCTGGCTTCATAAGCTTTTATTTCTTTAATGTTTTGATTCGATTTCCACTCGTTCGCAGACATAAAATGTTGAATTCAAGTGTTGAAAATTAGTGCCTAAATGCCATCTTTGAAAGCTTTAAATATATGTAAATCAAAATTAAGAAAGTATCTGGTCACCTTTTACATTAAAAGATAATTTCTTAATAGTATCTAGTCACCTTTTATATTATAAACTCATTGCATCTTATATGATATGCTTTATATTCTTTTTCCCAATAACTTTCGACAGTTTAAACAAATTTGTAATTTTATTCATTTATTTTTTTAAAAGAAAACTTGCCATAAAAATTAATTTATTTCGACTTTAACTACACTTTGATGCAATTAAATTATTTGTTTAATAAAAACTGCTTATCGGTAAATCATAAGAGAGTTCAAAAATTTAATTATACATGGAAAGAAGAAAAAATTAACATGAATGTGTAGATTTTTTTATTTAAATAACTTGCTTGCAGCATATAATATACGTACGCGTTGCAACAACAAGCAGTTACGAGAAACGTTGAGAGTTTTAAAAGAAAAGCTGCCCACTTGTTAAGTAGAAACCTAAAACTTAAAAAAAACAAAAAATGCAAAACAAAGAAGCCAAAACGTTTTGATGAGATAAACTTCTTTACAAATATCAAGTCTTTAGAAATAATAAATATATAAGGCTTTAGACAATCCATATGGACCATATAATACCCTATTTATATATTCTCATAACTCCTCCTTGGAGCATAAGGCTTCCATAAGGCATCTTTACCCAGTTTTAGTTTCTGTCGTTGATGTGATGGTGGTTCGAAGCCTTGCTGCTACTGCTCGTCACAGACTTCTAATTTTTTATAAGAAGAGGCGTTGTCTGACTCTTCAGTTGATGTCCTTTGTAGGAGAGAAAGTCAATTAGACCATTACTTTTTGAATCACACAGTTTTTTGTATAAAAAATCACTCTTATTTTTTAATATAGTCTCCTTAGCGCTCTATTCATTTCCAAAAAATAAAATTTGTCAATGGAGTCAAATCTCTTTTCGATAAGCCATTTTTTAAAGTTTCCAAACAAGAAATAGTCATTGGAGCTAAATCTGGAGAGCAGACGAGAAAGCAATTCGTAGCCTAATTATGAATTTTTGGCATGGAAATTGCACATGTATGCACCCTTGCATTGTCCTGATAAAAAAGAACATTTGTTTGAAAAAAAAAAAAAAAAAAAAACGGGTTGATATAATATTCGCCATTGATTGCTTTTCTGTAGTCAATGTGGATTATACCGCATGCATTCCAAAAAAACTCTCGCTATGACCTTCTTATTTGCTTTGCTCTAAGAAACCATCTGCTTTGAGTGATGTTTGGTCTCTAAAAAAATTATAGTTTGTTAAGATTTTTAAACTACTCTTTTATATTTTATTAATTAAGAACGTAAAGCATTTTAAGTCTATTTATTTTCTAGTGTAGTTTATCTAGGAAAAAAAACACTCTCTTATATTTAAACCAAGTATGAGCCGTTTTGATAGAATACTTGCTGCCACTTCTGCGGTAAAGGCATTATTCCATCAGAACCTCAGAGCAAAAAAAAATATTTTTGCAGGCATCTACGGAATTAAAATTTACACCATTAAAATAGTTCCGTTGACAGCTAAGATCAGAAATAAGCTTCTAACCAGGTTGTAGAAGCTCATAAGAACAATTCCCTTCCAATCCCACAACACATTTTGTCCCACAAGACATTACCTTTCTTGGTGGCAATTCTAGCTTTACCACCATCTGCGAATCTTCACTTTGCTTCGTCCATAATCTTTTCAGCACATTATAGCCGTAAATTATCCACTTTTTATCGCTGGCAATTATTCGGTCGTAATAAACAAGCTACAGTGTTGGCTGATGAAATTAATAAATATGTGTGAAACTAAATGTCAGGCAAATGTTCGCCACGACTTCGATGGCATACTCCTATCTGTCGGTTCATATTTTTAATGACTCTGAGGCACAATTGAGGCTCAATGTCGGTAATGTGCCGGAGTATCTCATCCTTTAGCTCATGAATTGTTCTTGGGATATTGACGTATACTTTTTCTTTTAATTATCACCAAAGAAAAAGTCCAACGGCGTCAAATCACATGATCGTGAAGGCCAATTAACTTCGCCATGATAGATGATAACACGGTCATTGAATTTATCGCGCCAAAAGGACTATTGTTCCGTTGAAACTTGTTGAAACCATATATCGTCCACCTTCGTATTCTCAATTTCTTTCAATTTAAACCACCAGAGATGTAAAATTTTTGATTATCTGGGAAGACGGAGTACTGAATTCACTTATTTATTTAAAATTCGAAGTCACAGTGATAAGTTTTCTTGATTTTGCTTAAATTTGTGCTTGGATTTGAGCCCTATAGATGATAATAAAAATTTATTGTATACCGAATAAGATACGTAGTGTGGTGTAGTGGTTAGAGCTCAAGCATACAACACAAGCGGCCTAGGCTAGAATCCCCAGCAGAGGATATAACGAAAATATTTAATTTAATATTTCAAGTGTTTTAGTCCGGACAAATATATCTAAGAGAAGATATATCTATGACCCTAACCGAGCTTTCTTCTGGCGATGATGACAAACATCAGACGAACTATCAGTAGAAAACGCCACCTACTGGGAAAAAAGTTAAAAGCAAGAACCTTCATCGCTACACAATCATATGGAGACGAGCTACTGTAGATTAATCATCTACTTTGCTTGAAAATCAACATGATTAATGAAACTGAAACAAAGCAAGGAATGCTTTGTCTTATCTCCTCTTGCTCCACAGAAGAGTGACGAAGAAAAAATAAACATTTTAAAGTCTAACAAATAATATCCATCCCCCTAAAAGTGTTTACGGTTGCATCGCCCTTTCTTCACAATAGGCGTCTCTGTTCTCCGTATAGGGTACTTCGGCACGGCCTTTCTAACCTACCTACCCACATCGCAAACACTCTTTTGAAAAGTCACACGATCGCGCCTATAGTCGACTGTTATCAATCATGTTTTCATGCAAATATTCATGACAAATGTGACGTACCAGTTTGGTTGAAATGCTTTTATTTTTTCAACGGTATACGTAATCCGTTTGACCTTTACAATAGACGTTTAAATAATCTTAGTTGTAGTAGCTCCACATAATGGGCAAAATGTCTTTCAATTATTAGTATCCGCAAAACAAAAAGAGTGAGTATACTACGTACAGTAAAGTATTGGTTTGTGTAGTACTCCAACAACAGCGGCAAATCGGGGTGCTTTGTGGAAGCCATATTTACCCAAGAGGGATAATGAAAAAAAAAAAATTATATTAATCAAAAATATTTGATATTAGCAAATTATGTTAATCGATTCCTTCTATAGCCAAGTCATTCCTATTCGCTAGGGTATCACCTAGAAAGTAACCTCTCCTAACTGCTTGAATTAATGTTAACAATTACTTTAAACTATCACTCGTAAGTCTTTGACATTAAGATATTACGTTATGGAAGCAGTCTAGTTGAGTTATAAACAAACAGTTGGACAGACAGACAGACAGACAGATAGATAAACTGACAGCTTGATGTTTATCTGTTATGTAAACTTTTTTGGAAGCTTAGCTACTGTCTGAGCAGCATTTACCACAACTACACGGTGGGTACCATTCACTTTAAACAGAACATGTAAAGCTTTTTTTTAAATTTTGTGCGGAAAGAAAGAGTTTTGTTTGTGTGATTATTATAAATATGACAGCTGAACTATTATAGAAACAAACAAAGGAATACAAATAAACAGAGAGACAGTCAGACAGACAGATAGTTAAACAAACAAAGTTTATAATATTAAAAAAACAAAAATCATATGAATTGCATGGGTTGCATGATGTGTACGGCGAGTACAATGCCTACTTAAGTTTTGATTCAAAGTAAAAATATTAAAGATAAAAATGAAGTATTAGTGGAGTATCTAAATGGAGTTGCATTAGTATAATTTGTGGTAACAGTATGTGCCATATAAAGTTTACCCTATGCAGCATCATTAAATTCTAAGTAATGCCAAAACAGACTTTGAAAAGTGCGTGGGTTGTTTTATAAAAAAAATTTTTCTAGCTTTAAACAGGCTAAAATCATCCTACATCCTTTATAAAAATTACCCCTGTAGTGCAAGAATTCATTTCTGCCCATTAATTCATGCCAACTTTGCAAGCGCTGAGGTCTTATTTTCTTCTGGCTATGCCTTATAGGCAGATTTTTTATATTCTTTAGTATCACCTGCCTTTCCCTTTTTAATATTCAATATATACGTATACAGTATATATATATATATATATATAGAGAGAGAGAGAGAGAGAGACCATTTTAAAAAAATAAAAAAAATAAAAAAGTTTTTCGACAGCGGTATCACCTCATAACATCAGCAAGTAACTGGTTATGAGTATTATTACTATTGAAAACTTCTCTAAATTCATTTGCCGTTCAGAGCCGGCGTAAAACTGTAGGTTTCTTTCAATGAGTTTAAAAATAGAATCAGGTGCAGCTCATTAACTAACTCTTTCAGTCGATGGTCTGGCTTGGTATTGAACCGACGACCTTACGACAGCACAATGACATTCAATAGTGTCTTACTTAATCTACATTCGTAATGAAATTGTGAACCTATGACACTAAACTCTTGGCATTGACGACGTGAAATATAACTATTTTTGGGTTAAGTTCAGAATCAAGACACATCTTTTGTACTTCAGGACACGCAGATGACTTAGCTGTTTTCTTTTTTGACAAGTCCAATGCTGTGTTATCGGGTATATTGTAGCGGTCCCATACATGTAGTGTAATGCTAAGGAATTAAAGGAAAACTAAATTGTGCTGTCGAGAGAGTTGCATGATTAGGCTGATACATGAGAAGCAAAAGGAAATGGGAGAACATGGGGTCTTGTGAAAAAAGTTAGTTGGATAGACTAATAAGTGTTTGCTTACGGTTGATATAATCACCATCCGTGATTATATAATACTTTTAATAGAAAGATGATCTGTCAGAAACTACGGGGAATAAAAGTGCTCTCCAAGATCAATAAGGCAATATCTTGAAAAAGATTGGCTTTTTCCAGAGATTCGGAATAAAGAAGATTGGCTTTTGTCCCAACAAGTCCTGCATCGACCAAATAAATAGTCTACAAATAAAAATACAACAATTGTATGAATGTTGCTCTCCTATTTATTTAACCTTTGTCGATTTCGACACTGTAAGCCACATAGCGATTTTGTGAGTGTTAAACGGCAATCGCAGCATTGCACATAAGTGGCTACCAAGCCAATAAATTGGCATTAAAATCGGAGAAAGACAATGATGCCCTACATCGCCCATATTATTTAATTTGACAATAGACGATCGTCTAAATAGATTATTAAATGACTTCTATTATGCAACTAAAGTCTGCTAACTGGCACATAATTGCTCATATATAGAGCTTGAACTGAATAAGTTATAGTTAAATATGGTCTTAAAGTGAATATCCCCAAAGCCATGATGAATACGTCCAACTTCTTACCTCTTACTATATGCCAGCAAAACCCTAAAAAATCTGAGTCATTCTGCTTTCTTGGTAGTATAATAAGAAAATCAGTCGGTTCCCTGATTCCAGAATAAAAAAGCATAAGCAGTGATTCTTTCAATTTGATACGATGTGAATACGCACTAATGTAACATCCTTATTTGCTGTATGAAATCTGGTCTATGATTGCGGGATTTGGAATACACCTAGTCGAGATTTATGAGCATTTAAGGTAACCTTGAATCCTTGCCTAAGCAAGTTATACAACACTTACTGGCCATACTTCATAAGCAACCAAAGAAAATAATCCAATGGTGTTAAATTACACGATGTTGGTGGCCAATTAATCGGACAATTACGTGAAAGTACTCTTTCATCAAAAGTTTCTGTGAATAAAACAATTGCAGCGAGCGCTGTGAAGAATGTGACTCCGTCCTGTTGGAACCACATGTCATTATGATTAGTGCAAAAAAATTTCTATTCATTTCCTCATACCGTTCAGCATTGACGGTAACATTCTGACCGTCATCGCTGTTAAAGACATATGAGCCAATGACTCCACTAGACAATGAAGTACACCAAACAGTAATAATGAAACTCTAAGACCAACACCATGTATATACATAAGATTAACTGTCCGAAAATTTTTCGTCAAAAAATCTGAAAAATAATAAAAAATTCTTATTGTAAAGTGTTTAATGATGGGATTTAAGTTAGGTTATATGTATGTCTTTCATGGAAGTCATTAATTTTTTTGTGAAGTAGCCGTATCACTACATGTTGAGGAGTAAGACGTTGTGTAGCTTGTTGCCCATTTTTTTTAAACTAATTTTTTTCTTATTCCATCAAATATTGTTGTTGTTGTTGAAAATAATGTTGCATAGAAATCTTAACACATTCTAATGTGCATTAACGTCTACTTGTCTTTTCGTTTCAGTCTGTCCATCTTCTTTTGTCTATCGTTTAACTGTCTTGCATTGTAATTCTTTGAATTTTTGTTTATTTGTCGTAATCTATTGTTAACTTTTCAAACTTTTGCTTTTCGTTTCTTATTTTCCATATTTATATTCAGACTCTAACAATGTACGCTTGTATCTTAACATTTCTCTTATATGTAATTTTTTTGAAAGTAAATTTACCTTAACAGGTTGTATTATTCTATGTTTTCAAAGAGATTTTGAATTTTATTAAAATTTTTTTGCTTTTAATTTTGTATAAAATTATGTTTAATTTTTACTAAGTATTATTAATAATAAAATATAGAAATAAATTACAGTGAATGTGTAAATTGAAGACTTAAAGTAAGAATTTTCTATATATATGCTCACCTTTACTATTTTCGACCATTTTTCAATTGGTTTTAGTTCTTTCGAGTTTTCGCATGTTGGCAATACTTCACTGTCATAACGCCATTTAGCTGTTGGCATTACTGGAGAGATCAGATCAATTAAAATCATTAAGTGATATCACAGCGATTAAGGGCTACCTAAGTATAGTTTTAGTATTCCTTCCTTGCAAGGAATTGAGAACTATTTAAGCTTTTACTTTATTATTGGCTGCATTGATTTTAATGCAACTCCACATTGAACTAATATGCCATAGTATACAAGCCTATACCGGCACTTCAAATGCCACTTGAAGTGAATTATGAATCCTATAAGAACACAAATGTTTTTTTGTCTGATGGTCTCCGTCTTTAGCACAGAATCATTTTTTTATAAGTAGTCTAATATCTTAAGGCTTCTAAGCAAATATCTAAACTGAAGGTTCCTAATAACAAATCATATCTTTGGTATTAGACACTTGCTGCTAAAAAATTTTAAAGAATTTTCATGGTATTTTATTGAAGCCATGTTAAAAGAGCAACTACTCCGATTCACGAATAAATTCTAATTAATTCCTGATCAAACTTACTCCCGCTAGAACTATGCAATTTGCTACTAGTCATTGCAACACAGTTGCACAAAATATACCTCGTGATTTGTACCTCTCTGAACAGAGCAGGTACTGAGTTTCATCCAAGATGATATTTCAGTTAGTAGCGCCACGATAGAGCTTATTGTGGAAAGTCGGTACAATATAAATTGATTCATAATATTGGCGATGGTATCTTTTTCGCATTTTTCCGTCTTCCTGGTAAAATACATGGAATCTGCTCCAAAAGAACTTCGCACTTTTTAAAACAAAAACAAATCAAGTCAATTTGAGGTATTGTGTTCTGCAATGAAGCGTATGCCACTAATCAGTTTGAGCATTAATCGAATCCACTAGATGGGGCAAGATTTATACTGTAAGTTGAGGCCATATCTTTCAACTACTATTTTGTAAATAGTTTTTAACTGGTCTTTCAACTTATAACCGAACGTTGTCATGTTGTCATAGTGGAACATTTGTATGGTCGCATAATCCATTAGTTTTGTTCTATGAATTAAATATGTTCGGTACAGGTGGTAAGTGATTGCACGGCTCGATTTCAGCAACTGATAATAAGTAGATGGAAATCCTCTAATTTTACCAAACTAGAGTTTTACCTTGGGGCCTCTGATAATTGGTTTTTATGTTGATTGATCACTAGGAAAAGTGTACTGATCTAAACGGAACTTACTTACTACAACTGTTTGTCGGTTTTGGCCGAGTCCGAAAAAGCACGAAAGCTCAATCAGTTGATGTCAGCTGGCGCCAGTTTTAGATTCTTGACGCCGACAGACTCTCCAACCAGGATACGGTCGTCCTCTTCATCGCTTTCCACCTTGGGATACCATCTAGAAGGTTTGTCTTGAAGTAGTTTCTTCGTTTATACAAAAGACATGGCCAAGCAAAAGCAGCCGTTGTATCCTTAAACTTCACTAAATCTATGCTTCTGTACAAAGTATGCGGCAGTCATCGCCTACTCATGGAGAGTCAAAGGTCTTAGTACTTTCCTTTCGAACGCTCGCAAAACATGTTCATCATTGTTCGTCAGTGCAAACTCTTCTGTCCTACATAGCCAAACAGGGATTATAGGTGATTTGTAGAACGTAAGTTTGGTTTATCCTTTAGCACTTCAAAACTGTGATCGCTATAATTTACGTTTTGTTCGAGACACAAATTTTCTTTTTTGGTTAAAGAAGGTACTTAGTCCTCCTACACCGCGAGGCCCACTTTGGACGCTTCTATTTATCTTTTATTTAGACTGGATTACGGGAGAAGATACATGGCAATTGTTAACTGCACTACACTATTGTAGAAAATAGTGCTTAGCGATTCAACTAGGAGGCACTAAATATTTTCTCCAGTAAGACGTTGAAAAAGTCACATGACAAAGAATCGCTTCATTTATAGCCTCGTTAAGTACCAAACGGCTCAGAGATATCCTTCCTAGTCCTGAGTTGGCTTTCGGTAACACTCAACGGATACCAAATTAAGAAATGGTGCCATAGAAAAAATTTCTTCCCGTACTGTCGAATGCGACTTTAAAATCGTGGGTCTCCTCTACTATTTTAAGTATTATGAAGATCTGGTTGATGGTGATGATTTACAAAGCCTGAAGCCATAGCAGATCAGCTTGCTGACGATATACTTCAGTCTCTCGTATAATACGCTCGAATGGGCGTTGTACATGGTGATAGTCAGCTTGCAGTAATTTACGCAGATGGCACGATCAGTGTGTTTGTCAAACTTATTATGCTTGACAGTTTGGAGCCTAATTTGAATATATTTGTATCGGCCAAAGCTAACATACGTTCTTTTTATATTGATGCCAATAATCTTACTAAGAGTTAAGGAAAATATACTTTTGTCAAATCTTTTAATCAGGTGGCTGGTACTAATACAAACTACTGATAAAGCAACAATTGAATGACAACACCACTTTTCATATTGAACATGATAAGTCATATACAAGACTGGGCAGAGTACGTTCAGGTTTCAGTCGTACTTTTCAAAGTAACTGGTGTATACACCTCCAAATCTTTGCAAACGTCCTTGATTATCTAAGCTGGCAGTACGTTTGGTCTAACGGCTTTATTATTTTCTATAAGGTTTTCATTGATGAATCATCACAGTATCATTATCAAGTTGAAATTCGTACGGAATTGTCGTAAATGAAAAGTTTCATTGACGAATCCTTGCTATCATGACACAAACAAAGACAGTTATGCTTAATAACTTTATTGTAGTTTCACCATACTAAAGAAAGCTAACATTGTCTGTTATGAGTCTACTACACGCTAAAATTTAGCGACATTGTCTGCTTTGAGTCGACTACATGATGAACAATGCAGGATCTTTTCTGCTACATTTCCCCGTTAATGAATAAAGCATTAATTTTGGTAGATAATATTGTCTGTTGGTATTCACTTATACACGGACACTTGCAAGACAAAATCAACTTCTGATATCTATGAAAATTAAAAAAATGTCATGCATGACACCTAAGAAAATTCATCGTCAGTCATCGATGACTTAACACCTACAGCACTTGTCACGATGATCCACCATGGTGTTCGCCCCATGTAGCTTTAGCTCAATATAATTTGAAATTTTTTTTTCTGTGGAGTAGTTAAATCACACACAATAGTTCATCATTAATATTGATTAGACTGAAACCTTAAAAAAATATTTATTTTTGTACTCCACTCAAAAGAACTTTAGTTCTAGCATAAGCATAATATGAAATTTATGTGCATTTGCCAACTATATGGCGGATATAGTTGTAGTTGTTCCTTTGTGCAGTAGTTAAAACACACACAATACCGGCTTTAATATTGATTGGATTGAGACTTTCTAAATGAAAGTATTGTTTAATTAATTAAGAGCTTACATATTTATAAAGATCGTTTAATTTTAATGGTTAAAAAAATAGAGTAATAAGAAACAAAGTGACACCTTGAAATTTAAAGACATGCATGTGTTTTATAAGGTTGCCACTTTTAAGCAAAATAAGTTTTTTTTTAAATTATTGTTGTCATCCATACATAGGTCAGGTCTGTTAATTTACTGACCGACCACGTAGTAGTAACATTAGCATTACAATGTAACATAATAAAACGACAAAATTCTTCAGAGACCCACCCACTTAAATTTAATTTAAATCGATTTGCAATTACCACAATTGTAAATGTTTGCTTTACGGACATGCAATTTTATTTTTTTTTTATTTTATTTCCGACATGTTGTCCATTCTTCATTTTTGTATAACTTATTTTTATTTTATAAAAATTAAACAAAAGAAAAAAAATACAAATTAAACGAAAGAATAAATGCACATTTGTCACATTGTTAGTAGAAATGACAATAAAAAGGATAAACTAACGAATGAACGAACAACTTTATCTAGATTAATTATACCACAATTGACAATAACGACTTTCATAATATTTGTTTGTTCGCAAATGACACTTGCAATATAATACAAATTGACTAATTTTTTTTTCTATTTTTTCCCCATATTTCCGATAATAACACAATGCAGATCAAATTGTGAAATGAGAGATCCTTTTATTTGTTGGAGGTGCAAAAGAACAGGATAATAGTTTAGCAAGAAAACATTTATCTTCATAGGTTTACTGCACAATTAAAAATGATAATGCACAAAAGGGACCAAGTGTACTTATATTGAATTATTTGTTTACAATATTAGTGGTAAAAGTCTTACTCATGTCACCTTTTATTCAAATACAAACATATTTACACATCTAATGAAGTAAAGTTAAGTAAATTTCAACAATTTAGTCGTTGAACTTTCCACATACGTTTTCAAATTCTGGCAATTTATTTGAGAATTTAATGAATTGTTTGATATACTTAGACTTTTTCCTAACCTCTTCAACACACCAGTGTAGAGGTTATTTGAGATTTTGCGCCCTTTCTGCCTATTCGGTGCTGTTGCTTTAACCGTTTTATTTATTTATTTATTCAATTTATTCCATGGATTTAATCCTTACAGACTAATTACAAAACATGTACATATAATATGAAAAGAAGTAAAAATTTATCAAGTATTAAGAAAGATAATAATCTTGTGCTTTATAATATTAATATTTCATGAAAAATCAACAAATTCGGACAAGAACTTATATTGGTGACATAATTTCATAAATGGATCAGCTACTACATAATTAGATCTTCATATTAAAACATATAAAGTTTTAAAATGACATGAATATCGACAAGGGACATTAAATTTAACAGACTTTAAGAGAAACTCACAACAAATATTATCGTTGATCACTAAAAAATAAAGATTTAACATGGTGCGACGACTTTTAAGAGTAGGCGGTTTAATTAAAGATAGTCTGCAACTATAAGAAAGCAGTTCTAAATAATTTCAACCCAGGTGACGCAAACAGAACAATAGAAATTGTTTCTGGTGATATGAATATTATAAAAAGGATCCCATACGACAAATCCGTATTCCAAAATAGGTCTCACAAGTGAAACATAGGGCTGTTTCGTGATGTAAGGATCCGAAAACTCCAGCCAACCGCTTTATAAATGCAAGAACACCTCCAGCTTTTTATAGCCAAATTAACATGATAAATAAAATATACTTTACTGTCGAGTAAAATGCCGAGATCAACGAATGAATCCACCAACTCTAATTGGTGACCATCTAGTAAATAATTAACAGCAGTTACATTACTCCTAGTAAAACACATGCATTTACATTTTTTTAAATTCAGCTCTAACATGTTGTATTAACACCATAAAAAAAGATATTTAGATCATTGTTAAAAGAAAGAATTATTTTTACATTATCAGCATACATCGTTATATTGGCAAAGTTGATAACATTGTGAGTTTCATTAATTAAAAGAGAATATAGGAATGGCCTGAGATGACTGCCCTGGGGAACACCAGAAAGAACACAAATGTATTTGGCCGTACTATTGTAAACTCGTACTGTGTACTTCCTTCCCGTTAAATACTATTCAAGCCAGCTTAAGCAATTCTTAGAAAAACCCAAAAAATCCAATTTAATCGGCAGTCTATGAGCCACTTTATCAAAAGCTTTACTAAAATCCGTATAAATAACATCAGTTTGTTTTCTTTGAGTAAATGCAGCGTAAATTAATGATGTTAAGTGCAGAACTTTAGTTGTAGTTAAGCAGCATTTTTTTTAATCCATGTTGATAAGATGAAATTATCGTTGAAGTGTTACGGTAGAGAAAATTAGCCATCAGTTTTTCAAATATTTTTGGAATAGCATTCAATTTAGAAATGCCTCTATAATATGTTACGTCGGATCAAAAAGCGGTAAGATATATGAATCCTTCCAAAACTTAAGAAAATAGCCTTACTTAACCGAAACATTAAACAATAAAGTAAGCGGTGTAATGAGTGTTCCCGCACATCGATATAAAATGCAACACGGAACCACATCAGGACGGGGACTATAGGATACCTTCAGCTTACTGAGGTGTTCCAAAATGTCGCTCTCATTCAAAGTAGGAAGGGATACTATTTGGTTCGATGTAAGCGGATAAGGGTACTTATTTTCAAGCAGCAAGAGAATAAGTGTTAGCGAAAAAATCGGCAAACATATCACATATGACATCAACATTACAGGATTCTTTATTATTTGAAAATATCGACAATTTAATCTTGCCTTGTTGTTTCTTTCAGTCCTCTTCCTTTTGACTCTTCTGGCCTGGCCTGGCCTCTAAAATTTTCTTTGTCAACCGGAAGTCTGTTATCCGTGCAATGTGTGCATACTAGGGAGATCGAACGGTTATTATTTGCCAGATTTTAATCCACTTTTTGCTTATGTCGAATACGGATTTTTCAAAATATCCATTTTTCGAATATCGAATAAATCGTTTATTTTCTCGCGAATATTTTATATACCATATCGCAACAGTGTTAAAACAGTGTTAAAACTCAAAAATTGTAATTTTACGGGAAATCTGTTTTAAATTTTAGGTTTCTATTGTTTTACATTGAAATGGGAATAAATACTTTGCTCTTGTGCTTATAATCGAACGCTTATAAACGAATCGCAAAGAACTTTTCACACATACATCACAAGGTTCCGTATATTTTAGATTATTTAACTATCAAATCACGCTTTTTAAGTTATGACACTGTTGCAATAAGCGATATGTATAATATTTATTCATATTCTTATTTTTTTATAACAAATGCTCATAATTTAAGATTTTTCTAAGTGTAGTATTTAAAATTATATGCATATATCTTCTATCAGTATAAAATATACCCACTTGGGCAGCAACCTTTTCCAATATTCTGTAAATGAACAAAAAATATTTCATTTACAAATTTTGACTGCTAGAAGAGAAGCAGTTGATGATCAACCATAAAAAGTTCTTGCTAAACAGGCAAAATTAGAAAATTACAAACCTTGAGAACTTAAAAAGATAATACATGACATATATATTGTTAAAGAAATAAAGAACAATGAAGCCACCAGTGCGTCAATGGTGATCCGTTACCGGCTTAAGAATTGTTTTCCCATCAAATATGCCAATTTTTTTTATTGACGTAGCCATTTAAACAGAAATAAGCTTCATCACTGAACACAATTCTGTGCACAATGTCCTCTATGAATTTCGCAAACAGATTTAGTGTTCAAAGTAAATTTCTACAATTTGATTGCATTGTTCTGGTGTTAAGCCATTTACGATGAGTTGCCACACCTTACTGAACAGTAATGTCAACACAGTTTGACAACCACAGCTCTCAAAACATAGCTGTCGAAATCGATATTTCTCATGCAGTTAGAAAAAACCAAAAAAACTACTAGAAAGTGTTATGAAGTGCGGAAATATTTTGAACGCGATATAAGGAATAAGGCTAAATATATTAAGTGTTTTAAATACTCCACTGTAAAGGATGTTCTTCACCAGGACCTTGTTGACTACCTTAAATATATCCAAAAGTTTGAAGTGAGTTGTCAGCTAGGAATATAATTGGATGCAATATTAACACATTGGTTTGTAGAATTAAGCAAAAAACCAATAAAATTTTATTTTAAGAGAAGAACTGGTTATTTGGTAAGAAATAAGTGTCGATCAAGTCCATATACAATATACATAAAGTGGCTCCAACCCAAACTCGCACACTATACTAAAATATTTTCGATCGCTTAAAAATCATACATTTTAATTATTTAAAAAAAATGTAGTTATTTTCTTATTTGTGTATATCTTCCACGTACAAAAGGAAAAACCATCATCTTGATGGCAGAAGTCATTCAAATGTGCACGACATAATAAAACGTTACACAATCAATAAAACGGTGCAAAATAGACCAAAACATTACCACAAACAAATATTTTCTGAGGCAGAAGAACGTTTTTCTGTCAGAAAAATAAAAGAAAATCCCCTCTTAAGTGCTAAAAAACTTGCTGCTATTGCTGAAAGTGACCTTGGTAAGAAAGCAAGCCCATCAACAAAAAGAAACTTGCTTTAATGGTAGAAGAGCTAGACAAAAACCTCTTGTTAGTAAGCGCAATCAATTTAAAAGACTTAAATTTACAAAAGAGTACCAAAATAATAACTTTTCTTTTTGGAAAAACGTTATGTTCACCAACGAAAGCAAATTTGACGTATTTGGGTCGGATGGTAAACCAATAGTATGGAGTGGAGAACGTTTGAATAACTTAAAAACGACAGTAAAGTATGGGGGTGACATTTTTGCAATAAATAAACAGTATGTATGTATGTACGAGTATATGATCGATATTATTTAGATTTTTACTCAAAATATTTTTAAAGTACCTGTGGACCCTTTTAGGCTAAATTATCGTATTTTACAAAAACGAAATTTTATAGAAGAATTTTTTTTCTAAATTTCTTTGCTTCGGCAATACCAGATTTTAAATAACCGATATGTTAAAATGAACTGAAAACATTGTTCGTAAAAAAGTTTGTATATTCAGAAATATTTAGATTTTTTGAAACATACGATAATTTCGCCCACAAAGTGTATTTGTTAAGTGAGGTACTTGCGATAATTTAATAAGGCTATTGGAATTTTTATTTGCGGTATATTTGCGTAAATATATGTCATAAATATGTCAACATAATACAGGTTTTAAATTATAAACTTTTGGTAGTATTTGATAAGAACTATAATAAATAACGAAATCTTTTCGAGAGGTATATTTTTCGTCTTTGAAGATATACTATGATTTAAATAAAATTTTTGTATATCTTTAAGTTTTTTCGTGAAAATGCATGAACTATTGTGGCATAATCTTTCATGACGAAAAGTCAGATTAGTTTCATTTATTTATTTATTTATTTTTATAGAATATGGAACTATGTATATAACAGTTCAGTTGAACAGGATCTTTTGAAAATTTGGAGATACGAAGTTTGTTGAAGTTGATCTTATTTTTGTTAGATAATAAAGACTGCAAATGACTACAAATTTTGAAAATGGAGATATTAGTTGTAAAATGATATATTAGATCGTGCACTACGAATATTTGTGGGCCTTATGCAGTATTCAATTGAGTTATACATGGTATAAAAGGTATGTGAATATGGCTATTACACGCTTTCCTTCATCTTAAATGGTAAAATTATAATAAGCATACTGGAGAGAGGAAAACAGTGTAATAGTTTTTCGAACGTGGTGTTAAAGACTTTAGCATATCTAAACTAGATCATAAAAAGATTTGTTTCATCTCGTTTTCTATTAAGCCACTTACATTTTTATTCGTACGATTTATTTATTATTATTATGTCTGGCACATACGATAATTTTGTTCACAAAAAAAGAACAAGTACGATAAAATTAACTCAGAAATGTTTTCCTATTTAAAGCCAATATCGATATAATGTGTTATTTTGTAGTGAGTCTGTGTATTTGGGAGACATTTGTATTAAAAATTCAATTTCGTAAAAAATGTAACATACGATAATTTCGCTTAAAAGGGAGGATATATATGTATAAAATAAATTCTTCAGACTGCTTAAATTTTTATCGAAATATTGTGTATTTTAATGACTCTCATCGAATCTATTTTGAAATAAATTGTTAAAATGATGCTTTAACATACACTGAATAGTAAATATTATAGCCTGTTGTTAATAATTCCATTTGTTTAATAATGTTTAAAATAATTTTTGCAAATGAGATTTAAATTTCTCATATATTACATGAGTACGTGTTGTGCTAATCATACAGTCAAGAGCATAACTAGGAAATATTAATTATATATCATTGTACAAGCAAGAATTTTTTGTTAAAAATTTGCATTCCATGACAAAATCACTGATCATTACCTTAGTGCCACTGATGTTATGCCAACACCAGGCACCATGTCTCACAAGTCGGTAAATCTGCATTCCAAGATTTGGGTTGGGAATTTATTCAACATTCACCTTATTAGCCTATGTCCCCTAAACATTTTCATTTAAGCCTATCAAGAATGCCACATTCACACAATATATGTTCAGCTGTCTCTGATGCCTGTGAGCACAGTCTGTGTTCACAATGGCCTGTAAGAACTTCCGTTAGAAGTCTTATGTCCGGCCTTCCATCATAGCCCAAATTGCGGACTGATCGCCACCCTAGGATGGCAAAGTCCTTTTTGAGAATGTCAGTGTTTCATACATTTTGCAATTTTCGTATCTTTAATTAGATTGGGGATGTTAATAAGTGGTGCTGCACAGAAGGTTCTGAATCAATAAAGGATGTCAGGAAACCTTTTCTAGTCAATGCATTATCATCTATTCCACAGTGTCCAAGTACCCACAACAACTGAACCTTATTTCTAAGTGATAGCTTTTTCAACGTATCGTAGCAATATTTGACCAGTCTTGAAGTCATACGATTCGAGCCAATTGTTAGGGAATATATTAATGGTATTATTTTTGTGCCCACTGTCTAGGTAAATCTTCGCAGATATGGCAATGACCATGATCTCAGTCTGGAAGACACTCAGGCAGATATCCCCAGTAGGAACGACAAGGTTCGGCTGGGTCCACGAACACCAAGACCAGTTTAAACTCACTCCGAAAAAGGACTTCATTTGATCAACAATCCCGGTATAGGAATTCAACCCTGAACCTTCTTCCAAAGCACGGATCCAAAGATGGGTCTTTGACCACCCTGCGTAGAATGGACAGACTTCTCGACGTATTTCGGGAGCCCTTGGCGAAAAACTTTGTCGCCGAACATGTCGCCACCCTCATTACATTGACGATAGCAGAAAAATGTTTTCATTTTGGTCTCATTCAACGCCAGATCTATTTTGGCAGACTCCCGTAAGAAATAACATTCATTATTTAGAAGAGAAAATTATTTTCCCTCTCTTTCCTTGCCATCGTAAAAACTGTGTATATATAATGAAATACGTACATACCTATATACATACATACATACATACATACATACATACATACACACATATGTACATCTTATGTAAAAGATATTATCCGTTAAGAAAATGTCAAAAACGCATTAAATTAGCAATTGTCAAGTTAATTTATAATATTTTTGGTTATATTAGCATTTAATTATTTATAACCCTTAGGGTTATAACGAAAATTACTACCAAAACAGCAAAAAGAAAAAAGAAACAGAGATAATGAAAGACCGACAGCAAAAACACAAATCAAATGTTTTCATAAGAGAAGTTACACAAAACTAAAGTTCTTTTTTCCCTACAATTGCATACGTAAAGGATAATTGGAACGGGAAAGGAATAGAGAAAACACAGCAAGACATTGTCATCATCATTATCATCGTTGTTGACTTCTATCAACACACTACTTCATCTCTAAAGGCGGTGGTTGACTGTTTTATAGTCTTCTTTAGAAATATATATAGTTCTATTCCATTTCTATTTCTATTTTTTTTTTTGTTTTTTTCTTTAGTTTTCTTTCCAACAACTATTGTGTCATTATGTCACTGTCAAAGCCATGCGTTTGACATTGTTTTACTGTTGAAAACGTATAAGGTAGGTGTGTACCAATCCGAAAAATGTATTTATGGTTTGTGTGGTAACATTTGAAGGGACTTTTCCATCAAGCATATAATTTTTAATTTATCTTAAATGTGAAAATAGAAAATTGGTTTTTCTGTTTTTTTTTTCTAAAATAAAAGAAAAGGAAAATTTTACCATACTGTATAGCATCGCCGTCATCATCAACTCTTGCCAAGAGAGGAATAAGAGAATCTTACAGTTTTATATTTCGAAAATTTTGTAGGTGTGTCTCGGTTTTGGCAACCATGCGACATTTGACAAATTAATAAAATATTAATGACATGAATGTACATATACAATTTTAAACAAAAGTTTTATTTTTTTAGATTTTGAAAGATAATTCTAATTTGTCAAAAAGGCTTTGTTAAAGGAAACAAATATATTAATACATTAAAAATGTATAGAATTTTTAAACAATTATAAACAGTAACAACTTCGTAGAGAACAAATCAAGTGTAGGCTAATGATATGTTTACACAAAACTTCGAATTACTTTCTTCGCTGCTTGAATTATTTATATGTATTACACTGTTTATATCATTCCAATTAATTGCGACAGTTCATCACTTAATTATGTTAGTTTTGCTTATGCTAAATTGCTTACTTTAGCTTTATAATAGGGAATTATGTACTGAGGCTTATAATTGGCTTAGAATTATGAAAGACAGAGCGAATTAACGTGTGGACATTGCAGAAAACTAAAAGCAATATGCTATATTAGGGTTACGTACAAATACATATCAACCCTAAAGAAAAAACGTTCGATAGTAAAAAAGCTGCATATGTTGAACTTGGTTTGCCAAACTATAAATTTGACTCATAAGAGGTTTATTTCTCAACTTAACTAATATTTTAATAGGGATAATTATGTTAAACTGGAAGTTAGTTTTACGTCTTCTTTTACTGCAATAAATTATAGCAAACAATTATTAACAATATTACAACAGTTTTTGGAATTTTCTTTTTATTTCTCAATACAGTGCACTAGTGATAACGGGAACACTAGTTTGCGTCAACATTCCGAAACATCAACTCTAACTTAAATACAATTTTAGCTTCAGTAATAGTTAAAATATATCTATTTTACGAAATTAGTTCCGAATTCGGAACTAATGAAGTTACCCATGTTTTGCTCTCGTTATAAACCATTTTTTTTTCTTTGGAAACATTTTTTTTGAATAAGGTGTATGATGAAGCGATTCGAACCTTAATTTATTGATTTTAGCCATTGCAATAGTGGCCGCGTGAACTAATGCAATATCTTGATAGTCAAATATTGCTACTTTTGCTTAGAAATAAAGTCCAGTTGTTTTGAGTGCCTGACCAGTGTGCGATAGATGGTAATGAAACAGCGAAAACATTAGCTAAAAAAGGTCCCGTAGCACCCTATATCTGGTGTTGCCATCCTGAATCTAATCAAGGCTTGGGAAATTTCCAGATGCTTGGAACGCTTAAAGGGATCTTTACTATTCTATGGCGGCAATTAGTCCGCAATTTGGGCGTCGCTCTGACGTTCTCAAGTATGGCAGGCCTAACGGAATTTCTTACAGACCATTGTGTACTGAGAGCGCATCTGAGGAGGATGGCAGTCACAGATGTGAATGTTTGTAGAGAGTGCTCACAGACATCAGAGACAGCAGAACACATATTGTGTGTGTGTGGGATTCGTGGCAGGATTAGATGGAAATGTTTAGGAAGACATATGGGCTGAGGGCTTCTGCAATAGGGCCTGGTCAGAATGATGATAAAACAGAAATTGATTTTTCTTCAAATGCGGTCTTTTGTTTTATCAATTTAATCACTTAAAAGCCGTAATCAGTAAGCAAGTTACTCGCCGTTGATTGTTTTCCCTTTTTTCGATCCAGTCTACTACTTTTATTGTTTCTTTATTTCAGATGTAAAGTTTCATCCATAAATACGAATCGACAAAAGGACGAGATTAGCGTCTTTGCGGTGAAACATTGACAAACATTTTATTTAAACCGTCATCACGATGCTGATTTGTTTTTCCATAGCAAGCGAACATGGCACCAATATTGCGCACAACTGATCTCCAAATTGTCGCTAAATATGCCATTTATAATAATTTTTTCAACACACGCACCTTCAGTCGACTATCATTTTTACCATTTTGTAAATTTTTTTTAACGGTCTCTAGCATTTCGTCATGACGACTCGGCCTTGTTACAATTGTGCCACCCAATATTTCATAGTCGAAGACGTAGGAGAAGACTCCCATAAAGTGGAATCTAGATCGGCTTTAATATAGACTTCAATATCATTCAAATAGAAGTATTAAAATATATAACGGCGTAAAGTATTTTTGATAGTTCCAAAAAAAAATATTAAACTTTATGGGTTTGGAAAGTAAAACTATATGATTTATTAGGCTGTCACTTTAAACACATTCCTTTTATTACTTGAACAATTTAGCTTAAAAATCTTAATCATTTTAAAGGCATCAGGTGAAACCCAAAATAATTTTATCTAAGTTCTGGTTGGACTTTGGACATTACTCATCTTTGCCTTCTTTGGTTCATGTTCATCCTAATAAGCTTTTCGCTTTTATACGGTAATATACTGTCTATGATCAAGTTATATGAGTAGTTTCGACTAATCTAACTTGAAATATTAATATTTTTTTAAGCCGATCATCCAACATCTATTAACGTATTTTGTCAACCATTTTCATCATGAAGTCTTATTTTAATTGAACTAATTCATACCGCTAAAAATTAATCATTTGGAGTCCCAATAGTACTAATTTCTTTGTAGTATTTAGTATTTTGAAGCTTAAAAACGTTGGATATTTCGAGCCATAAACGCCAAAAAGACGTAAGCGACAGAAAACAAATTTTACAGGAGAAGGTTTTTTTTGAATTTTTTTTTGTTCTAGTGTAGTACATAAGACTTTTTTTTACCATTTTAGAGCTATACAATTTTGTGTGCTGGTGGGAATGATCGAATACTATCAATTTTTATCAAAAAATGAAAATCGATAATCATGGCGCTTACGTCTTTTTGGCGGTTATGGTCCGATTTATTTTGCATGACAGAAATGTTGTCTAAACGCTATAACTATTGCATCCAGTCATTACTTGCAAAGCAAGAGGAATTGTATGTGAAGCAGGACCAAACTCCGGAATAAGAATACTAATTGGCACCAATTTAATGCCCTCTATTTGGTGGGATCTATCTAGGTTGCTATCTATTATGAGCTACTGAAATAGCTACAGATGATCACAGGTGATCTGCACGAACACAACTGATGCATTTAAAGTTAGCATTATTCGAAAAACACTCCAAACATTCGATTAAACATAAAGCCCTATTATATCATGAATCATGTAACAGAGATTGCGCATTCCAGAGTTCCGTTAGTTTTTCTCTCTCTTTAAATGAAAGTGTGCGTGACGTAAGTATAGACTTTTCTGTTTTGATTTTTTAGCTAAATAGTAATTTTTTATACTAAAAGTGACAAAAAAATTTACAAATTGAATAAAAAAAATATATTTCTGAAACCAGGTGGCCACATGATCGAAAGCATATTTAAACATTAATGATCCAATATTTCAGATTGGTTTGACTCTTTCACGGCCTTACAAAATTTACAATTAATTTGAAACAAAGCCCCTAAGTTTCCAGAAAGTTTGGAAAAAAGCATATTCTGAATATATTTATGTTTCACCAATATTTCACACTAAACGCTTTAAATTTACCATTTTTAAGTGCATAATACTCAATAACAGCCTTAATTTTTCATTCATTATTATTCATTATTAATTTAAGTGAGCAAGGTTACATTTAAAGTGGTAAAGTCTCTGCATCGCTTTAACGTTCCCGTATATTTAAAGACCATAAAGCTGTGTAGGTTTAAAAGAAAAATCTTTTAAAGGATTTACAAATTTATATATTTATTTTGACTAAGTGTTCATTTAAATAAAGTAAAAACCAGTAGTGAAACACTCATTATAACAAATGTAATATCCACAACAGAAGAATAGCATGAGAAGCTTTAAAATAGGAAAAACACAATCTTTTACACTCGACATTGATAAATAACATAAAAAACTGACAGTATTGTTTGATATTTCTTACATTCAAAACTATTACATCAGCATTTGTTAAGAACAAGTTGTAAGATTTTATATAGAAAAAAAGCCATTTACCATAAAGATAAAACCATAGAAGAAACATTTAAACAAGCAATCTAAAGAGGCGTTTAAATAAAAGGATTCCTAAAAAAATAATGCTTAAAACATCATGCGGAAGGTTCACATTTTAACCTTGGTAAGTTTTCAGGCAATAAATTTTGAAATGATCTTTCAAGATATATTAATAATATTACACGAGTTTCTTATGTTGAACACCAATTGCTCCAGGCTTATTAAGAAAGTCTGCCTAAGTAACAAAATAAAAAGAGGTTATCTCGCAAAAACCTGGAAACCAAGAAACCAAAATCGCTTTTTAATAATTATATGGTTTAAACCTTGATTCACTTTAGTAGCTTCATATTTATCAGGTGTTTTTTTTAGAGGTACGTAACTTGAGTTGGCAGCACTGCTCTATTTAACAACCGATTTAAGAGCTGATAGCTGATTTTTGCTTAGTTTGGTCTGATGTTTCATTGATATACTCGTAGGTAATGAATTTCCATTAAAAAATTTGTTATCCAATGAAGCCCATTTTTTGTTGAATGGGTACTAAAATAAGCAGAATTGTCGCATTAGAAATGAGGATAATCCACAATCTTATGTCGAAACACCATTTCATCTACAGAAAATTAGTGTTTGGTTTGCGTTATTGGCTAGCAGAGTCATTGGTTCAAACGATATTGATCAGAATGTTACTGTCAATGGTGACCGGTAAAGGGCCTTGATTAGAAACATTTCCGTTCCTTAATTAGCTGCAGTTATTAGTCTTGCTGACAGGTGGTTCCAACAGAAGGGAGCCAGATACCACACATCATGCGCTACAATATATCTACTTAAAGAAACTTTTGATGAAATAGTAATTTTACGTAATGATCTAATTAATTGGTTACCAAGATCGTGTAGTTTAACCAGATTAAATTATGTAGAGTTATTGTCTACATCAATAAACTAGAGACAATAAAAGACCTGAGTATCAACATTCGTTTGTCGAAAAACATAAGTTTGTCCAAATTGGTGTTCCAGATTGCGAGCCGTGGCTGCAAGTATATTTAAGCATTAATGTCATAAAATTTTCTATCCAACTAAACCCGCTTCATTGATAATAAAAATATATTTCTCAGTAAAATAAACACACGATAAAATTTCGCAATTTAGAATTAATTTGAAATTTTATTTCAAGCACGAAGCAACAAAAATGCTATAGAGACCTTCCCCCATTCCAGTATTTCAAAGAACTTCCATGTACACAATTTAAGTCTGTTAATCAAAATAATCTGGAATTAAATTTCTGGACAAACGTTAACGACTTTGCACACAATATAATGTTGATGATGATGGCGATGATGCTGATGATACTCAGTTACTAAAACGCCAAATATACATCCAGGAATTATTCAAGTGAATAGGGAAAAAAATAATTCAACATTTTTTGAAACCTTAAACCAGTTAGTTAATGCTTTCTTTCAAACCACTTTACAAACAAGCATCATTAGACATTTCCGTATACACTATAGTGAGCGCGGAATGTTAGGCATTACAACAGTTTTTTGTGTGATTCGTAAATCAAAATATTTGCATTTCGCTAATGCGTCTATTCTTTTGGAGGCAGCAGCAGCAGGAAGAACAGCAGACAAGCAGCATGTTGTCCACTGTTATAATGTCGGTATGATGTTTTGCCTGTGGCATATAAATTAAAAATGACCAACAAGTTGTCAACAATGTCATTAGCCAAGGTAAAATAAATGGTTGTAATGTTAGCGAATTAGTGGCACTGGTGGTCGTTACAGTGTTACGAGTGAGTTATTAAAAATGAATTAATAAAACTGATGAATAATGAAGCCAATATTGTAGGTTTAGTAAGACAACATTTTAAATTATGTGTTGCGTGATCACTTTTGCCAAATGATAAATTAAAAAAAAAAAAAAAAATAATTGAGGAAAGGTTAAGTTGAAAGTCTGTGTGAGTTTTCACAAAAATATAATTAAAAAATAGTGAAAAGGCCAAAATCACTCAAGATGTTTTCAGCCGTCACATCGCCGTTAGGGCTGGACTGAAACAAGGGTACATTCTCTCTCCAATGCTATTCAACATTGTTCTGGACTGCATACTGCAACGAGCCTTATCCACAACAAAAGAGATAATCTGGTGACTTGCTTTACTAAAAAGCTTAATAACTCCGTCAATATCAAACGGATTTCTAAACATTAAGTCTCACTTTGTTCATAACTTAATATAATTTCTTAATTACTTTAATTTATAATTAGTAGTACTTGAGAAACACACCCACATTCTACAAGGGTACCTAAATGACATACATATCATTTAAAAGGTCTGTTTTACTCTTTCCAAATCATCAACTTAAAATAGGGTAATATTTAGCTAAGTTAAGTATTAAAAAAAACCCAACGCACCGGCCTTTATTGGGTTAAAACTCGGTGATCGGAGCAGACTGCAATTACTACGTTTTAACCTTACATTTTGAGAAAAATGGCCGGAATATAAAGACAGATATGATTGAGTTATTTTTTTTTTTATCGCAAAAGCTGTCAAACGAAAGTTTTTTCCGTTACTCCTCTTGGAAGTATATGGCTTTCACAAAGCATCTCCATCCTATACCAACCACAAGTTAGAAACGATAAAATGGCGTTCCTGCCATGGTTTCCAAACAGTGCTCCTTTTGACTTTGGCTGTTGACTATTTCGACGGATAAAATATCTTTTGGCATGCCATAAAAAAACTGACAGAATTAATTTGTACTCGCAATACGTAAATTTTAATTATTTTTGTTGTAAATAAACTACGAAAACCTTTAAATAAAAAAACCCACCAATGTTTTATTTTAAAAATAATATTTGGATTACCCAGTGGGTTGCCAACCCTGTCCTGAAGTGAAGCGTATTCCAGTAAGGTCGTTCTGAATCGATCGAAACAAATGGTAGTCAAAAGGGGCAAGACTTGGGCTAAAGGAAACCCTAAAAGAAACTAAGAAAAACCCTTCTGATCCCACCAGATACTGAGCATTACCTTGACATCAAGGATATTCGGCTTTGCCGTTGCTTTGGCTAGTTGGCCGGGATTTGCATATGATTTTTGCGCTTGGGGTTCTCCAATTTTCTTCACTAGTAACAATACGATGAAAAACGTATTCTTTTTATAGCGTTCAAGCATCATTTCCGACAAGCAAAATCGCCTTCTCTCGGCTTCAATTCATATGTGACCCAATTTCCTTCCTTTTGCATGAATCCTAATGCTTTTAAACATGGGGAAATGGCTTGTTGTGTGACTGCCAATGCAAGTTCTTCTTGTGTTTGACAACAGTCTTCGTCGAGTAGTGCTTCCAATTCTTCAGCTTCAATTTTTTCGGCTGACTAGGCTTCTCCTTGCCTTCTGTTTCGAAATCACCACTTTTCAATTGCGCAAACCATCGTCCACAAGTTTTTTGAGTTGGTGCATGTTGACTGTAAGCTTCTACCAACAAATGGTAACTTTCAGCAGCAGTTTTCTTCAAATGAAAGAAGGTTATCAGACTTATCTTTTTAAGCACATTATTATAGCGATTGAAAAACTGTGTGTGTAAATATATAGATAAATGCAAAGAGGTGGTAATAGCAAGAATCTATAAATTTAGTCCAAAGAGATTCACAGTCAATACAAATCATCATTCGAAAAGTAGTCGAAATTGGACAAGTGGTAAGGTGATAGATAAGAAAGGCGGTACCGAAAGTATTCCACCCAGAGACCACAGTGATTCATTGTGGGCGTGATATCGCATATATAAAGTAAATATTTATTTTGTATATCTTGAAAACGGTTAAAGAAAAAGGTTCTGAATTTGGTGGTCAATATAAATTATCAGGAAATAGTTAGGCGAAATTTGGAATTTGTGCGTGGTACCTCTATTAAAAACAAATATTGATTTTATTATATCTTGAGAACGTTTAAAGCCAACGTTTCAGTATGTGTTCTGAATGACTTCATAGGTTAAGTAAATCACCAGTTAAAAAGTGGGAGAAATTGTTGAATTGAGCGTGGTGCCTCCCATACAAAGTAAATATTGATTTTATTACAATATATCTTTAGAACGGTTAAAGCTAAAGTTTCAGTATTTGGCCTGAGTGACTTCATAGTAAAGAGAATAAATAAATAGTGGGCGGAAATTAAAATGAGGGCGTGGTGCTTTTGAGAAAACTGTTAAAGCAAAAGCTCCTGAATGACTCCAAAGTCAATACAAATAGTGAGGAAAAATTGAGCGCAATTAGACAAGTGGACGTGGACCACCAATAAAAAATAAATATTAATTTTTGTATGTATATCTTGAAAACGGCAATAGTAGAAGTTTCTAAATTAGGTTCAAACGACAGTGAAAACAGTACACATCAGTCTGTAACTGGGGGAGATCGAATAGATGGGCGTGGCACCTTCCATTCATACTAAATATTAAATTTTGTATATGTGAAAAACGACATCTATTAGATCTTCGTTATCTATCCACATCAGTCAAAAAACTCTTATTGCAGAAAGCAAGTGAATAAAAGCTATCTATATACATAGTATATACGTATACCGTATAAAAATGAATGTAAGTTTGCTTGAAGAATATATACAGCTAATATATAGAACCTACAGTGTCTTTCAGGAAGGAACGGGAGGGTGACAGAATGAAGAAAAAAATAAGCAATTTAACTAAGATAGCATTTAAATAAATAAGAAAGATGATGCATGTCGGGTTTTAGCTAGTTAGCTTGAAAATGCATGAAGATCCGAAAAACCGGTTTATTACCAATAACTCGTAAACAGATCCTTGTTTTACTTGGTAGCGCCTATCAGAAAAATAATATCACTGGCCAAGTATTTTTTTTTTTTGTCTTACTGTGTTATCTATCCTTATTTACTCTAAATCTTTCTCTCTCTCTCTCTCTCTCTCTCTCTCTCTCTCTCTCTATCTCTTTCTCTGTCTTTCTAACCATTTGACCTTCTTACTTTTAATAATCAGTAAATAATAATAAATATTGCTTTTACAATAATTACTATTTCAAACGTTTACAATCAAGATAATTTTTCTAAAATGATTAGAATATAATTATCGAAGCGAATATTCCTACAACACTTGACATTATTTTTTTATTTCATTTTTATTGCATTATAAAAATGCGACGCCAGTGTTAAATTGCCTAAAATGTAATTGTCGGCCCGTCTAGTTGTTATAGACTTCATAAGTCATACCAAAAAAAATGTAAAGACGGATTCCCCATTGTAGTCCTCTACTTGCCAAGAAAAATTAAAATATTTTTTGAAAATATTTTTTTGGTTATAGTTTTAATGAGTTTTTAAGTAAAGAAGACCGTGAAAAACATATGCCGGAGAGTGTCTTTTACACAATAAAACTTATTTGGCGGTAATTGGTATTATGACCCTATTTACTAGCAAGACCTCTCCCCCAAAAATTATTTTATTTAAATATTAATATATTTGGTTAATAGCCTTTTCTTTTATAGATATTGTTTAAATGATATTCTTTCTAAATGAGTACTTTAGTAATGCCTAATGGGCTGTCTGGTTGCCTGGTTGACTGCCTCTTTCCTAAAATGAAACACTCTGTATGCATGTGCGTGGTACTTTGTTTTGTTTTCAAATAATTTTTTTCTTTTTTCTTTTTCTAAATTTATGGCCTCTATTCTATAATTTATGCGCGATATTAAATTAATTTACTAAGTGCGTGGTATGACGGCTGCATATGTGGTATGTATGCGTACTGTCAGTTAAAGTTGTGCCTCAGAAACTTTCATTTCAAATTTAATTGAATAGTGTCGGATACTGTCACTAATAAATTATTAGGGTGGTTCAGTGATAACATTTTTCATTGCCATAAGATTATTTCATTTATATCTATCAAAACACTCTGTGTTCAGATCTTCTAAGGAATAAGCTGCAATGAGCGGTAATCACTCAGAAAAAAGCTCATTGCATCTTCCATAGAGCTAATATTTATGGGCGGATAACTATCCTCTCGGTTCGGAAAGACCCTCAACCTTTCATACGTAGACCATAATATAACCAATAGGTAGCCCACTAACGTCTTCAATTCCAATAACGGGCACCATAAACACTTTCATAGTTTTGTCAAAGCAACGCATTTATAGAGAAATTGCTCCAAGCGCAGACAGCAGGTACCATAATCAAAATCGGTAGTCGCAGATAGTTTTGCGCCGTCGAAAAAACAATATGCTAACTCATAATCACTCTGTCCGTAAACTGCAGATGCCTATTATCTATGCGGATTCCACTTCAAAATTACTCTGCATATATTGGATGTTTTTTTGCAGGTTCATAAATTTGAGTTGACAACAATATTTTAATTGACAACCAATTTAACAGTTGTTAGTTACTTTTTGTTTAGTTTGGTTTGGTATATGGAAACGCTTGCTAATTGTTGAAATTTCTTATCAAAATAATGGGTCTGTTCGTCATACCTCATAGTTCAAAATTTAGTTTTTCAATGGGTACAATGGGTACAAAAAAAGCAGATTTGTCATATTTGGAGTGAAACCATTACTGTCTGGTGCGCTTTATAAGCTGGTGAAGTTATTAGCCCATAAGTTTTCAACAAAGCCCGATATTTCTGTGTTTTACTATGATTTAAGCTTGTTTAACTGTAAAAACAACACCCGATCGATGAGCAATCGATTTGCTTCATATAATAAACATTCAAAAAGAAAAGAGTAAAGCTCTACTCTACTTTGTCATTGTGACTGTTAGACAGGGTGGACAGATAGGGTGCACTCTGATTTACTCTAAACACAGTCTTGTTATTAAAGCACAGGCATAAACTAGTGGTTGTATGGCTAAATGCATTCAACTCCTGACCCAATCTAGAGTATGGACTCGCTTCGTTCCTAGAGAACCATAGACACATTCGTATCGATTACATGGTCTCCCATAATTTTTTGATAGGAAGTTTAATTTTGAGATCCTAACTAGAGACTTCTAACAGAACAGAGATTCCTAGCTATGTCCTTAGGTCTATACAGACGGATAGTAGTAGTCTGAGGTATGAACGTGGAGAGTTCTAACATAAACCTTGCTATACGTCGTCTGACCACTGTAGTGTGTTTAAGGCGTAGGTCATGGCATACTGAAGGCGCTACAATGCTTGCTGACTGCCGCGACAGAGAACCATGCTGAAATCAAGTCCCTTACGGCGTCGTCCTACATTAATGCTGGAGGTTTCTCATGGAAATTTTGCATAATTTTAAAGCAACTCTTTTCAAAATAAGGGTTGCCGCAATTTCGAGATTTATTTTGTTGTCAAAATGGTTTCCTATAGAGACTGTTTGATCACCGAGTCGACTCTTATCCTCTACCTAATCTAACCTATCAAAAGCACATATATACATACATACATAGTTACCAAGTTGAACAAAGGCGAATTTTCACATTCATTGAACTGCACCCGATTCTATCTTTACTCTTTGAAAGGGACCTACAGTTTAACGCTGGCTTCTAACCACTTAGTTAGAGAAGCTTTTTATATCGTAAATACTCATAATCAATCGCTAACAATGCTATGAAGTGAAAACCGCTTTCGAAAATTGTCAGATGATCTGGCCTGAGATTGATCAAGGATCGGCTGTCAAGGTGTCTAATCTACTTTACCATAGCGGCATACAAGCACAGCACAATTTTCCACAAATAATGCTTTGTTGCACATAAAACCATATCTTCAATTTTGAAGCTTCACGTCAACGTATAGAAGAGGGTGAAGGTGCTCATTAATGACGGTAGAGTAGCCAACTCTATCGGTTCGTTAGAAAATCATCGCAATGTGCAGTGCGTTCCATTGCTCTGTAGACACTACAGCGGAATGTGTTCTGATGAAATTAGGTACTAATTCCCGATAATCACATATTCTTACGTAGTACTCCTATTTCTCGTAGAACTCATTCCTTTGTAGTTGTAACCGCACTGTTCGTTTGTGGAACAATCTCCCGTGAAAGTCTTTTCTGCCTCTTACGACAGGAGTAAATTCACATCGAACGTCCATATACACTACTCTCTCTTTCCTTCTTCTTACAACCTATTGTCCTATTACCAGCACAATTCACTCCATAATTAGAGATCATCTCCTGAGTACTAGTCTCAGGTAAGCACAAAATTGACGGGTTTTATCATTTAATGGTTAAGTGAAAATAAATGATAGGCATTTACCCTCCAAAGTGCTATATACATATGTAAGTTAATCAAAATACAAATCATATATAAAAAAATTCCTCTCTCATATTTCCAAGTTATATAGTACAACGAAGAATTGATTAATTTGTTGCTTTATTAGCTATTTGAGTATTTAAACAGAAAGGTTGGAGAAAAGTGCCTCTTAATACAACGTTAGCACCCTAATATTTATTTATAATTTCAGGATTTCAATGCCTAAAATAGTCTTAAATTTATGCATGTATTAAAATTTATGACATTTGCATGTCAGTTGTATTAATATGGCGCCAATGTGTCATCATTGCTTTAACATTTCATATTCACTCACTCGCTCATTCAGTCATTTACGCAGTTATTCAATAATTTATTCATTGATTTATATTTATTTTATATTGTTTTCTACCTTTAACAAAAATGTTATTGAATAAGAAAAAAATTTTTTGTTCTTTAATTTTTTTTAATCCTAAAGTTTTTTTAAATTCTAAATGGTGCTTAAAGACAATTACCAATAAAAAAATTTAATTTATTTTTTAATAATAATCATCATTAACTCATATGTACACGTTCTGCGACCTTTAAATTCATTGTCAAATACTTTCTTTACTGCTTTGTTAAGGCTTTCTATCTGCCATGGAAACTATTGGCCGAAGAACCAGAAAAAAAAAAAAATTGCAAATTTGTTACAACAAACCAAATTGAAAACCTTCTTCCCTAAAAAAAACTGTTGACATTTGGTGTGTGGTGTTGTGCTTACGATTGACCTGAAGCTAAAATCGTGTCAAAATCTGTCACCTCCTACGAAATGCAAACCAAGCGTAACAACTGCATTTGCTGTTTAAAATTTATGGGGCACATGCAATTATTGAGTCGCACATATGTTGCATCAAAAAAAAAAAAAAAAAACTTTGAACCGCAAATGCAATATCTAGCCTGTAAAGGGTCATACAAATAATATTCCTACCTTTACACACGTGGCATAATTAATAAGTAACTGCAATAGGTCTTAAAAAATCACAAGCAATTTCGTAACCTTTTCAAAGCTCCACTTAACTATAGTGCGTTTTTCAAACGCACATACTCTATTTTAGAGTGAGTTTGTAACTTTCATATTTCACTTTACATATTTACCTCCCTCTCCCTCCCATCTACCACATACCACACTCAATGTAACTTACTATTAACAAGCATTGTTGGGTTTCTATGATCTTGCAACATTTATTGACGACACCTAATTGTATTTTGCCGTGACGCAGAGCGTTATGCTCTGTATGATGTATAAAGGCCTGACGTATGTATTGGCTGACTTCCAAAAAAAAGCAAAAATAAAAACAACATTGCCATTCGACCATGCAACAAGGAAAAGCAGTGAGTTCTGGTGGACTTGTTGGCATTGCTGCTATAGTACTGATACTGATTTTTTTTCCCTTTTTCTAATTCCTACTGCTCTTATACAGTGAGTGGCCAAAAAAGTAATGAGAAAACATTAAGTTACAGTTAAACGTAAGTTTCGCCACGCTGTTAAACCACATGGTGCTGAAGGCACGAGTGAATACAACGCGCCCACCAATGCCCCAAAAATGATTAAAATCACCTGTAAGTACCAAATTCGAAGGCATATTATTTGGACATGGCTTCAAGCTTGGTAAAGTGTCGGAGAATATCCCCTTCCGAAGTATGGGCTACGGCACCCGGTAAGAATGTAACACCACATCGAGTTTAGGTTCTGTCCTCGATTTGGGTATATAACACATCTAACATGCTGCTACCCAGCACTACAAAGTGAGTACTATTTTTAACACACTGCCATTAGCTCCAATGAATTTTTATGGGACTTTGGTTTTAAAATGGTTAAGAGACTGCAGCCTCCTGTAGATGATATATTTAAGAAATCGCTCTGACCCCTCCTTCCACCAAAAGGGAAAAGGAAAACATTAGCATTTATAGGAACGGTTACACAACGCAACTTTTTGGGGGAGGTAAGAGAAGAGAAAAAGGTAGGAGTCTATGATAAGCAGCAGCAGCCAGGCTCCGAACCACTACTACATTAATTATACAGAAGGAGTTTTTTATATGCAAAAATAAATGGCAGCACCAGCATCTATTTTAGAAACCTGCTACAGTAGACCAATCACCTGCTTAGCTGCATAGAGAAACTAAAACAAGGCTAAGATGTAGTTATATGCTACCAAGAAGAAATACCGAAGAACAAAGTTAATCTTTTACCTGGTGAGTTTTTTAATAGATATGCAACCTCTTTTAGCTGAACAACATACATAGATTATTCTCGATCGAGAATAATTTAAATCTGGCAGAGAAGGTGATGTGCTACCACATAATGAAAGCATAGCATAACACAATTTTTTCTTCAACTTTTCGAAATACAGATCTGGTTCAGGTTCAGGTACAGGTTCCTCAAGTTCCTTCAACTAAAAATTTTTTAAGTTTGTTGTCATCATTAACTTCCCTGATTTGTCTGGGTTGTCAGTATACCCATATAAATCAAATAGTCTTTATCCTCCTGATAAGGGTACCCAGGTGCCCGTAAGTATCTTTTTTGTATTTTGTATGAAAAATGTAAAAATAATAGTTGGGAGATTCACAAAGTGTCATAAAGTCGTATGTCCTATAATAATAACATGAAAAAGTTATGCAAGCATAACGTAAAACTATTTTTATTTTTCAAATTTTTTTTTTTTATTTTGTTTGCTTTTAAAATACGACTGCACAAAAACATATCATTCAAAGTTTTATTTTTTAAAACATCTTTTGTTTGAAAAACAATGATTTTAAACCATTTACAAATTTTAAAACGTTATGACAATATGAGATGATAGCATACTTTGTGAATACCCCAAGTATTTTTTGAGGAGCATTTATTTCGCTATGTGTGGTGTATTTTGACCATCTACAGCCGTCACACAATTTTCGTGTTTTTTAATTAGATTTTATATTATCAGCCACGCAAAAGTTAGCTATGACCAGTTTTATCCTGCCTAGCAGTATCTGATGGGCCTGCAGCATCCTGCAAACTTCTTTAGAGATGGTTTTGCTTGAAATAATCTCTAGAGGTGCCCGGACGTTAGCGTATCGTGCTAATTAAATTTGATTGGCTCTTCATTTTTTTTTCTTAATTGTCAACTACACGCCAAGTGACGTCAAGAATCCTCGACAAGAGTAATTTCTTTTTTCTTGTGCGTGCTTAGGTTGAAGTTAGATTATACACAAACTGAGTCCAATGCAGCCATGTCAATGTCAATGGTCATCTATTTAAACTTTATCAAAAACTGGGTCTCTTTGAGTATAATGTATTGTTAATACACACACACTCTTGATATTATTGGTCACTACAGACAATAGAATTCGGATTTTGTTGAAACCGTTGGGTTCGACCGTAGCTTTTTTGGAATATATGCTTTATTTTGCCGAAGAATACTGACGACTTTCCTAACTTAAAGCCCACTGACTAGAGGGAGTGACGTAAACAAATTATCTGTTTTCATATTTATTCCATATTTCCTGTAAAAATCAACCAGACCTAAATTAAAATTTTCTTCTACATTTACCTATCGCTGACCACCGCTGCGGGCCCTAAATGACTCCATACAAAGAATAGTCATTGGATTTTCTGGTTGCACATCTAAATATAACTGTTCGTCCACTGTCATATTTTATATGCAGACTGCTATCAACATATTTAAAATATGGAATATAGCATCGCCTTATTTGGCTGTTTACGTGGTGATCTTGTAATCGCATTATCAGAAAGTATAGCGCGTAGTTCTTTATTTTCTGATTATTAATAGCAACTTAGCGATACTTTTTATATTGGAAGATTGTAATATCCACAAAAGACCTGAAAGAGAATAATCTCTGGTATCATATATACTCATGACCAGTTCAACTTCAATAAACTGATCAGCTTCTAAAGAAATTTAATTTTGCGAGGTTTCACTTTTAAAGTGAAGGAGTCTACCTGTGTAAATGTTATCAGCATGCTTAGAGTTAAACATTTGTACTTTTTATAACCGTTAGCCGTAGAGTACTCGACCACATACAACCCGCAGAGTTACATCTAACCGATTTCCTTTCACAGTTTTTACTCCTGGTTTGCCTTTTGTGTTTAAATAAGCATTTCTGCGTCTATTTGTACACGTTTTTTAACCGCAAAACAAAAACTAATAACAAGAACTACATTTAAATTTTGATGTATTCTCGATATATTTTTGTTTTCGTAGCCCCACTTTCGGTTGTTTGTCTGTTGTCTAGTCAGTCGTTTTTGTAGAATGAGGTTTTATTGGTTGTGGACTGTGAATGCGTTACTCCTTTTTGCTTTTCGTGATGTATGATTACTTTTCCACCGTTGCTGTTGTTGTTTTTGTTTTAGACGGCCACTGTCAATGTTTGACGAAACAGTGCGCACTAAAAAAGGAAACTATCTGTTGTAATATAAAACAATGTAAGCCATTAAAATGCAAAAAAAGAAAAAAACGTTACATTTAAAATGAACAGAAATTTGTGCAAAAAAATGAGGAGTTTCTTTGACCATAAAACAGAAATGGCCACATCAGTAAAGTTTTTGCCATACATATGAATGCAAGCAATGGTGGCTGAAATTCTAAAATAAATGAATGATTGGTATCAGTCTACACATAAACAAAACTGTGCCCAATAATACGAAAGAAAAACAGCACAGGCAGTTGTAGTCAGTCAGACCCGATTATTTAATTACTTCAACACAATGGGCTTAACTTCGTCTCAATTCGATTGAACTCGACCGCATATGATAATAGTTAATATATTTTGCAACTTTTATGTAAAAGCCTGCCTTTTATGTAAAAGCATTTATGACACAATTTTTGACTAATAATGTACCGATACAAATACTGGCTAAACCAATATAAACAAGAACTTCAGGAAGAGAAATCAATGCTTCTTCACTGATAATTGGATATATTAAATGAGCAGTTGCTAGACTCATGGATAGCTAAACAGTATAGAACCTGAATTCTTAAGGACATGTACATCTGACAATATAGTAGAGAAGTTTGGATGTAACGCAGATTCCCTACTGATTGAAAAGTGAGCGTAACAATAACATTATCTTAGAGCGCATTTTTACAACCACAAAATAGTGTTTCCGAAATGAACTGTGTGAATTTACACTAAATTAATCAACCCGACAGGGTACCATCAAAAGGAAAGAAATAGGGTCCGTTTAGGAAAATACCAGTATACCTGACTCTCTCGTATGCTTTATAAAAAAAACTATGCATAAACATGTCTTGTAAGGTACGCTTTAAAGACCAGGAAAGCAGGAGCATTGATATTAACACGGGCGTGAAACAAGGCTGTAATCCAACGTTGCAAGTGTATTTATACGGCTTGATTTTAAAATAAACATCTGCAAAACAGAGTCGCTTCATTATATTCACTATAACCACAATTCCACTACTTCTAAGCTGTATGAGATTAAAGATGTTTGTAAATTTACATATCTTGGCATAAGTAAAGATAGCGGGACAGATGAAAATGTAACTACCAGCATGAACGACGAGCATTTTCTTCTCTTAACAAAGTCTTGAATTCTTCACAAATATATTGTGGATTATCCAAAACTCTGTGGCCTTCTCTTTTTATGGAAAGGCAGAGGGATAACGGGATCAATCGGGCTTTTTATGGGCATAATTACTATCATAATTAAGATGTCGCAGCGTATGGGGCCACCTGATTATAGCTACTGTAGAACTCACCAGGATGGACCTTCTTTGCTGCCTGAAACTAAGGCACCTAAGTGCATCCGTCCCATTTCTAGCCTTTTGTCGTCTTTCATAAGTCTACGCTATATATAAAAATGGCACAACGAGTTACAGGGACTCTGAGTTACTTAGAATAAAGAAGCAGAGTATTTAAAGAGCGTTTCAATGATAATGCACGATGTCAATTGTAAGTCACACCTAAGTCAAGTTTTTCGCCCAACTTAATTTGATAACAAATCCAACCAAAGAGAGATACACAATTGAGCAGCGCGTAAAGATTGCTGTACCATCCTGTTGAAGCTGCATAACGTCCAGCTCCATATCCTCAATTTCTGGCCACAAGAAGTCAGTTATCATCTTGCGTTAGCGAACACCAATCACAGTAACTACTTGGCCAACCTCATTTTCGGTGACGCCGCCAACCCATAATCCGCACGAAACAGTCACTCTCTGTGGATGCATCGGCTTTTCAACAACCACTCGTGGATTCTCATTTGCCCAAATGTTGCAATTCTGCTTGTTAACAAATTCACTGAGGTAAAAGTGTGCATCGTGGCTGAAAATAATTTTCTTTGTAAAGTCATCATTCCCTCTAAGCGTGTAAACTCAAACCTTTATTTGAAATTTGCATCAGTAATGTTAGTGAGATGTTCAATTGTTTCGCATGACAAAGAGTCGAGGTTGACGGATCTTCTGCGACACTATTGCAAAAAATAGCTATGTTTTCCGCAGAGCGAACTTAGTGAGCATGCACAGGTGTTTCCACACTTCCTACAGACCTGGTTTTGCGCATAATTTTACCAAATGTTTACCAATTGGACACATTTAGTCGATTATGTTGACCAAAAAAATCACGCAGTACGCGAAATGCATTTTGATTTGAACGCCCAGATAATCCCTGAATTCACGTGCATCTGCTTTTAATTTTTTTTGAGCAACTTTGCGCATACATTCACATATGTTACTAGGCGGAGAAATCATTCAAAGTGCAAGTAAAATTGTTTTTCACTGAAATTTTTTTATAATTTTCAGTTTTTTTTTTTCACACAACTCATGGATAATTTGATTTTGTTAATAAATAAACTATTTAAGGACACCTTCAGCGTTACATTTCGACTTCTTTTAAATATTTTCGAATTTAAAGTCACATACTCGTGCCTTTGATTTGACATGACAGCTTAATGATTTAACAAAAAATAAAAAAATAAATAAATAAAATACAATTAGAAATCGCCTATTCTTTATACTCTTTTCTCTCTCCTCCGCCAGCGCTATATGTTACACCATATGTCTGACCATTTCGTTACATTATTTTACTGCACAAGAAAAGCAAAAAGTAATTGTGCGTAAAATGCATGGGTCACGTTCTGTCGTGATGGCTACTATTGTCACTAGAAAAACTGCATACCATTTATATGGGAGTTGTTCATTTGGAAAACATTACAAAAAGAAGAAGAAATGGCCACAATAGTTTGCTACTCTTGTTTAGAAAAACAAAATAGAAAAAAACTTAAACAATGCGACGGAACATTAAAAATTTTAGAAAAAAAAAAAATAATCAAAAAAAAAGATAATAATTTTAATGATCGGTTTACAGGGATTAAAGATGTTTGGTTATTAAGGGTTAATAAATATACGCTTATAAAGCAAAACACAACAGGAAATGCTGGCCAATTAATAATTTTTCTTTTTTTTTTTTTTTTTTTCTTTTAAAATTAGCTTTTTTGTTTTGTTTTGCTTGTTTTCATTTCAATGGACATGATACTTTTCAAACAAAAGGGTTTTAATAGTCTCAAGAACTTATTCCTCTAATTAAGAAAACAAACTCTCATTAATTCAAGCACTTTTGAGAGCTCAGCATAAACCACCGTTTATGAACCACTTGAAACTATGATTAAATGAAAATTTATAGGACGCTCAGAAGAACATTATTGTGTGTTCTTTGATAGGCTCAGTGTAAACAATATAAAATTACCAGGAAAAAAAATTTAAATCATGAAAATCGATGAGAAAATTCAAAACTAAATGGAATCTATTCATAAATTATTATGTGACATATTGGGTCATATAAAAAGCATATGTCGTTTCTTTGTATTTGGCAAATTTATGATAAAAAAGAAAATCGGTTTCAATTAAGTACGCATGTAATTGCCATTTATGAACTTTTGCCTTTTCTCGTTTAGATTCAAGGTTTTGTGTAGCAGTATTTCTGTGGCCTATTTTTGAAAAACTAATCCAAGTGATTTTCAGTAGTAAAAACACGTAAAAATTTTGATCCTATCTTTAACCAAACATCTGACTATATTACTTTTTTAAAAAATTTATCTAGTGAACAAATATATGACTCGAAAACTAACTGCAGTGTTGGATCAAGTGTTTTATGCGACAAGCTTGGGATAGTTATATCTCACCATCTTTCAAATGACTGTACTTACTGTTTTTAGAATGAAATATTTGCGATAATCTCAGCCTGGGCATTGTTTTACCGCAATTGATTGAATTGGTTGATTGGTTTACATGGCCATCCGTAATTTCTACGATTGTTAGGAATTGTTCACGGACACCGTTTGAAGAAATGCCACAAACACCCGAAAACCCCGTGTTGAAGTTGTGCCAGCAACCGCTTGGCATTTGTGATGCAGAACTTAACCAAACGCGCGAAGAGAGGCCATATCTGGCTTTGACTCTCTTTCCGATTCCGTATCGAGTATCCTTGCGAATTACCCGAGACGTGAAACTGTTTTTGCTGGTGATTTTAATGTTCATAATTCATTTTGGCTACGCTATTCAGGCCTCACAACTCTAGAGGGCCAATACGTGGAGCTATTTGCCAGTCACAACTACCTTGCGCAATAAGTGAATGAACCTGCTCACATATCGTGGTAAGATGGGGACCAAAATAACACTTTCAACCTTTTCCTCACTGCACACCCTGAAAAGTATGTAGTTGATGTCCTCGGATCTCTCGGAAATTCGGACCAATGTACCATTTCTGCCTCTTTTCCGTTCTCCACTCTTCATAACGCTTCACATACAGCTTAACGATTTCAACTGTAAATTTTATTTCCTTGATTTTAACTTAAATGCCATGGTCGAAATGGTTATTAATATAATAAAGCTAGGGATGGATAATTTCATCCAATCCAGAAAGCTTCCGATTAAATCAGAACATAAATCTTAGTTTAATCAGACGTGCAAACTTGCAGTTGGATCTAGTGAGGAAGCATTCAGAAATTGACGTAAGGAATAATGCGATCATACTGATTCGCTACGCAAACAGGTGAGATTTTTGTCTGCCGCAGTTACTTCTCTCGATTTATATCGAGCTTTCACAGAAATCGCACTATAAGAGTGGTTATAGATAGGATCTCATCCGACAAGTTCAGGATAAATTCAGGTGTACCGCAAGGCTCTCTTCTTTCTCCAACTCTATTTTAAATATTTCTTGATGACTTTCTTTTTCTCATTCCTTTGCAGATGACAGCAGTATTTGTGCTTCATATTCCTCTGATCGCAGACCGAGCCTTTTGGAGATTGTGGCGCAAAGGCGGAATATGAACGACACACTTACAAATGACCTGTCGAAAATCTCTACTGGAGTTGAGCGAACAGGGTCGACTTAAATGCGCGTAAAACCCAATCTTATTTTCTAACACACAGACGTGGTGGTGTGTTGTCATCTGTATCTATAGGTAAAGTAGATATATAGGAATCAAATGCTATTGATGGTCTGGGCATGAGAATCCACTGTGACGTTCGTTAGAACGATCACATATTTTGAGTGTCTCAAGAAGCATTCAAATGCCTCGGTTTTTTAAGACAGTGCTAGAATTACTTCACTACTTAATTACGTAGTTCTCGCACTGTTCATTCCTGTGAATGTGTTCCCTGCCACTTACGACATTAGCAAATTTAAATCTATCCTCCTTCCCATAACCTATTTTCCTATTACCAGCACAATACACTGCATGAGTAGGGGTTATCCCTTGGGTGCTCGTCTCAACAGGAAGAAAATAACAGTGCGGGTGATATCTCTGGAAATTACCTGCTCCAATGCCGGATATCGCGGAAATGAACGCGGAACCAGACATTTACATAGAAAGTGCTCTATAGACTCTTCCTCCTCCGTTACCCTATTCTGCGGGCCAATCGGTCAGAGCACGCTAAGCACAGCCAGCAATCTGGACACCTTGACTAATGAGCGATCAAGTTCGTCTCACATCGTACTCGCTTCCTGCAAGACCCCTCCGCTTTATACCTGCAATCCACCAGATCGAGTTTGAAGCCAAACATAGCTCTGTTGAGAAACTCTGTGGGTAATAGCACCGAAGTCAAGCTAACTCGTCAGCCCGCTTCTTCCCATAGAAGTCACGGTGCCCGAAATTCGAATTACGGTCATTCCGGAAGAGAGGTAGAAATTGTTCAATGAGTCCGTACGCTCTCTAATCAACCGGGAGTTTGTAATGATCTAAGGGCTAGAATGTCCGCTCTACTGTCCACGCATATACAGATCACCATGCTCATGCTTCTCTAATGGCCAATATCTCAGCCTGAATAACACGCGAACCATTCAGAAAGTTGTAGCCTTCATTGAGAAAACTCCGGATCCAATATCACACCTCTTGACGTCGAAGTCACTGTATAAATTGCCCCGATTCCTTGTAGAACGGGAAGGTATTCTCGCACCGAATCTCCTGTCGAATTTGAATTACAGTAATCAAAAGTAGAAAGCAGTCTGACCGTGAGTTCCTCCAGAATTCTGACATGACCATATGCCCTATTACGTTAGTCTTATCGCGTCGATGGTGTTAGCCTTATTGCGCTACAAGCTGCCGCAGTCCGAATGAACAAGTCTATACATCAATAATAATAACCGCTCTCTGCAACTTTGCAAGCTCTTTTTACCGCCTATTATATACTAATTTTATTCTTTACCAAATCTTTGTTGACTATTGCCGCAGTTTTAATGAAAGGGAAAGTAGGAATTGAATTGGAATTGGTCTTTTATCGTTTCTGTGAATCTCCGGCCCTGATTTTCTAGAGAAACAGATTCCTTGACAACTGAATACTATCCAACGTTGGTGAGTTATCTGAGTATGGACTTATCTCACGTCTACAAGCCCAATCTATTACCACATTGGTATACTAACAATGTGTATGACAACTCCTTCTGACGAGTGGTCTGGTCTAGTCAAAGCGTAGCTCTTTCGAACTTGACTGTTTGCATCGCGACTACCTTGTTAACTAACCAACCATTTTCTGCGATTCTTTGGTTAGTCAACTATGAAATATTAAGGAAGTTTTTCAGACACGTAAACCAATAGCGGTCAGAACGTGAGAGGAGTCTAGGTTATACGGTGGGTGTATATCAAAACAGTAATTTTTGGCATTGTCATTATAGAGCACAACACCTTTTTTGAATGCTATGTTTAAAAGAAGGTGTTTCTGAGCATCAAAGATTAGAACTGATTGTTTCGGATTGTTCCACAACTCCATCAAAATTCGGAACGGCATTCACTTACAGTATTGTAAATGTTTGCCTTGAAGATTGAGCGTTTCTTTGTAAGAAGAGTGAAAGTAACCGCGGCACCTATTGCACTGATAGCTTCTTCATATTCTAGCCCTTATTTATGTAAAATGTGCTGAATCATTGTGGCCGACCCGTAAGTTAACCTTAGTTCTGGTACAGTCACTTTAAACAAAAACAGTTTTTTGCTAATCTTTCAATAGCAGTAGCTGTTAGATCTATACGGCAGTTCAGTTTTTAAACCATGCTGGATATAAATTTGTCCGCTACTTTTATCAAAAGCCTTAGCTAAGAGAGTTTATTTGCTTAGTAGCAGTCAATTTAAATATGATGTACGAAAAGTTAAGTACCACTTTATATGAAATTTCTCGGAATTGTTATATGTGCATTAAAAATAGCCGCAGATAACGGCGCTGGATTATAACATAGTAATCCTTATTTCTCCTGATCTATTCGATTCCGAAATTCTGTAACGTTCTTCTAGCTGAAATAAAAGTTTTATGGCATTTGGTCCATTTTTGACTAATATTCTGTAACAAGAATATTGCAGCGTGCTATCATTAGCTCAGAAGAAATATTTCTTACTTTACTCTCTGAATTCTTCTAAGCTTTTTAGGACTGTTGGTTGGCTTTATGTGAAAAGCGGTCAGTGGTTGAGGGGAAAAATACGCTATTTGTTCATTTATGAGTGTTATGAGGTCCTCCTTGTGATACAATGCTGTAATTTTGTCCTATTGACTAAGCTCAGTTTTGCAGCCAAGACATCATTAATATTGTTACGTTTTAACCTTTTTTTTAACGTTTGAGTTCGTTTATATTGCGCCAAAATAAAATAAAACTCAATTTTTTTTTTTTTTATGATCTTTTATACACCTTGTCTTAATACAGCAAATACGCTTTTACAACACTTTTTATTTGCGCCTAAACAGACTTTACTTTGTCACAGCCAAAAGATAACTAACTCACCAACCGTTTTTTATGGAGGTATAGAACTTTAAGTTGCAATAAAACAACGATGGATTATTTATTTGACATGAATTTTATTTATATGACCTCCACGGCTTGCGCGGATGTAGTCCAATCTGGACGTCCAATTTGCGATGACTTTTTCCAACCTTTGTGGCCGTATATTGGTAATAACACGGCAAATGTTGTCTTCCAAATGGTCAAGCGTTTGTGGCTTTACCGCATAGACCAATGACTTTACATAGCCCTACAGAAAGTAGTCTAGCGGTGTTAAGTCACAAGATCTTGGAGGCCAATTCACAGGTCCAAAACGTGAAATTAGGCGGTCACCAAACGTGTCTTTCAATAAATCTATAGCGGCACGAGCTGTGTGACATGTTTCGCCCTCTTGTTGAAACCACATCTCCTGGACATCATGGTTATTCAATTCAGGAATGAAAAAGTTAGTAATCATGGCTCTATACCCATCACCATTGACTGTAACGTTCTGGCCACCATCGCTTTTGAAAAAGTACGAACCAATGATTCCACCAGCCCATAAAGCGCGCCAAACAGTCAGTTTTTCTGGATGTAACGGTGTTTCCACATACACTTGAAGATTACCTTCACTCCAAATGCGGCAGTTTTGTTTGTTGACGTAGCCACTCAGCCAGAAGTGCGCTTCATCGCTAAACAAAATGCGCTTATGAAAATTAAAAAAGTTGAAAAAAAATTCACTTATGAAAAATTAAAATTGCACTATTTGCAAGCGTTGTCCAGGCGTGAGACTATTCATGATGAATTGCCAAACCAAGCTGAAAATAAATCACTTGACTGCTGTTAAATCGGTCGGCATCTTGAAAAGTAGTGCCAACTTAAAGTTCTATACCTCTATCAAAAACACGGTTTATTTCATCATTAGTTTTGAATGTTCTAGTACAAACGCGAATTTTTGATTTATCTACGTTAATTCAAATGATAAGAAATAAGATAACTTTATAAACACAAAAAGTAATCGAACTAACAACTCCATGCAGATAGTAGCACTCTTAATTAGTACAGGTAATTCTACCATTTATTAAGCCTTGACACAAGCCAATAAACTTTATAGCTTAAAGCTAATAATAAGTCCCTGATGTTGTGAATTCTGTCTTCAGCATTTTCATTTTCGTAACAATATTTTACGATTTTTTTTTTTATTTTACGATAGCCACCTAAGCTCTGGAGCGCTAAAATTTTTAACTCCTTTTTTATGGAATCTATTATTTAATGTGGTTTAGGAGAATAACAACATCCTCATCGTAAGAATACGAGTATAAAACAAATCTTTATTTTTTTATATTTGTCTTGGAGTTGTAGACTGGTAGATACGCAACTATTAAGGAAAAACCAAATATTTGTGCAACATTTTAATTTTATAAAAATCTTTTTCAAATTGGGTACAGACGTAGAATATAAGAAGAAGAATAAAATTATGTAAATAAAAAATCTTAAGAATTGTTCAACAAATGTGAGCAAATTTATAAGAAAATAAATGCTTTAAGTGAAACACAATAATGCCACACATATTTGCCTTATTTGCCACATCATTTTATTTAACTTTATTCACTTGACATTTTGCATATTACGTTTTATATTTTGAAGTTTTTTTCTGGTATTGCTAAGTACCTTAAAGGCAAATAAGCTTTTAAAACAGAAAATTGTAAGAAAGTATATTTACAAATATGTATGTACTCTTAAGTAATACATACATTGATATATACGTGTATGTTTTTATAAATAAGTAGAAAAAAATTTTAAATAAAATCAACAGGCCCTAAAATCAATTCAAGCAATTTTTTTTATTTTTGTGGTATTTGTAAAAGATGTCGTCAAATTAAATAAAAACATGCAGAAAACAAACAAACTAAATAAGAAATAAGCACTTTTGAAATAAATGAACTTATGTACGAGTTCATGCGAACAGGCGTGGTAACCAAAAATTAGGAAGGAAATAATAAACGGTTTTAAGATGCTTACAAAATTTATAACAGCCCACGTTCGAATTCCGATTACAAACTAATTTTTTCTCAGATGATCAATCTCTCTGCCCCCTTGCACCCTGTAAAAGAATAAAAAGGATAACATAAACTACAAAACCATCATAGGAGGTCAAGTGACGCTATCTCTCGAGGGACAAGAAAAGGAAAAAAATGGGAAGTCTATGATAAGCAGATTAGGCAACGACAGGTGGCAGCAGCACCATCATTCATCGCACACCCGGTATAGTGCACCTCCTAATTACTTCATAACTTTCCTCGCTAGACAACATTTTACCTGACAAACAATTACAAAGAAACTGAAAAAAGGCAAAGATGCTTTGTGGAACACATATGCACACAAAAAATAATAATGTGGCTTGTTACGAAACATTGGCACAATGAAAATTTTGTTAACAATATTGACCACCTTTTCTTGTCTCTATGTTCAGTTTTGGAGGCAAAAAAGTACCCTTTCTAAAGTAAAACATAGTCCAGTATGGGCGTTCTGTCTAAAGTGTGTGGGGCAAATCCAGTTTTATCTATTGTTTTTAACTGTAGCAAAATGTGACCGAATGTTGGCACGAAATAATATTACAGCATCATGTCATATATTTCGGCATTTTTTCGACCAATGATCCTTTAAATAAATCAGCTGAGGTAGGTATAGTTCCCCTGGCCCTTGGCCCTATTTATGCTGCTCATAAGAGATGGAACCCTTCTAATCCAACCAAATACATGGCATTATTTTGACGTTATAATATTCAGCTTTGGCGTTGATTCAGCTGGTTGGGCAGGTACACAAACGATTTTAAATGCTTCTGGTTGTCATAAGGAATCCTTTTTTTATTCGACGAAAAATATCACTTCTTTTTCCATCGCTAAATAAAAAAGTATAATATCCACTACAAAAACTTTATAGGGAGATTGGATCAGGGCTTTCTCTCAAAATAAAAAGTCTTCTGGCCGGATGCAGTGCTCTTCGACGCTAGCGTCTTTTAGTCAACCTTTTCAATGCACCATTTCGCGCCAGTATGTATGATTCGCTCTCTCTAATGCATATCTTTTAAAGAATGAAGGCTAAACAGAATTATATGTTGTTACATTAATATGTATAGTATATTAAAATACGACTAATAAACGGTCCGCCATTTAACTTTTTTTTTCAACTAGCGCTTACTTCGTAATGGTAACACCTAGCTCAGGTCTGATTTGACAGATAATTAGTTTTATCCTTCCGCTGAACGAATATGGTTTTGTATAGGCTTGAACAACGCTGGGAAATATTGCGATATTACTTTGAAAATCATGGTAATGGTGCAGAATTAAAAATCATCCTTCCAGAAGAAGCTCATTTTGATCTTGTCGCATTTGGGAACTGAAAACCCGTACGCATACATTGATAAGCCGATACACCCAAGACGAATGACTGTTTGGTGCGGATTTTGGTCCAAAGGCATAATTGGCCATATTTCCTCGAAAATGAGCAAGTAGTGGCCGTTACAGTCAATGGCGATCGTTATCGGGCCATGCTGAACGAATTTTTGCTCACAAAAATTGAAGAGGAAGATATTAGCAACATTTGGTTTCAACAGGACAGCGCTACGTGCTACACAGCCGAAGCTACACTCGATGTTTTGCGCCCTGTTTTTGAAGATCGCATTATCAGCCGCAGAGCTGATGTGGTTTGGCCACCTCGGAGCTGCGATTTGACACCGTTGGACTATTATTTGTGGGGTGCCGTCAAAGATAAGTGTTACGCCAACAAGCCAGAGACAATTGACGCTTCAAAGGACAATATTCGTGAAGCCATTGGTGAAATACAGCTTCACACAATCGATAATTGGCTTAAAAATTGGACCGAACGTGTAGGCTACTGCATGGCCAGCCGAGGCAGCCATTTGAATGAAATTATTTTCCATTATTAACCGAAAGGATTGTAGTTTCAAATAAAAAAGAAATTTGAGAAAATATTCAGAAGTTTTTTTATAGCATTTTCAAAAAAAAAATTTTTTTTGGCGGACCCTATATTGTTATGATACTGAATAAAACCCGGCGTGCTTATTCATTTTTTTTTTTTTTTTTTTTTTAGTTCCCTCCAGAAATACACTGCAGAGTCTGCTTTTGAGCTGTATACAGTTTTCAAACATTCAATAATTTGTATGCATATGGTCTATGTATATAGAAAGCTTTATCCGGTGTACTATGTACAATACCCGCTTATACAATTTTTCGCATTTTGGCTGTTTTATTCAGTCTCGCCCATTTTATGACTGATGATTTGCATTGACAATGAAGTCTGTCAGAGCAAATTCTGAAACTTTAGTTTCAAGCATTCTCAGGACATACTAAAATCAATATTTATTTTGTATGGGATTATCCGATTCCGTCCATTTGTTGACTGATAATTTGTATTGACTATGAAGCTGTTTGGAACAAATGTAGAGACTCTTACTCTTAGCAATTTGAAGATATAGAAAAATAAATATTTATTTTCTATGAGCGCGGTAGAGCGCTGTTGGATTTTTTAAATTGATATAGTCTATAGTTCATTCCAGACGTACACAGAGATACTGTAAAAATTTCAAGAACATCTGTTCGGCCGTTTCGATGTCTATAAAGTACAAATAAATATATATTCACTTTTATACATAAGATTATGTATGATATGTAGAAGCTATTCCATCTTTGCTGCAAGTCAGATCAGCCCTCCAATTGGTCGAATGCCAATCCAACCCTTGCCATACTTTGTTTTTGTTCAACTCCACGCCTAACCTCAAGTTTTTTGAAATCTAAGAAGAAGTAATTCACATTTTTCTTCTCTGATGATGTGGCCAATATATGAAGTTTTACGGACTTTTGTGATATGAAGTAGTTGTCGTGCAGAAGTCAACGGTAACAAGAGAAATCACTTTGATCTGTAAAAGATAACACAAAGAGGGGCACTATGTGGCAGCTTAAATTAACATTATAGAATCGCAAATCTAGTAACACTGGTCTACAGCAAAAAACGCCTTTAGATATAATTATATGAAATATAATGACTTTAATGCGATGAATTCAAATCTGTTTTCAGTTTTTTCATCAGGCTAAAATTTTTTTAATGGGCACGGCAAACTTTCACACAAAATATGGTAGTTATGTCAATATATTTCATCATAACTTAAAAACAACTTGGCCGAATTTAATACAGGTACTACCAAACGTTTAGGAAGAGAGTTTCCTATAAATCACCTGAAATTTTTTTTTTTGTAATTTCAACAGTTTCCGAGTTATTCACAACTTAGTTGCTAAAAACTAAAAGCAATTTTGTTTTTCAATAAATCATAAAAAATTTGTCGAAATGAAAATTTTGGATGCTGAGAATAAAATCGGTTGGATATTGCCGATATTATTCGAAACTAAATGCGGGTACCTAACTTTAGCCAAAATTACCGATTTTCTTTTGGCAAATCGAATCAAACGCATCAATATCATTATATATCATATAGTTTTATTTAAAGTTGAGAAAATTTTTTGTTTTTTGTAGACGAGTGTAGTAATAAAAAAAGGGAAATCAGGTTTAATATAATTAAGATTTGTACTGAAGTTAAAATATATTCATGAGCACGGGGAAAAATCAGTGCATTTTAAATGTTTAATAAGCCAATGATAATAAAATTATTTCAGTAAACACCTTCCCCTTCAAGAATAATTTTGGTTGAAATTAATACGCAACAGCTTCCTAGGCTGTTATGCTATCTTCGCGCGACACCGTTTTTTCGTCATTCACTCTCGCATTTATTATACAACCCGCGATTATGAGCTTAATTAATAAGGTACATTAGAATTCATTTTAGAGGTATGGTTCCTTGGACAAATTTGTTTATTTTGATCCCTAAAATATAATTTTCCTTGTCACTAGGGCGATTTTTAAATCGACCTGCCCTAATGTTTGTAAAGCTTGTTCTATCTGGAAATAGTCATGCTATAATTGATGAAAATATTTTGTAATCACTGTGTATCGGCACATTCGGGAAGATAAAATACTTTATAAGACAATGTAGAGAGTAGGTAAAAATTAAAATTAAAATTTAAGTCTAATTTACGCCTATTTTTAGGAGAATCTTTTGCATATTATCTTAATAAGTCAAAAATAAATTGTTCTCTTAAAAACAAATATTTTTGGTAAACCTTTTTTTAATTTAACAAAAATAACTTTTAAATATGATTTTTAAAATATTCTTACGAAAATGCTTAAAATTCGGTAGAACACTTGCCAAATAAACAAAAGTAAAGGAAATAATTTTGAAAGTAATTCTCAGGAAATAAATATTTGCTAAAACGGGATTTATTCATTGGTCACCTTCTATTTTCATACGAACTAATCAAGTGCCAATGAACCGAAAAAACAAAATTTTTAACTTTGGAAATTGTATTAAGACAAAACGATTTTCGGATATGAGTTTTAGAGTAAAAGTAATAGAGCTGATTTGATTAATATTACAAGTCGAAGGACCTGTATTTCAACTAAAAGAGCAACAAAAATTAGAAAAAATTAAAAAAACCGTTATCATATTCGAAGGCATATATATATACATTGATTTCACTTTCATTTCATTTTGGGCATAAAAGAAACAGTAATTTAGAGAAGAGGACTACAAATATGCAAATATCAGTCTGACCCTGGGCTAATAATCATAAAGCAAATTTTTTTTTATCTCTTTCAAAATCAAATGAACAAGCCAAATATGCGTTTCTCCCCTAATTCTAAACCACCCGAAAGTCATATAAAAACTTTTTTTTTAAATTTTAACAGAAAAGTGGAACCACTCAAACACACCTAAGCCTTCTCTCAGTTTCTGGTATTTGTAATTCCATTTCTATTGTTTGAATTTATGCAAGATGTTCTTGCTTCTGGCGGTGTGCTGTATGTAGGACAAATAAAATATGCAAATGAATTATTTTGTTGCTGTTATTTTTGTTGTTGTATAATAATAAATATTTCCCTTTTTAAAAGTCTCACATTTTGTTGTTGTTGGCTTTGTTTTATTTAATTTTTGCAAATATTGTACAATATGTATGATGTTTATCAAATTCTTTTTTTAATGTTTGGTTGAACCGACCATGTTATTTTTATTACAATTACAGGCATCGTAAAATATCATTTATGCGGTTATAGATTTTATGTTATCAAGGCCAAATGAACTGTAGAAGTATCTATTGTGCTTCTGATTTTGGTGGGCGAAGAAATTCCGTTTTGGTATTACTATAGCATCCTACACGTAACTCATCATCTGGACTAAAATAGCATCTCGTTCACAAATTACGCATTCAAATGTCTAAACATATATCGTGCAGAATTTTCCCAATATATTTTTATGGTATCTAAGACAACAGGAATTTTACTTAACATTGTCGAATTCAAAAATATCGAGGATTAATATTTGGCAGCAAACTTAATTGGTAGTTGAACAATATTTCAAGGACCACAAAAACAGCCGCGGTATCATATTGCTGCAGAAGACAACAATTGGTCTTCTTTGGGGAGCTAAGCCTAGAAATACATGTGGGCTAGGCGAATGTGTCAAAAAACTTATTCTGTTTAACGGATAGACTGTCTGGTAGCCTTACTTAATGGGAAGATTTGTTAAGTAAAGTTCAATAGTATGAGAATGATGGGTTTCGTTTACTACTTTGTACTGGCTACCTACTGGCTACTGCCTAGGATTCATAATATTTAAATATTTTCTCTATTATCACCCTCGATACTAGAACTTTAGCCCGCTCTTAATGAGTTAAGGAACAAGATTCAATCAAGAAGGTGTTTGGCAAAAAATCTCGAGAAAATAAAAGATTTTTGCAGAAGTATAATACATAGCAATACAATTAAATCTCCTCATTGAACTTAGATCACAATGGCAAGTTCAATCAGATGGATTAGATTAAGATATACCAAGGTCAGCAGACTAAAGGGTGTCTTACAAGCTAAAGGACGAATGCAGGGGATGTCACTGTAATTGGTAGTACAACTGGACTAACACTAGTCCAGACTGGACACTAATTGGCGAATAACTAATTGTGATTCAAAGCGTTTTTAGGTCGACGGCAAGAAAGATTTTCTATCCTTACTAAAATACCGATTGTAAATACACTCATATCTCTTTATGCGGTCTAGAAATATTCTGCAAATGTAGCTCGTAAGTCGAAATTCCGTAAAACGGAACAGAACGCTTTTGTTTGCCATGTGACACTTCTTGTTTAAAAACTTTAAATCCGAGGTAATCTGCGTCATCATTCAAACAGGCTGTTATAGAGAAATACCGTATAAAGAGGTATGAGTGTATTAGAAATGGATTACTTGACACTGCTGAATGTTTAGTTATCTAGCCTGGTCCTTCATTAGGCAATGGAGGCTTGGTCACACCATGCTTGAGAAGGAAAAATCCATCGAGATATGAAAAGAAATGTAATTCTTGTAACACTGGGACTAAGCCCGGGTCAAAAGGTTTCTATCCTGGGATAGGTCGCGACCCTGAGTTGTATAAACTTGAAAGCTGATGTTTTGACTTTGATTTCAGATAATGTTGGTAAGACAACCCATTAGTGTAGTTCTAAATTGTAACCCGAATATTTTATATAGAATGCATTATTTTAATGCCCGCTATTAAGAGCGCCATGCTTTAATACTATTGAAACAGAATATCGTGTATACAGTTCGATCTTACCTTGAACGACATGGTTGAATTTTTGTTATTGTCTTTAGAGACCGAGGGGAGGAGACTGGTTAAATACTGGATCATGGCAGCAGGCGTTCACAGGCCTATAGCTCACTAACTGTTCAATCTGGAAAGATAGAAGGAAACTATCTTATCTAGAAACTCTTCTTTATAGTCTATTGGAGGCACCTAAATTAAGAAATGTTTAGGGCAGATTGTGTCCTTTAAAAAACCGTGACCAGTTTCACTTTGACTTATCAAAAGTAGTATCTTCAAACTATTCCTTCAGACGGCTGATAACAGATGGCGTAGTCTGAGCACTTATTGGCTGCCGTCTTTTTATAACAAAACGAGCTGTGCAACTTATGGTCTAATACTGTCGAGATATATGGTAGTTGCTGGCAGTAATAAGTGAACATTGGGTGCTAGGTAAGCATGCGGTTTGATTTAGACTTCTCTTTAACGACTATTATCGCAGTTGCAACAAGAGTGGAGAGTAGGAAAATAGTCTTTCATCTTCTTTACGAATGCTGGCTCCTAACTGTCAAAAAAAAGCTACATAATATCCTATCTTGGTTAGTTATCTAGCTGTAGATTTAACGACCTATTGAGATATCTCATGACTACAATATCACTTTGATATACACTACGCAACATCTAGCGAGTGGTTTTGTAGAAACGAGTTTATTGACTGTTTGCGACTATCACAAAAACCCTATTCTTTTCTGTGACCTCATGGTATCCTGGCATCTACATATATACTAACTTTAATCGGTAATTCCGATCAGCAGATTTATTACATGATATGATATATATCTATAAACAAACAGATATGTTTCTTTCGTTACAGTGCCTCACTTTGAGTTCATAGTTTGTAATGAAAAGCCTGTGTAAGGTTTACTGCGGATGGTCTTAAAAGGTTATTAATTTTAATTTTTTACATGTTGCTCAGTTTTTTTAAAATACTTTTTCTTTTTGGTTGCTGTTTTTGTTTGAACATTGAACAACAACAGTTTCATAAATCTTGTTTATTTTATTTTTTTTATTTTATTTTTTTGTTTCCTCCCTCAACGAGAATACAACATAAGTAAATAAAAAGAAAACATTTTTTTGTCGTTACTTGTTTTATTCGACCCTAAATTTCTTTTATTGGCTGTGTTATTATTTTTGTTATTCGTATACAAAAATATAAAAATTGTTTTCTCTCTGTTTTTATTTCATTTTATTTTTTAACCCAAAATAAAATAAAAATATAAAAAAAATTAAAGGCTTTTGGCAAAGTCGCCCTTTTTTTCATTAATTTTTTTCTTTTTCCATTACCCTCTTCTTAGGCGCCTGTTGACGCTGACTTTAACAAGTACCAGTATAAAAAGAAGAAAAAGATAAAACATGGAATTCTTGAATATCAAAAAAAAAAAAAAAAAAATTCTTAAGTACTTGTTCTACTGTTTGGCAACGTACATCACAAAATGATTTATTTTTTTGAACAGAAAGAAAGAACGAATTTTTAAGTGTTTATACAATTTAGATTTTTGCCCAAAAATAAATAATTGATAGTACTATGGAATAGGGTCAAGTTCCACCAAAGAATACCTTAAATTTATGAAAGCTATTGAGGTAAGGTATACAAAGAAATAAGGCTTAATTGTAAATTTTTAATGGCTTTACATGTAGAACGATATGAAATAAACACCATATACACTGATTTGTAAAAAATTTCGACATGATGCCGGATATCCTATAAAAGGTATTTTAATTTTGGTTCTTATCTTAATTTTGCTTAAGGATTTTTTCTTGGCTAGCCCAATCATTCTAAGATAATATCAAATCGATTACAACATGTCTCTGTTTATGAGTGCCTAGCGTGTGTGTGTAATTTATAGCAAAATTTATCAAAGAGTGAAATATGAACCGTTGTTACTCAAACCCGATTCGGAAGCATCTGACTACTAAGCTTACGTCAAACTGTAGCCAGTATGACAGCCAAATCGCTGCCGGTTAAGCACGGCCTGTTGTCTTAAGCACTTGTTTATTTTTTCCCCAGTTGGTGGGTGTCTTCCTTAGACTTGTGATTAAATAATAAGCTTTAACCAATAAGACAACTAAGCTAAAACAAATAGTAAAAACTCTTGCAAATTCTTCAGATCTTAACGCTAACAAATCTTCTGGACTGGATGGCATACCAGCACTGATACTGAAGCAGTGCTCTTAAACGCGTGTGCGTCAATTTGCTAACCTTTCCAGTGCGTCATATCACGCCGGTATTCTTCCATTCTGCTGGAAGGTTGCTAATGTAACGCCAATATCTAAAACAGTTGAGACTAACAACCCTGAAAACTATCGCCCAATAAAAGTTTGTTTGGCACTCTCCAAGATTGTGGAGAGTATGTTTAATCACTACCTTGTGAAGCACAAATAAAAGTCCAACAATTTATTAAGCGATCTAGAGTACAGCTTCCGAAAATACCGTTCAACTGGTGACCTGCTGGCCGTGCCCTACGAAAGATGGAACAAATCCATTCATGCTTTTGGTAAGAGCAATGCTATGACTCTGAGGAATTGGCATGAGGCGTCTGTGTCGAAACTTACTGCTTTTGGTGTCGATAGTCACTTCTCTAGATTTATATCAAACATTCTTAGAGATTATTTATAAGAGTGGTTATAGATGAGATCTCATCCGACGAGTTCAGAATAAATTCAGGGGTACCGAAAGGCTCTGTTCTTTCTCCCACTTTATTTATAATACTTTGTTAACTACTTTCTTCTTCTCTGTTCCAGTCCTATCTACTCTTTCACAGATGACGGTCACATTTGTCATTAGAGATTAGGGCGAAAAAACGAAATATGTACGACACGCACACAACCGATCTGGCGAGAATCTCTGTTGTTTTTTGACACACAGACGTGATGGTGTTATGTCATCTGTGACCAGGGGTATTGAAGATATATAGGAGTCAGATGCTCTTGATGTTCTGAGCATTCATCGTAATGTCAATTGGAACGATCACATATTTCGAGTGTCAAAAGAAGCATTTAAGTACCTTTTTTTTTGAAACGGTGTAGGAAATATTTCACTCCATCTGATATCCTTAATATTTACAAAACCTTTATCCAACCAACCGATTACAAGTCCTATGTATGGGTTGTTTCAAAGTCTATTTTGGAGTGAAGGAGCCTATTAACAACAGTAGGGTAATTAACTCTATGGATTCATTAGGGTATCGTCGCAATATGGCGTGAGCTTCATTGTTCGATAGAGACTATACCGAATGTCTTCTGACGAAATTAAGAAATTAATTCCTAACAATCATATACTCTTGTGCTCGTATTTTTCATAAAGCACATTTCATTGTAGTTGATTATTCAGTGAATCGCACAACGCATTATAGAAAGAATTCGTTGTTTAGCCACACTTCGTTTGTGTAATAGTTTTCTCGTGAAAGTTTTTTCTGCCACTTACGACATGTCGTAAGTTCAAAATAAACATCCACAAACACTACTCATTCTGTCCTCCTTCCCACAGCCTATTTTCCTAGTACTTGCACAATGTGCTGCACAAGAAGGCGTCACACAATGGCTAAATGTAAATATAAGCGAAATTTTTGACAAAATATAGCAAAGGATACGCCCACGCCCACATATATTTAAGACAAAAAAAACAAACATACCTTGAGTTTTTTTTTAATTTTTCTGTAAACAGAGTTATGTTAATTACTGATATAAATAAATAAATTCAAATGAACAACCGGTAGTAACCGGTGCTGCACAGTAACGTTCCGGACCGATATAAGGCTACAAAAAAAAAATATTTAGTAAATCACTGCTCTGTTCAAGCAACTTATCCACCATAGCCCTGAAAGCGTTCTCTGACGTACTATCAAAACTTATTCTGTTAGCGTTCTGAATTATAGCATGATAACTGCATACTTTTACTTTTATTCTTATCAACAAATAATTTTAAGTATATTTTGAAAAAAGAGATTATTTAGGTCTACGTTGAAAACTTATTTAGGGTTCATTCTGGCACTCGATAACAAATGAAATGTCTAAGTAAATTCGTTTTTTTTAATTAAGTGAAATTACTTTGATTTCTGTATTCAATACTAGTCCCTTACTTTTACTTGATTTCTTTGCAGTTTACGTTACTCATTGTTCGCACTATAGTAAGTTTGTCTTGCTACATAATGATCCTTCAGAACAAACTATCTCTGGTAAGTACCTAATTAAGACTATAATATCATTTAATTTTTGTTAAATATTTTAAAATTATTTTATCAAACCCTTCGTTTATTTTAATTAACTGATTAGTATTTCAATTTAATATTCAATATATAAACACACCAAATTGTATCTCGGCCATAACGAAAATAAAAACCTTCTCGCTTAGCAGCCATTCTTGATCAAATTAACGAAATTGAAATCACTTTCGTACGTATATGTAGTTATGTAGTTGTAATTGGCGCATTTTGTGTATCAGTAGCTCAAGTTTACTGCATTTTTTATTTTTTATTTTTAGTTCTTGTTGTTGTTACTGCTGATTTTATTTTTATTTTTTTTCTTTAATTTTCTGCTCCTTTGCCTTGTCACTTAATTAAAAAAAAAGTATTTTTAAGTGGCCACAGCAGTAGTATTCAGTAGCAGCAGCAAGCCAATAGAACATCTGCAATCTACAAAAGGGACTTCAAATACAAGAAGTTGTTTTTTGATTTTTTATTTTGCAGATATAGCTGTCGTTGTTGTTGTTACCTTTGTGATATAGACGCTTTCAGAGTTCATTTTCAACTTACATATGAACATGAAGAGACTGGTAGCAAAGTATAAAATAAAAAATCCTTATCAAAAAGATAAAAATATATAAGAAAAACACTTAATTCTTTTGTAATAGTGTTTAGGGTGTTATTTATTTTAAAGGTTATATATCTATATACGGTGGTAGGTGTTACCAGTACAAGATGCTTATTTATCAGATGATTCTACAAACTCTAAAAAATTAATTATATTTTTAATTATGACGAATTACAAAACTTGTATAAGTAATGATGAAAACCTTTTCATTTAGCATTACTACGCAAATAAAAATACGACACATCATCGTTTTAAAACTGTATTGTGGGAATTTGGGATATTTTGTGTCACCTTGTTAATTTGGTAGCACTACCAAATCGATCATCTTTACGTTACATTTGAATTAACGGTTATGAAAATAGAAAATGGTCGATCGGGAGCCTTCCAAATTGTAGTCAATAAAGTTGTTGTGTTAAAGCGGAAATAAAAGTGTTGTATAAACGAGTATTAAGTGTTGTATTAAGACAAACAGTATAAAAAATATAGTGAAATAAATAAAAACTGTAAAACAAGAAAATAAAGCGGTGTTTATTTTATTTTAATGCAATTTTAACGAGCTCGACCGTTTCAAAAAGGTTAAAACGTAACAGTACGTTTATAAATAAGTTATAGTCGGTTAAAATCCACTTCCTAATGATGTACGGATACTGATATAAAAAACATGTAAAACAAGAAAATAAAGCGGTGTGTATTTTATTTTAACGCAATTTTAACGAACTCGACCGTTTTAAAAAGGTTAAAACGTAACAGCATGTTTATAAATAAGTTATAGTCGGTTAAAATCCACTTCCTAATGATGTACAGATACTGATATAATATTTATGTATTGTCTTTTTATGAACATAGTTACTTGTGGTGCTTGGTGATTATACCGATTACCGATTTTTACGTCCTCTAATATATTATCTACTCATGAGCAAAAGATCATTTGTGTAGCTGTACATTTTGGTCGTCATCGACATAACATAATATAACTTCTTCACCATTAGAGACATTGAGCATTATATATATATAGTTCAAATCTTTGGTGTTAAATTATTGCTGATAAAAAAATAGAAAAAGATATTTTGCAACTTCATTTATGTACTTATGTAAAGAAAAGCAAATTACATATTAAAACATATTCGCTGGTAATGCTTCAAGCGGTCTGCCAAATTCAAATCAGTTCACTATGTGCAGGTTTATTTCTGCCATATTCCGTGCGGAAAAATGCACGTAATATGCAATCAGACAAAAAGCAATTTTGTTACCGCAAACCAGGGTTGGCTACCCAATTAAAGACCGAGTGGATTTAATTTATTTTATATTTTTGTAGTTTTTTTAGTTTATTTAGAGTAAAAATAAATATAATTTATGCATCGGGAATACATCTTTCCACACTCCTGAGCCGATTCCCTAAGAAAAAGTTCTCTTCTTTTGAGGTGATCCAGATTTGAAGCCGATTTTATATGTCTTCAGAAGAAATGATTTCATGACATGCCAAGAGATATTGTGTTGTCGAAACAGAAGAATATGGAGAATTCGGAGAATACGAGGGTGAGGCGATTATATCGCATTTGATTTTTTCTCACAATAGATTGTCAATTTTTGCGACGTGAGGTAGATAATCATGTAATTGCAATCTGCTCCATTCATCAAATTTTACCATCTCATAGTAAACAGTGCAGCCCTGATCTCACTAAGAGTGTAAAATTGCATAATAAATACTAAAAGAACGTGACTGTACTAAAAAACAATAAAATATTGTCGAATTGAATGAAATTTGGAAGCAGTTATAAAACCAAAAATAACCTATAAAAAACCTAATAAAACTCGATGGGCCGAGTTTTTACCAACCTTGCAGCAAACTCGCATCCACAAAGTTCTACGATTAGCATCGATCTAATATCAGTTGATAAAGGTAAAAGGTGGAAAACCCACTTGCCTATAGTGGGCTTTTATGCAATAATCTGCTGAGATTCGTAAAGCTTGAAGCGTTTAGTATGCTAAGTCTGCTCCTACATAGAGCTGGGCATTGATACAACAACCTCACATCATCTATTAAACATTATGCTGCTGGCTATTCTGAGATGGCTGGCATGCTAACATAATACGTCTATCATAATACGGCCATGCTCGAAATACAGCAAAAAAAATCTACATTCCCATTTCCTCAGAGAGAACAGTCATAGACTTTGCCTAACATCACGCCTTAGATTAGGATCTGTGCATATAGTAGGTGGAAGAAAGCAATGTTCAGAAACCTAAAGCAAACTAAACAACATTGTTTATGCGTTTAAGGGTCTAACTGCATATCTCGACCAAGCTCGAGATCATCGCAGATGGTGTCAGAGCTCGTATCGCCGTCCCGTTGTCAATAAAAATCTTGATTTCTTTGCTAACATTCAGCCTTATTACCTCCTTTGCAGTAATTTGCACCGCATTAGCTTGCGCCTGAAAGACGTTCTCCTGTAGGACTTTTTGAAGTTGCCTTCCAAATTTTTTTGATAATTTGTAATTTTCTAATACACATCGTTATTGAAGTTTTAATAGCTTCATGTTCAATACTTTTAAATGTATTGATTAATGGAACAAGATAGTAAAGATGTTCAAATCATAATTAGTTCCACTGTATTTTTTTTCAAGAGGAGTAGCTTTTTGGAGCATAAAGGTCCCACAAAGTATTACTATCTTACATAGTTTGCTGCCATTATGTTTGTATCTTCCCATGTAAGATTTTTTTGCCTTAGTTCTTCGATAATTCTGCGTCGCCAGGCGTTTCTTGGTAGACCGCAGTTCTCTAATCCTTAATATTTTCACTTAAGTTCCATCTCTGTAATACTGTGGTAATTTGGCACAATATATCTTCTTAAATCGTAGTGAGATGGCCATTTGGATCTCCCCAACTTAATTCAGTAATAATACTATGGTAATAGTAAGCATCAGCACCACCTATCAAGGATCTTCACCACTACATACAATCATATGGAGGCTAGCTACAGTAGATTAATCATCTACTTAGCTTGCAAATCAACTTGATTATTGAAACTGAAACAAAGAAATGCACCTGCATCCTCGTACATTGTTTTTATTGTTTGGATTATTTTCTGAGGTGCGCCTTTGCGTCTCAACACTTTCCATATGGCAGTTAACTTGATGGCATAGAAGGCTTTATTGAAGTCGACGAACAATAAGTACATCATTCTATTATGATGCATCTATTCTTTTATGATGCGTAGAGGGGTAACCTACTAAGCTTCTCCAATAATTGCAAAACTTAAAAAGTTGAAGGGAGCCTTTCTTCCGCATACGAAGCAGTAGTAATTCAGCTACGGTTGTGTTGTCAGGTCATAAAGTTTCCACCAGTGAGCCATCTTAGCCTGCTGTTTTATTATTCTTCAACTTTACTATTGCTTCTTTTATATTATTGAGACTAGGAGGGCCACATGATATGTTCGATATATTTTATATAAAGCTCTTATGGTATATTTCGATGTATTAAGCGTTGCTAATTTTCTCGGAATGTTCCTTTCATCTCTGTCTCTGTTCTTCAATATTCGATACTAATTAACCACTAAGATTAGCAATTGTATCGACACGTTTTCGTCTAGTGTCTCCAATGTTTATTTTTCGACATTTCAGTTTGAGCTTGATTTCGTCTGTAATAAGCTCATGGTCACCTCTTCTCCGTATTTAACTCACGCATATGTGATTAATCTGTTTGTGTGAATTGCCGCTAGGCGATGTCTATGTGTACTTATGAATCTTCTTATGCGGGAAGATGGAGTCATCTATGACTGTGTGTATCTAGCACAGCTCTGTTAGTCGCTCTCTATTGTTGTTTTTAACTCCACAACCGTGCGCTGCCATAGTGGAGCGGATGTCGGTTTTGTCACTTTCAATTTTCTCGGCGAAGTTAGCCATTGGAATGATGATATCCTCTATTCAAATATTGCTGAACGCTGATGTTACTTGTACGTAGAAATTCAAACTTCTTAGTGTCCGCAGTATCTTCTGTTGGGGCTTAGTACTGTACTTTTAATCCAGCCATTATCAGTCGGATATTGGTCTTCATGTCTGAAGGGAGATTTTGATTTTCTTTGACATTTTCAGCTTTATTTTCCTTGCCGCTGTACAATACTATGTTACCATTGACCGTAGTAAATTCGCCATTACCATTTCATCTTATCTCGTTTATGCCTAAGACGTCGATCTTATAGTTCTGTAATAGCGTTCTAAAAGTTGTTCCTTTTTATAGTTTAAAAAATCTTAATTAATAAAAAAATACCTTATTTTACAACCCTCGTATGTCTTCTATTGCTTTATTTGTTATTTTTCAAAATTCCTTAATCTTTTTCTCTTCTCACCAATTTTGTGTTAAATTTATCCTTTTTCCTTTTTTACCTCCTGTCCCATTAAAAAAATCTTTGGTGAAACCCAGTTTTGTTAAATTATTTTTCCCCTTCATCACTCTTCTTAGAGAGTAGCATTCATTCGATTCCAGTGGCATTATTTCCGGTTCTTCTGTACTCTTGCAAAGTTCTTGTCAATCTTTGTGTGTAAGTGCGTCTGCTTATATTCGTTTTCGTTTTAATTTTCATTTTCAATTCCTTTAGTAACGTTTTAATGAGCTTCAAGGAAATAAAGAATCCTTTAAAGGAATTTTGTTCCTTACTTTTCTTACGTTCATTTCGAAATGTTTGGCATTGAGTAAATGATAAACACAGAGAGAGTGGAAACTAGACAGGCAGGCAATGAAAGGGAGGCTTAAACTGGCAGTTCAAGTGTGAAATACCTTTTCATGGTTCAATTTTGAGAATGTCTGTATGTATAGTTATAAGTGTGAGTGTATACGCAAGTACTTATAAGCCTTAACAGAGAAGTAAATAAACACGCACTTATACATTTTAATTACACTGGTCTACAGAATTAAAAAAAATTCGGGCCTTTATGAAATATAATTATTTTGATGCGCTGAATTCAAATCCGTTTTCAGTTTCGCCCAAAATTCGAGAAATTTTTTCATTTTTCAGGAAGTTATAAAAAATTTTTCAGAATAAAATTAAAGCTTAAAATGTTGAGAATAACAAAAGCTATAAGTTATTAAAATCGGTTGCCTGTTGCTGATTTTATTCAAAATTAAATGCAGGTATGTAACTTTGACCAAAATTAGCGGAAAAATATTTTTCATGCAAAATTAGTGGATTTTTTTTATTTCCAAAAAGTTATAAAAAAACTAGATTATAAATTTTACATTTTAAGTATTTATATGAAAGCCAGATATGTTGAAAGTAAAATAACCTACAAAATCATATATTCGAACATATCATCTGTCCGATGACCAGTTCTTCAAACCAATAATGTTTCTTTACCTCCAATGACTCATAAACGTTACAAAATGGTTAATGATTAAATTACGGGCCTGTAGGTACTTCTTCATCTGCATATTGAAGTCCGCCGAGAAAATCACATTTTATAAATCAGTCTGACCTGAATGATCTTGTTCGAGACTTAGAACTCTCAAAATCAAAGTTAGAACTTCTTGCCTCAAGTTTACAGCAATGGAATTTGTTAGATAAGAACATGAAAGTCTCATATTTTCGATATAGACAAGAAGATTTTCTGGCCTATTTTAGCAAAGATATCGATTTAGTATTTCGTGATGTTGCCGCGGGACTATTACGAAAGCTGAGTTTCGCTAAAAAATGGAATGGCGACTCCATATTGATTCATCAAAGACTAGCTTAAAAGCAGTTTTACTTCACACTAGAAATAAATACCTATCGGTTCCATTAGCGCATGCAACAAACGCGAAAGAAAACTATGCAAATATGAAGTTATTAATCAATAAAATTATATATTCACGGTACACAATGGAACACTTGTGCTGATTTGAAAGTTGTAGCTGTGGTAACTATACAACAACTAGGACATATTTCTTATGCGAATAGGATAGTCGATAAGCAATACGAATAAAAATTTGGCCTCGAAGAACGAGCTTAATTCCTGGAAGAAAGACCGTGTCTAATAAACCTTTAGTTCGAAAAGAAAAAATATTACTACCACCTCTTCATATAAAGCTTGGAATAATAAAAAACTTTGTGAAAGCAATGAATAAGGTTTCTGGAGGCTTTTAATACCTTAAAACCAAAACCCCTCGAAAGAGCGACGCAAAACAGAAAGAGGGAATTTTTTTAGATCCATAAATAAGAGAGCTTTGAAAGAAGCAACTTTTAATATGAAGTTGAATGAAGTAGAAAAAAGAGCGTGGATGGCTCCTGTAAACGTGTTCACAAATTTTTAGGAAATAAAAAGATGAAAATAACAAGAAAATCGTTCAAAAAATTTGTTTGCCTATAAAGCTCTCAAATGCAAAATATCGCTTAAAATTCACTTTTTGTACTCGCACTTAAATTTCTTTCCTGAAAATCTTGGTGCATTATCTGATGAAGATGGTGAAAGATTTCTCCAAGAAACGTTGCATATACAAAGGCGACACAATGGAAAATGATCAGAAGGAATGCTTGTAGATTTTTGTTTACGACAAACTTCAACTGAAAATATGAAAAGAAAGAAAAACATAAACAAAATAACTGGATTTCAAATAATTTTTTCTACTAAAAACATGTGTGTATGTATTGTTTCCTGCCAGACATTTCCTTTCATTATTTTTGTATGCTGCCTAATAATGTATTAAACATATTTTTAGGTTCTTTTACTTTCAACATATGTGGCTTTCATTTAAATCCGTAAAATGTAAAATATTCTAAGAGATTTTTTATAACTTTTTGGAAAATAAAAGAAACAAAAAAACATTCCCTTAATTTTGCAAGAAAAACATTTATCAAATCTTTTTTTTTTATTTTGGTCAGGATTAGATGCCTGCATTTAATTTTGAATAAAATCTGCAAAATCCAACCGATTTTCATGATTTATAGCTTATTTTATTCTCAAGCTTTAATATAAATGCTAAAAATTTTAAAGGTTTTATGACTTTTTGAAAGAGAAAATTTTTCTAATTTTGCGCGAAAATTTTTTTTTTTCGCAACTTAGTTATGAATTACTTCGAAACTGTTGAAAATACAAAAAAATGTTACTCAGGTGACTTTAGGAAATTTAATTCCTAAAAATTTGCTTGTACTCGTATTAAAATCGGTCAAGTCGTTTTCAAGTTATGATGAAATATATTAACATAATTACCATATTTTGGGCGAAAAATTAGCCACTCCCATAAAAAAAATTTTGGCCGATGGAAAAAAAACTGAAAATGGATTTGAATTAAGCGCATCTATGTCATTATATTCCATATAGATTTATTTAGAGGCTGTTTTTCTGTAGACCTGTGTAATTTTTCATTTTCGCTTTTGCTTCCTCTCTCTATTTTTGTCATTATTGTTGCTGCCTGCTACCTATATCTGTATCTGCATTGACAATATCAACAATCATGAAAAAAGATAACAATCACCAGAAAAAACAAAAAGATTTTCAACGCCGCCAAGTTGTGTCAACATTTCAATTGTTTAAACTCCAGTTTTCAAAATTAAATTTCTTTAAACTTTAAATAAATATTCTCAACGATTCGAAATTTAATTTGAAACATAATTTCTCAAATGTAATTAAAATGCGTTAAAATTGCTCAATACGGCTAATGAAAATGACAATGATAATGTTGATTCACCTTAAGATCTAATTTAGTATTAAAGCAAAAGCGATGGCTTTTTAATGGCAAAAAAACATAAAATCAAATAAAATCAATAAGGAAAAATATTTTATTTAAAAATATAATGAAATTTTTGTTTCATTAAAAAAAGAAAAAAAAACATCATTTATGCTTCCAAAAATAAAATGTTTGCATAAATTTTTTTATTATTTTAAACCATTAAAATTGGCTAATAACCATTTGTTACTCGCTGCTATTATTAAATCATCCATAGCGCTAGCGTGTCAGCCATCTAGCCAGCAGCCTAAGTCGTATTGCACTAACAATTTTCAAATATTCATAATGTTAAGATGTAAAATAGCAACAACAAAGTTCGCTTAGCCCTAGCTGAATTCCCTAGCCACTAATTCACTAAATTGTCCATATGTCCACCAGCGGTTCAACTAACGACCATTTGGTTTTTTAATTTTTGCCATCTACCATGTGTAGTAGTAGATAGTACGTGAGTTCGTATTTACCGTCGAAAGATTTTTTTTGAGGCAAAAAATATAAAATAAATTTTTGAACATTTATCAGACATAATCTTAAATATTCTGGTATTTAGTCTTCTGCACTCTACTTCACTCCTCCCTACCAGGCTATTAAGATACGAACGATATGAGAGCCTAAAACAAAAATTTGTTTAGCAGCTTACGGGTGTTGTGTCGCCAACATAAACGGATTTTTGTTTTTTTTTTGTTTAATCGGATGTCGAATAAATAGAAATTAACGCCAAAGGATTTCTGCTGCCACGAAAGAATCTCAACTGAGCTGCTATCTATACGAGTATGTTAATGTAAATGTGGTTCTGTGGCTGTTGCCCTGCAAAATTTGTTCGCACAGTATGTTGCCAAGTGGAAAATACTCAACCAAGCAAACAGGCACGAACTTCTATATTCATTGCAGGCTATTAAAAGTTTATTCAGATTTATGAAAAGCGTTTTTGAAAAAGTGATGATATTTGAATAAAATATAACATTTATTGAAACTTAAGGAAATACTTGCCTTTGGTTCTAGTGACCAGCATAGCATCGATGAATGAATCAAATAAAGTTCAAATATCCATGGTTTACTGTAAAGTAGATCAAAAAAAAAAAAATTCTTTCTGATGCTTCAAAAATTTACCCAATATAATTACAAACGGCTTGAAAAATATTTGCTGCCTATCATATGCTCATGTTGGTCTTTATTATCGGTTCAGTATTGTCCTGTTGATTAGTGCTGGAACATTTTAAAACGTTAGTTCATTTTATTTGTCCTATGTGGTCTTATTATTATCATTATTTTCATTTATATTGACCATTAGAAGATCTGAAACTATAATGGTGGATATGTCTCCCAATGAGACCATATACCTACGCAAATATTTCCGTTTAAACCTACCAAAAACCCCACATTTACACACTACGTGTACCGCTGCCTCTGATGCTTGTGATTAGAGTCTACAAAGCGTGAGAAACTCCGTTAGGAGTTTCATGTCCGACCTGACATTCTTGAGAACCACAGAGCGACGCCCTAAATTGGACAACTCATCTTTGAACATTCCAATGTTTCATGTACTTGACAATTTCCCAATCTTTTATCAGATTGAGGATGGTATTAAGTGGTACTGAACTGCAAGGGTCCAGACCGATATAAGGTTTCATGGAATCTTTTCTAGCCAATGCATCCTCTGTTTCATTACCAGTGTATAACAACTGAATCTTATATCTAAGCGAAAGCCTTTGCAACGTATCGTTTGACTAGTCCAGATGTCATACTATTCGAGCCCAGTTTCCTTAAGGCAGCTTAGCTGCCTTGCTCTTGAACTCACTGTTCTCCGCACATACAGCAATGGCCATGATCTCAGCAAGAGTCAAATCAATCAAGGCTGAATAATAGCGGTATACATCCATAGTGTCATTATCGGCGAAAGACCCTATGTCTTTCCGCACCGTTCAGCGGAAGGATAAAACTAATTATCTGTCAAATCAGACATGAGCTAAGTGTTACCATTCACGAAATAAGCACTAGTTAAAAAAAAACGTTAGATGGCGGACCCTTTATTTCTGGTGAAATACATATTATCCAGACCAGGTGATTTGTTTTTTTAAAGCTGATAGGTACATTGCCGTGGTTCTCAGCGTATCACTGTCCAAAGGGCCTAGTAAGAACATAGCCGTATCATTGAAGACCTTGACGATATCTATTTAACTAAACTGAAGTTCAAATGGCGTTACATAATAAACCAGCTTCTCAATGTTTAAAATCTAAGACTGTGACCTTACCCTAAGTGAAGTCATTAGTGTACACTTACTAGACTACTACTTTGAACGAGATGAAGAAAACTACACTGAGCTTCTATTGCAACACATATTAAAACCAGTCATCCAAATTCGGACTGACAGTCATCCATATTCGTTTAAGCCTTCATAACCTCCATAAAGTAACACCTTCTAGCACAGTCAATTTATCCATCAAATGTTGTATTTTTGAACAGCAAAAAAAAGAGGGAAACATGTAACGTAAACATCCGCGACCAGGATGAAACCATGGGCATTAATATTGTATTTGTAAATGTATAGTATGTGATTTGCAATTCTATAGGTACATATGTAGCCAAATATAAACTGTTTTCCAGTATATGAGTGAATGAAAAGCAAATGGGCAATAGAAAATAGAACAAAAAGAAAATCTGAAAAAGAAAAATCGTTCCAATTTTGTTAGTTTAACAGCATCTGTATCCAGCTGTATGAGTCGGGTGGAAGTATGTATGTATTCATACTTTATTGGTTCAGCAGTTTATTTCTATTTTTTCTACTGGTTTTTCTCTTTCAGTGTGATTTGTGCAATGAATTAGAGCGCATTTAATCACAAAACTAGTTACCGTGCAAGTTAAAGCAAATATTATTTCAAACGAATTTAATTGAATACTAAAACTTTAATAAAAATTTAATGAACTATTCCAATCAATTATTTAGCGTATTGAACTGATACAAAATACAGTTCCATTTTATTCAGTATTATTACACAAACTTAAGTCATATTAAAACAAAGAAATATATTTTTAACATTAATGAAACGGTCTTCGTTGGATAGAAAATTTTATGACATTAATGTTTAAATATGATTTCGGCCATGTGGCCGTTAGGGCTAAAGCGTACAAGGCTCAATCTGCAATTTCAATTTTCACAAACTTTTCGCAGCATTTGCGGCCGTATTTCGCCAACAACTCTTCGAATGTTGATTTCTAGGTGTTAAACTGTCTTTGGCTTATTGACTTGGACAAGTGACTTTACATAACCCCAAACAAAATATTTCAATAGCGTTAAATCACATAATTTTGGGGGCGAATAATTGTACCATTCCGTGAAACTACTCTTTCATCAAAAGTTTTATTGAGTATATCAAGTGTACCGTTTGTCGTTTGGCATGTGACTCGTACCTGTTGGAACCACATATCAGCAAGTTTATTACCAGCTAATTGGGGTACGAAAAAATTTCTAAGCATGTCCCTATGCCGTTTACCATTGACATTATCAATCTGACCATCATTGTTTTTCTAGAAATACAGACCAATGATTCCGCTAGCCCATAAAGAGCACCAAACAGTAGTATTATGTGGATGTGATGGTGTTTTGACAAAAACTTGTAGATTATCCTCGCTCGAATTGGACAATTCTGCTTATTTACATTCAACCAAAAATAATCTTCATCGGAGAACAATATTTTAAATTCTGAAGTTTAACGACAGAACCATTATTTTGATAGAAATTTTGATGGAAATCTATATAAAGTGAAATGTCTAATCAAACTAAACCAAAATCAACTATCAGCTGTTAAATCTGTTGTCAAATGAAGTAGTGTTTGCAACTAAAAATTATGAACCTCTCGATATTAACACTACTATAACGTTTCAATAGTTTTGGTTGTTTTTCCATTAATGCAATTGGTATCTCCTTCAATAGTCTTGCATTATTTTCACTCTTTATTCGCCAATTTTGTTTGTTGACTAAAACTAAAACATCTTCAGGCAAGGTCATACTGTCTGCTTTTTTATGGGAAGCGCGGGGTCTAAATTTTATCAACTGTAAAGCTACTTTGAATGTTCTTTGAAAGTAGTGAGCTGATATTGCAGGGTGTTCATCAAAAAAAATTTAAACAAATGGTTGAAGCGTTGGACTTGTAATCCGCTTTAAAAAGACCAAATAAAATGAGAAGAAATAGAGAGAACGGTCGCCGTTTCACAATGTATTCGTTGGTAACTACAATATTGGGACCTTGGGGAGTTGTGGAATTTATCTATCTTGATACCGCCATAAACAAAACTAATAAGATCAGTTTGGAGATAAGAGGGAGAATCAGACTTGCTTAGAGGTTTTACTTTGGTCTGCACACGAAGTTTTTAATACTATTATCATTGAGGTATAAAAGTACTGCGACCTCTCGATCTATAGTACAGCCCTCCGTCCGTATAGGGTTTCCATACAATATCTCCCTTAACCTCGTCGATCTGACGAAATTTAGGATATAGGTTAGTAGACACCCAGATACTTCCTTCTAGAGTGATTCAACTCCTGACATATACCCAGTAAGTGCTCTGGTGATTTAACCTCCTCATCACAGAATTTGTACGTCTAGCTTGATATTGTTCTCCTTTTAATGACTGCAGTGATTATTCAAAAGCCCGGTTAGTATCCTCAGCTTGTCGCTGAATATTCCTATGCAAGATTAAAATCTGTTCCTGTTACAGTTACAAGACAAAAGCTTATATTGTCCCAAACCCGTACGGCCAGATAAGAGTACCCATCACTCATTTTAATTGAGTATGTCCTTCTAAACTCTCTTCTCAGTCAAAAATAGGGTTCTGGCCCTACCATCGGAGTGAAAGCTCCCTGGTCAGTTAACCGGCCCTTTCATTCTCCGGAATTCCTACTTGACCCGGGACCCATCATAAGCTGACCCCATTGTTCTTGCCCAGCTGGTTTAGTTTACCAAGATAATCTCAAACTAGCTTTGAATCAACCTCATAGGAATCAGGTGCTCGAATAGCGCCCTAACTATCAGGTATTATTGCTATGTCCTGTTCTCTATATTTCCTCTCCAAGTTAAATTGAGCATATCTCTCAATTACAGAAATTTCCGCCTGGAATATACTGGCGAGTTTTACCATAGGTTGCGAATATTCCCACCTAAAGCCAAAAACTTCTGCGTCCTAGCAGTTTAAAAGCAAGGCACACTCTCCAGGCGCACTGGCAAATGAAGCTGTTCTTGGTATTTTCGAGAGAAAGATACTCCATAGAATATATGGGACGTTCTGTGTTAGCGGCGAGTAGAGACATCGAATGAGGAAGAGCAAACTCCTGATCGTAGAATCAGGTTGAAGCTAATCTTTCAAAACTTGATGTGGGAAATCGGGAAAACAACCCACAAGATCAAAGCACTTGGAATTAATTCGCTAAAGATTCTGGGGTATGATATAACTATCTAAGTAACAACTCAGTAAGTATAAAGTTGCCATCAGTCGTTGCCTAGAAATAACGTCTCCAGTATATATGATGCAGTGATGCAGAATTCCAGACTCCTATCTGTTTTCTGGAAAATGGAAAGGAGAGATTTGTAGTCTCTTTAATATCTAAAATTCGACCTCAAGATGAAAACTTTTCTTCATGTTCTCGTTTAGATTTTAAAGCAAAAATGTAATTCCATTCAATTTAAAATAATTTATTATAAATTTAAAACTTTTTATGCCACAATTTTTATTGCTATTTTCACGGAATATGAAATAGGAACCTACATATAAATCTATCTGGTATGTATGTATATTTCAATATTTTTTTTTGTCTTAAATAAATTTTTTTTTGCCATTAAAACTTTTTCACTCGAACAATTGGTTTTCACTTCTCAGAACTTTAATTCTATTTTTATTCGTGAGAAAAAAAAACCGCGCAATTATTTGATTCTTTTCGTAATTGAAATTTCTTTTTTCCCCAATTATTGAAGTGATTGCGGGTATTTTTTAAAACATTTTTATGCAGAAATTCAAAAGAGATTTAATTCTTTTTGTCTTCATTTGCTTGGCGATTTCATCTAGAAATAAAGTGAAAACAATGAAATGAAAAAATCAAAACTGAATTCATTTTTATGGCTTGAAAGAGATGCACCAAAATATCATTAAAAAACAACAAGAAAATAAAACTTTATAAACTCTCTCTCGTTGTAATTTAAATTCATTTTAATTTTTATTTAAAAAAAAGCATGGAATAAAACAAAAAAAAAACCAAACAAAAAAAAATATTTTTAAATTTTCACACATGACCTTTGGTAAATATGCTTATCTTTTTCTGTTTATTGCAGCAGGCAGCACTCAAATATCTGACCATCAACATATCAGAGAGTGAACTTTTCAATTTTTATTTTATCTTTGTGTCGGTCAAATTCGATTGCGTTCTGGAGCAGTGTTGCCTGTTTCTTTCATTTTTATTTTTTATTATTCTTGATTTCAGTTTTGTTTTGTTTTTTATTTTGCCATTTCAATACAATTCAACGGCCATTGTCGTGTGTGATTTTAAAATCATTGAAATTAAATGAAAATTTGTTGTTCATTTAACATTTTTCTAATTTTTTTTCTTCAAACAATTTTAGTTTCATTTGTTTTGTAAACCAGAACTTTGTACAACATGAAATCGTTAAATGTTGTTTGATCTTTAAAAAAATAAAAATATAAAAAGAAAAACGCGGAAAATGTGCAAAATTTTCTACATGAATGCGTGGTGGCACATGCCTTGTATTTGGCTTCGCACCATTGCTATGAAGCCAATTAGAGCTTTTGAGGAAAAGAAACATCAAGTTTTTAATAATAATTTAGAAAATTATCATGCCACGTCATTTTAAATTGGGTGAAGTTCTAAGGCTCTGAAAATCGTGCAAAATTCTAATTTTTTTTGTTGTAAATCTAATGGTCTGTAGGAGTGCGGAAATGTAAATGTAACGTGATAAAACCCGGCGTGCTTCACTACCCCCCTATTAACTATTACCTTAAATATTATTTTAGTTAAATCCAGTTCCAGTCCAAGCCCAAATACCTGCGATGGCCTATAGACCCTTACAGAAAGACTCTGTAGAATCTATGGTTTAGATGTATACTGTCTTCAAACAAATCTACATTAATTTTTGTATATAAGATACATACATATGTATATGATAGGGAGATCGTATATTCGACTTTTTTTAAATAAGCTGAAGTTGATGGAGAGCTTATGCTGAAGCTTGAGTTGCAATCAATACTAACAACAATTCTAACAAATTTCATAAAACGGTGTGCGGAGGCCATAAAAAATAAAGTTTATTACACAAAGTACTGAAAAATGCTTAAGTTTCGAACAGCTACTTAACGAGCTAATTTCGTTTTTGTTGTATTACTTGGTAGAGAATGGAATTAAAGTTTTGTTACTATAGTTATAATTTAGGTGGCTAAGATAATAAGAATTAAATGTTTATTTTGAATAAATCTATTAGTAATATACGAGTACTTAATTTCCTCGACAAGAAAATTTGCTTAGATTCGAGGAGCACTGTATATAAATTTATGCACCACGTATTTAACAGTGTGTGTGTCACTGTGGTATGTTAGATAAGAACCCACCTTTCAATCAAGAAGTCGGCGGTTCAATCCCAGACCACACCATCTGGCAATTTTCAACAGGAATATCACCTCAAAACATTACTAGCGACTGATTATGTTTATTTACTTCCTAATATATCTGCCGTCCGGAACCGGCGTTTGTAACTAAATTTATACAATTAGTTAAACGATGTGCATTTTTTCAATAAAAAAATATACAAACGTATAAAAATTATACTTATTTTAATTAACCAGTTATTCGTAATGAATTAATCGTCTTATTCGGTATTCGAAAAATGAAGATTTTGAAAAAACCGCATTCGACAAAACCATAAAATACCGGTTGAAACCGGTCGAACAATAAACGTTCGTTCTCCCTACTATAGATATATAGGGTGAGCAATTTAAAAGTTTATACTTAAAAATAAAATAAAACAAAAACGGTTTGAAAATTTTACCAAAATTATTTTTTCGTTGTGAAGTACAATTGTTCCGGTTAGAAATTTTACTATTACATTCATATGGCTGCCGCGTCTGGCCTCACCAGATCCCGTTCATCATCACGAATGTTGGCCTTCAAATACACAATTGTCCCTGGTTTGTCGGCGAAACACTTGTCTTTATCGGCGCCCAACAGAAAATAGTCCAACGGTGTCAAGTCGCAGCTTCTTGGCGTCCAACTGTCGTCACCATTTCGGCTAATTAAACGGCCGTTAAACCTTTGATGTTATAAATCGATTGGTGCATGAGATGTGTGGCAAGTTACACCGTTCTGTTGAAACCAAACATCGTTCATATCAATACCAGGAAGAGCGAGCAAAAAAAAATCGGTTAGCATGGCGCAATAGGTGTCTCCATTGACCGTAATGGTTGCGAAATATGGGTCCATGTCGCCTCCGAATCTCAAGCCGCACCAAACAGTCACTCGTAGTGAGTGCATTTGGGTTTTTTGAGTCCTAAATACGGCAATTTTGCTTATTAACGTACCCACCAAGATAAAAATGAGATTCATCCGAAGAGATGATTTTATATGATGAAAAATTTCCAATATATACTAACATTTCTCAAGCGTAAATCGATTCATTTCGTTCAGTGGAGAAAATATGCTGAATTTTGTGACAGAATAGAATTACATGAGTACAGCCAGATTCGAAATACCCGCTGGTTAAAATGTAAACTTTTAAATTGCCCACCCAATATAATAGTTGGTTTTGAGGAGTAAAATATGTACTTTTTACTCGTAAAGCAAATCAATATTAAATTTAGTATTGCTGTTTTTAGATTTATTTTTCGGAAATTATATTCTTGTTGTTGTTGTTACTTATTCAATAAATTGTTATTGTCGATACTGTGCTTTATTATGCCACGACTGAGTTAAAGCTGTACGCAGATTATTTCTAAAATTTTTTAATACTTTTTTCTTTTTATATTCTACACCAAGACAAATCGGTAGTTGCATTCGGTTTGGTAAAAACCATTTTCCTTTTTCTGAATTTTAAAAAGATATTTTTATTTTATTTTTATTTCAACATTTTAAGCTATGGTATCGCACATTTTTTGCTGCGATTTGTACTCTTTTTTTTAGGTTTAGATTTTCTTGTATAGTTTTTGTGAAATTTTAAAACTCAGGGATTTGCATAGAAAATAATGTCAAACATCAAAGGATTTGCATTGGCCATGTTCGCCTATAATATATATATAAGACTGCTATTGAATTTAAAATCCTTACACTTCAACATGTTTTTGTTTTTGCTAGCTAACGGGATGTAAAATTATGTGAGTGGTACATCAGTATAGCCCCATGCCAAGGCATTAGATTTAAGATAAGAAAAAAAATTTATTGATTAATCATTTACAATTTTGAACACCATCCGTTTGTAATGCGCTATGTTCGGTATATGAATACCATGTTTACTGAAAGCGTAGGTGGTTCTAAAAAAAAGCTGTACATATATATGTATGTAGGTGATAGAGAGGTCACTGATCAGCTCATACGAGCGATTGTTTATTCCAGTATTATTCTCACTACAGTGGAATTTTGTAGTGAACAAGGTACTTTTATTCCGTTTAGCCGGCGCTACACATGCTTGGGGAATAAGCCAAGCCTTGTGGGGGTGATGCATTAGAATTAAACTGATACATTTCATATACATAAATACTCTGGATATCGAACGATTGTTCTAAGAGTTTGCTTTAGAGCTCCCATGTGAGGTAAAGTATTTCTTTTCTTAAAATCTTTAATGGGAACATAGTAAGGTAATCATTATAAGCAGAGGTATAATCTCTTTACGTCAGTATCCCCTTGAATTTCTTTTAGGTCAGTATTGTACAGTATACAAAAACCATTGTACACTAAATTTATATTTTCAGTTATTTTTTCCGTTACTATTCTTAGGAGCATAGGTTGTACCACAAAGCATAAATGCTACTGTGGCAGTTCTAAGATGGATGATGATGCTGCCATCTGTCGTTTACTAGAAATAATATCTTCTCTGTATTTAGAGCATTAGAATATTTGTTGCTTATCCTAGAGGTGGCGTTGTCTGACTTTTCTATAATGCCGCGTAGGCGGCCTGACTTTCTGAAACATATGAGGTTGGGGGATAGTGCTTTGGAAAGCCTTAAATGTATTTTTAGAAGCAATGAATGAATTGCTAATGCAAGAAATAAGTGTCCGTTTCAAAAGGCTGTATAAAATATGAGGCAATGTAAAGGTGGTGCAAAGGGGTCTAAGACTATGGTAGGTAATTTATTCTGCATTTTTTCTGTGCCACGGGATTTTTACATAACTCTATTGGGCAAAGTGAAGATTTGCATGAGTCCTGGTGTTAGCAAGTTATGCTCCACAGTGGGATAGCTCTCCAGCCCAGTCGAGAAGTATAACAGGGTTGAATTCCAGTTTCAGACACTACCATTTCTGACATTGAACGGTGGCTGCGCGCATTCTGGTGACAATGAATTGAGCGCAATTTGCAAGCTAAAATAGTGGGTTGTTCGCAAACTCTAAAATCTCAGACTCACTACAGCCCTACACCCAAGATGAAGTTGTAGACCTCATCAACAAAGCCAATTTATTTAAGGCAATAAACCTCGTCCCTGACGGGGTTAAATCTCACGATCTTGGTGGCCAATTAATTGGACCATTGCGGAAATTACTCTCTCATTATAAGTCTCTTTGAATAAATCACATGTAGCACGCGTTGTGTGGCATATGGTTACATACTGTTGGAACCACATGTCAACAAAGCTTTTCTTTCTCCATCACTTATATTGGCTTTCCACAAAGCATCCATTGGTTTCTTTTAGTTTCATTAATCAGGTTAATTTTTCAAGCTAAGTAGTTTATAATCCACTGTAGCTCCCTCCATATCATTGTGAAGTGGTGAAAATCCTTGGTAAATGGTGGTCGTTTAGCAAAGTAATTTTTTGCCATTTTTTTGACGTTGTTTTCCTGATCATTCGTTTGATGTTTGTCATCATCGCAAGGCGGCTTTTTTTCATTTTTTAAATGGAGTTGTCCGGAAGGAAGTTGGAGTTGTCCCCTGCTGGGTCTCATACCACGCCATTCCAAAGGTTATTGTCAGCTAATTGAGGTACAAAAAAATGTCTATACCGTTCAGCATTGATAGTAAAATTCTGACCATAATCTTTTTCAAAGACATTTGGGCCAAAGACTTCCCCAACCCATAAAGCACACCAAACAGTAGTTTTCTGCAGATATAATAGTGTTTCGACAAAAGCTTATAGATTATCCTCACTCCAAATGCTACAATTCTGCTTCTCTACATACACATTTACCCAAAAATGGACTTCATCAGAGAACAAAATTTTATAAGTTGCATGCGATGGTCGCTTGGCTTTAATTCCACAACGGAAATATTGAAAGCTCTTAAGCCCAGATTCTTTCGTAAAATCTTTAATAAAGTAAAACGACACAACCTCAACGGCAACGTATTGATTGATTCAATGCTTTCCTGTACAGCGGCTACAGCTTTTCAGTGCGCACTGCTCAGCGTCTCGCCAATTGTGCACATTATCACTGTCCAAAACCGATCCCCTGTTATTCGAAGTATCTACCCTGAAGGACAATTATTTACGCCATAAAATGGCGTAAATAAGCACTATAAGCTTGACGAACAGAACCACTATTTTGATAAAAAAAATTTCAACAATTTGCACGCGCTGCTCTAGTGTAAGTCTATCTATAATGAAATGTCAAACCAAACTAAACAAAAATCAACTATCAGCGGTTAAATCAGATCTCAAAGAAAGCAGTGTTGCCAACTCAAAGTTGTGAATTCGATATATGTGTACATACATACAGTGGTGGAAGAAATAATAGGGATACTTTTTTCAATAATATGTCATAAAATTTGAAGTACGTTGTTGATGGTTTATTAAATAAAAATTACCTCTTCTCAGCAAATAGAATATAAGTTTGGAGTATGCCAATCAACACTGGCATGGCATAAGTAGAACAACGTGCTAAGGTCTGACGACAAGAAAATTAATTTACTAGCCTGTCCCTATAACTTATTCCACCACTGTTTATAGATGATGTGAAAATACCACAATATCCCACAATTTTTTGTTAAATTTTATTAAATTTTATCTTAAACTGTAAATCTATACTCAAACATGACAGTAGATTAGATTTTGTTTCTCTATTCAACAGACAATAAGAGTAAAATGACAATTTAATATTCGATTTGACAATATTTCGCTGCACTGACAACTTCTGTAAAATTACTTTATACAAAAGTTTGTAGACAAAATGTAAAAAATATGTGTTATAGCCATAAAAAAGGGAAAGACTTTATTTCGAAGGAAAAAAAGGCACTGCCAAAATCTGCAGCAACCGCAGAAAGGTCACGTACTACTTTAGATTACGAGTATAATGTTTGTTTTTCAACGCTCTTATACTACTGAAGCTAACGATGATGGTGATCTTTTGACATCATATTGCAATAAAGTTACTGTATTATTTCTCTTTAATACACAAACTTTTCCCTTTTCCTTTTTTTTTTTTTCTTTTTTGAAACGTACAAATATTTATGTACCCTCATGTGCTAAAATGCATTTTTTGGATTTTTCGGGTAATAATAAATTCGATTTTGATGATGACAATGTTGAAATACCTTACAGTGATTTTTGATGATCTTTCGTTTAACCAAAGGTATGAGGAATACACACACAAGTGGTCCGGTAGTGTGTGCCCGTGACTGAAAATAAGGAAAAAAGTGAAGTGAGTCTAAAATTTTTTGTGGTGGTCGTTAGGGCAAAAAAAAAAAAATTGTGATTTAATGATAATCAATAAAAGCACTCTATTAAGTTATACAAAAGAATTATTTTTTTCTTTTGTAAATTTTAAGGTCATAAATGTTAAAACATTATTTATAACACAGTTGGATATTTATGGAAAACTGTGGTCTTATAGAGCAGATTTTAAATTTTTTTTAATTACCCTAATTTCTATTCGCTTGTGTGACCCTACTCTACATGTGCATATTGTAATAAATTTGTATTTAGAGTGTTTTTATTAGAGCATCCGTACTTTTATTTAAAACTAGCTAAAACCGGAGTGCTTCTCTACCCCACTTATGACTATTATATTAAATGTTATTTTAGTTAAATTTATTTAATTGTATTCGAAGCACCACGCCCACTTGCCCAATTTCGCCAACTTTTTGCATGATGATTTGTATTGAAATATTCGGACCAAACACTAAAATTTTAACTTCAGATGTTCTCAAGATATACTGAAATCAATATTAAGTTTGTATGGGAGGTACCATGCCCACTTGTCCAATTTCTCCTAGTTTTTGACTGCCGATTTACATTGGACATGAAGTTACTTAGCCCAAGTACTGCCACTATGTCATTAACTATTCTCAAGATAACTAAAATTAATATTTACTTTGTATGGGAGGTATCATGCCCACTTGTCCAATTCCTCACAGTTTTTGACTGATGATTGGTATTTACTATGAATTAAATCAGATCTAATTCTGAAACTTTAGCTTCAACTGTTCTCAAGATATAGTAAAATCAATATTTATTTTAAATTTGAGGTACAAATAAGCGTTGTCCAATTCCGCCCACTTTTTGGCTTTGTATTGACTATCAATCTATTTGGGCCAAATTAAGGAACTTTTTCTGATACCGTTATGTAGATATAGAAAAATGCATAGTCGAGTCGAGCTGGCCAAAAAATTTGATTTAAAAACAAACAAAAGCGGCTATGTAACAGTATATCTTAAATGTTAGCCAATTAAATTATTTACAACTTAATTAACAAATTAAAACATATAAAAAAGAAAGCCAACATTTGCAACGCTAAAGATCATAGAAAGCCTAAACACTCTTTATCACTTGGACAAGTAAATATAGTGGATCTACCGGCATAAGCCAAAAAAAAACATCGGGTCGAAAATTAACATACAATAACAATGGTTGTTTTCTAGGAATTCTATTAATGAGACCAACAATAGTAACAATAATTTAAAACACAAACCCCAATATAGTTTCTTTTATACAAAAATAAATTAAAACATAAAAATAATAGAAAACAAATTAAAAGCACATCAAAAAAAAGAAAAAGGCTATAAAAAATAACAAAAAAGCTGTTTATTGTCAAACATTTTTGATAAAAGACAATAAAAATCCTAAAGATACTTTATCTAAATGTGTGGTCGCTCAGTCTATTAAAAAGTAAAATTGTCGCACAGCCCATATAAGTAGTTGATCTGAAAGCCAGTAAAAAAAAAAACGTTTCCAAATAAATGTCATCATTACCACACAGATTTAAGCATTCGTTTCGACTTTGTACTAAGACCCAACAACAAAAGAAATGTCAACCAAATCATGAAGACTTAGGAAATAAAAGTTGGAGGGACAGACATCGACCACCTAAAACAATAGCTAAGAAATGTTCTCCTTTTATGGGGGACCGGCAATAAATAACAAGCCAAATATGTGACTCAAGTAATAAAAATGACTTAATTTATCTTTTCGTTTTCTTTTTTTTATTTAATTTATTTCTTTTGTTTTTATATATATTTTTGTTATTTTTATTTTATTTTAATAAAAAAAGAAAAAGTATAAGAAAACATTTTAATTAATTATAAGAAACGAGAATTATTTTTGGCGCCTTCGAAAACTTGGTATTACGCTTGAAACCCAAAAATCCACATAAAAAATCCTTTTCATTTCTGAAAATCGCAGACAATAAATTTATTTCTTATTAAACAAACCAACCTGGTGATAAATCAACAATCAAGTAATGTTTTACTGTGAAATAGATTTTGGTTAACACACCCAACAAAATTTGCTGGTATCTACGTAAATAATAGGGTTAGAGAATGCAACTTTAGAAGGTGCCCTTCGGCAGTTTCTCCAGACAGAGGGCATTGTCGGGATGTTAATAGACTACTGAATACCTATGCCATCTTTACAGTCCTTTAGACTCTCGGATGAGTGCGACTTGACTGCTAAGGGAGATGGTGTAGTCTTTTACATTGACAGTCAGGCGGCTATCATGGCGTTGACTGGTTGCCATTTCGGCTCAAGGCTGTTTGCATTGGTACCCTCATGTCGCTCCTGGATGTGTGCAGTGTAAAAATGTGCTAGGTTCTGGAGAACACTGGCTTGCAGAGAAATGTGATTGCAGATGAACAGACAAGAGCAGGGGCGGCCAAGGGAATCAAATTGTCGGATACGTCTGTAAGACCGCCGATTGGTTTTTTTTTATGACTGGGCAGTGTGCTCTGAGGGCAAGGACGGGGATTGGGAAAGTAGGCACCCCAATCTTCTGCCGAGTTTGCGGCGATACGGGGGAGCCGGAGACTGTGATTGCCCGGCTCTTCATGGACGCAGGATCAGGTTGCTAAGCCGGGGCTTTTCAATTGCGTAGATGAAATTGCGTCGGCTAGAATATGCGGCCTGGAGGGTTTTCCGTCAGGTCTAGGCTGGCTGATTAGGTGGTGCTCTTAATGTCTTTTTAAAGAAAGGTCTTTCCACAATTAGGTTCTGTGGGCTCCGGGTACTGCGGTACCGCCTTTCGCACCTACTTACATACCTACGTAAATAATAGTCAGTCTAGTTAGAATACTTTATAACCTAATTTAGGTTAGGTTAAAATTAGCAGTCGATTCGAATATCAATCTAATTAGGAAAAATAGACCAATTTAACTAAATACAACCGCTAAGGTCCAAGCTAGCTTTAAACATAAAGCCACTGATAGCAAGGAATAAATAGCAAGCCGTTTGCAGCGACCCCCTAAAGTCCAAGCCAGATTTATATACAAACCGGCCGATAGCAAGTGACCATAACAAATTGTTACGCAGCTGCTACAGTATATTTTTGATCCACTTTACCTAAAAAACCTCCACCGATTTCTGTCAGGCCTTATTTTTAGAGATATCCGTCCCCCACTTAGCCAATGATAGCGGTCTCGTTTTACTATGGATTACGTCTCTAAGTACCGGTATGACCCGTATTGTGATAGATCCTAAGACCCGATTTTTTTACCCTCAGCATGGCAGCACATGCCTTATATTTCGCCGTGACATCAGGCGCTCAGAAATTGAAGAACACTTTGATAACTGTGTGTTGTTCGCAATGTTCCACTACCCCAACCAAGGCTGATCGTTCAAGTCCTTTTTCAATGACCTGCACCATATAATAATTTTAAAATGTGGTATATGTCTAACTAATGGTATAGATCTACATTATAATTCACGGATTTCGAGCAGCAGAGCGCAACTACTGCTGTTTTGCCTTTTTATTCAATATTTTGTTTCCAAGAAAGGTTCCAGTGCAGAATAATTCCTAGGAATTTTAGTTGCTCAGTAAGTAGTAGTACGACTCCATTGATCGCAGGCAATCCAAATTTTGGTACTTTAGGTTTCTAGTAAGCAAAACCAGCTCCGTATTAGTGGAATTCAAAGAGAACCCATTTAACATTCACCATTTCGATATTATGCTCAGATGTAGGTCATAAATTCACTGATGGAATCGGCGGCTATCTGTACCGAATACTTCAGCCTCGCGTGCTTCGGAAGCCTGTAAAACCAGCTGACGTTATGTTACTTTCTGAAAACACCTTTCTATCTATTTTTGAACCGTTCGTATAAATACGGATTTCTGCACTGTTCTTTTTGCTGCAATTTCTTCTCCACAACCAAACGAGGATATTCGAGATTTGCAAACCGAGTGTCTCTTGCTTGTAATCCGACCACAGTTGGGAGACCTTCAGCTCCCTTAAAGCGCTGCAGCAAACTCTGGACATTATATGGAGATATATCGGCCTCATATGTAGTACTTTTCTACATCAACCCTCCTGTGGCTGGACATTAGACAAAAAACTGTAATTAAAAATATGTCTTATTCTTTCCGTAAAGACTCATAAGTAAGTTTACAATGTCAATGCAGTCAAGGTTACTTCAACAATTATTTTGTACCATATGGCAAATGTGACAAATGCCAAAAAATAAATGCAACTTACACTACTAAGATTTCTCAAAAACAGCAGCAATTAGCTCAGAATTATGCTGGTATCCACAAAACTGAAAGCCGTTTACAAAATCATATTAAATAGAATCAGCAAGAAAATCACACACATCCTCCGGCAGTAACCGGCTGGATTTTAACTCAGCAGCTTTTGTATAGACCACAAAGCAACGTTAAGAATAATTATCAAACAAATAGCTGAACTGCAGGAAAACTTTCATCTTATGTTCGTAGATTTCGAATAAGCCTTCAATCGACTACGTTAATAGTGTACGTGGATAGCGTTACGGCGAAGAAGCGTACCATAGAAAATGTGTAACCAGATGTAAGCGCAATAAGGGGGATTTTTCTGCAGAGTTCTTTATAATGGCAATCTATCGGGGAATGTAACACCAGTTTCTGGAGTACGACAGTGATGCATACTTTCTACGCTTCTGTGCTTAATAGCGATAGACGAGGTACTGACAGCTGCATTCAATTCGAAAAGAGAGGAGGTACACTGACGTTCTTTAAATATGGAATACCTGAGAAACTCGTTTATGCCGATGACATTGTTGTACTTTGCAGCCAGCATGGATAAAAGCACGAGGGACTAAATCGGAATCTGTAGGTATACAATTAAACATTCGAAAGAGAGAATATGTCGCGATTATTGGAAAGGAAGACACACCGTCTTTTACCGTAAGTGAACAACAAATTGAGAAATCAAATGATTTTACCTTCTTAGACAAGGAATTATCATCAGACGGCAGCTCTAGAACAAATGAGACAAGAATATGCAAGGCAAATGCCACCTTTGCCAGCCCTGAAATTATCTGGCGTTCGGAACTATTGACTGGGGAGGTCAAGCTTCAAATTTCTAGATCCGATATTATAGCGGCTGTTGGCTTGCTTGGCTCTTAAACAAGGCTTGTCTGGGGGGCCATGACTAGCTCTAAATTTTAATAAACAGATGCCTTGCTCACAGTCTTAGGCATATTGGGGCCAAATTACTGGCTATCAAGAAATGAACTTCAACAAATCGTCTTTTCAATCAATTTAAGAGAGGAAATAGAAGTGGAAATAGTCCAGTAACCGTCTCATGCCGTCAACCTAACGACATTCGATTGGAACACACAAGGAAGCCGCACGATAGGGCGTTCGAGAGGAACATTTAGAAGAAGCTTGCTAGATGAGATAAAGCAACACCATCTCGACCAAACACGGAATCAAACCCAAACAATGGAAAGAAATCGTTATAATGGAAATCATTTGTTAAAGACTAAGCACTCATGATACACACACACACAGAGATCTTTAGCAGATAATAATATAAGCCCCGTGTAGTACCGTTTCTCTGGATTTGTCGTTTCGATAGTCATGCTGTGCATCTGAAATTCGAGTAGTACCAATTTGCTATATTATCATTTCTGGGAACTAAAGACAACTTCTAGGAATTGAAACCACATGAAGTGTAATTACGCACCCAAGCACCTGTAACGTCTTAGTTATAATGCTAGCAAAACCAGGTGATTAGTAGAGCTTTATGTCCTACTATTGTGTAATACTTAGTAACATTTTATAAATCTTCCACTATTTTTTAACGCAGAATGTATTTCATAGACTTTCATATATATAATGGAATAAATAAATAAAAATAAATTAATATGAATTGATCCCCCGCTCAATAGCTAAATTCCTTATAAATAAGTAAATAATCAAAATTCTATAGCAACCTTTTAATCTTCTGCGTAAAGCAAGACATTTACTTTTAGGTGGAATGACAAGATTTCATACAACAACGCTTAACCATATAATGATTACTGACCGGCGTGTCAATTAACAGCAGAAAAAAAAATCTGTAAGAAAACGCTTCTTTTTTTTGCCAAACAAGTGAAAAGAATAAAAAAAACGAACAATTTAAATGTTACTTTAACAAATTCAAATCTGTTGACAGAATCTTAATAATATAAGGAATATATACTTAACGCACACAGACGCATATACACACACAAACAGTTACAACTAAAATTAATATTATTATCACATTTCTAATTTATGAGCAAAGTTAGACAGACACCTGAAAAGAACAATCTCAATGAAATTATAAATGAGCAAGGACGGTCAGGTAGACTTGTAGAGTTACAAGTATAATTGTTGAGACAGGTATGAAACAGAAGGAAAGAGGAAAGAACGGACTGTCGAAAAAATTTTATAAAAAATTTAACTAAAAACAGAACAAAACAGAAAAACTACAGTAAAATCCACTTAAAAAATAGTGGCATCTCATCGTTGTTGTTTTTTTGGTTTTTTTTCCTCGGTTTATTGGTCTTTCCCCAAAGTTCAATGAACTGAACTGGTGCCTAAAACAGCAAGCAAACATCTCATCCCTGTTTATTGAATGCAACATAACACAATATATGTAACAAGCAATTTAAACAAATTGATATTTTATTTTTCAATAGTTTTTTTTTATATTTCGTTTGCATTCATTTTTTATCAGTGATTTGAAATCAGTTTTTAGTTTTTGATTTTAATCTCTCCTCTTCAGCATTTTAAAACAGGATTTTGTGTCATTTAAAGTGAAGCATACACAAGCGATTGTTTACAAACAATTCACAAAAAAAATAAATAAAACCAACAGCAATGAGAGGGAAACTGCAATAAACAAATAAATTCACAATAAAAATAAATGAAATGTTTAAGGGGATTAAAAAACTCTTAAAACAGACTGAAAATAATTTAACTGGTTAAATTCGATCATATACTACCCTGATCAAAGAGTTTTTGGAATAATCCCCGTATGGCGATCCCATCGTTCCGATTTTAGCTTTTTTTTATTATGTTGGTACTCCTGCTAAATTTTAGCGTCATGACTTAACATTTGCAAATGCTACGTAGCCAAGAGCACATCTAATTTTATGTGTGTTGGCGGCTTCTGAAAGGCGTTCCGAGTAATGATGTTTTAACTTGATTAAGCAGAGAGAAGTCACAGGGAGCCAAATCAGGTTAATTCGGTGGCTGTTGGATGACATTTATTGCATTTGTCGTCAAATTTCGAATAATGATGGCACTGTGGGACGGTGCGTTATCAGGGTGCAAAATCCACAAGTTTTCTGCCCACAATTCTGGTCTCTTTCGCAAATTGCTTCACGCAAACGTCTCATAATACCCAAATAATACTTTTTGTTTACTGTCTGGCCTTCTGGCAAAAACACATGATGCTTCACACAGTTGTAATTCAGAAAAACCGTGAGCATTGCCAGATGTCTGGACTGCGTTTCGTACTCATAAACGTTTCGTCTCCAGTAATGATCCTTTTAGTGAATGCGGGATCGGATTCAGCCTCGCAAAGCATGTCGGTCAAAATTTTAAAGAAACGCTAACACACATAGGAATAGATGTACTCTTGGCTACGTAGCTCATGAAAATGTCAAGCTATGACGCTAAGATTTAGCGAGAATATCAACAACAGATGTAAAAAATCAAATCGCAACGATGGGACTGCCACACCGGGCTTATTCCGGAAACTCCTTGATCAAGGTTGTATGTATATTGCCCTACAGCCAGCAATTGGGTATAACTGTTGGATGTATAAAATCTTTTTATCTTTTATACATGGTTTGACAGTTTGACACAAACCGCAAATTTATCAGAGAGTATCCTGTATTGCTAGGGGAATGAAAGTGTCGATGAACTGCCTGGAAAGCAAGTTTCTACTCCACTTGTGGACTGGAAGTACATACTCAACAGAAATGAAGATAATGAGAGGCGGGTACTCTTCGCTGGCTCTATGGGTCTGAGACAGTCTAACCTTTTGTTGAGTAACTACAACAGGAGAAGATTTGGATCTTGCAGAAGAACAATCTGAGGACCGGTCTTTTGACCGGTCATTACAGGCTAAATGGACATTTGAGTAAAATGGGACTAGTCTCAAGCCCGATGTGCAGATTCTGTGATGAGGAAATCGAATCACAAGAGTACATACTGGAAACATGTGAGACATTGATGCACTCTAGAAGGAAGTATTCAGGTGCCTAACAGATACCAGGTAGGAAGTTATCGCGGTTGGAACCAACCGACATCCTGAATTTCATCGGGTCGTCGAGGTTAGGGAGATATTACAGAGAAACCATATAAAGATGGAGGGCTGTACAATAGATAGAAAGGTCGCAGTACTTTTGTACCTCAATGATAAAAATAATAATAATAATCCTGTACTGCTCACGCGATATTGACCCTGAATCCTAAGAAATTAGCAGAACATTAGCCGGAGAATTGTCAATTGAGTACTAGAAGTCCAAACAGGTTTATATGTGTTAATGTTTTTTGCCATAAATAAATTCAAGTAAACACTTAAACCGTTGTTGACATCGGTAGTTCAAGAACCCCACATTCCACATTTGTGACCGCCAACCTCTTTAGATATACTCTTAGTCTACAGTGGTCGTAAGGAGTTTCAAATCCGGCCTGGTCTACTTGAGAACCACAAAACGGAGCTCGAATTGCGGACTGATCGCCGCGCTAGAGTGGTGAAATCCTCTTTAAGTATTCTAGTGCTCCAAGCATCTGTCAATTTTCCAATCCTTGGTAAGATTGAGGATGGTAGTAAGTGGTGCTGCAGAACAACGTTCCGATTCGATATTCGGTGTAATGGAAGCCTTTCTGGTCAATGCACCCACTATTTCATTACTATCTACCATATTTCACAGTGTCCTAGTAACCAAAATAACTACACCTTATTTTTAAGCGAAAACTTTTGCAATGTATCATTGCAATATTTGACCAGTGTAAGTGCAGTAGAATTTAAGCCAAATGTTCTTAAGATAGCTTGGTCTTACCTTTGAACCCGCTGTCCAGGCTGATCTCCGCAAATGTAGCAATGACCATAATCCCAGCCTGGAAGACACTCAGTAATCTTCCCTTGTGGGATCGACAAGTTTCGGTTGGCTCCATGAACACTAGCACCGACACAGTCATTCATTTTTGAGCCATCGATCAAACTCTCTTCGCACTAAGACTCCATTAGGCCAACAATTCCAGTCCGGGAATTCAACACTAAGGCACAGATACAAAGGCATAACGTCCACCACCGAAGATGGTTCTTCAACTACCCTGCGTAGAATGGACAGCCTTCTCGACGCATTTCGGGACCCATTTCGGTGTTAAACCAATCAAGGTCACCAAGGCCGCTGTGGGACATGTTCCCATAGTCACAGTTAAACCGAGGCAGGCGAGTCTCTGTAACTTTGCTAATTTATTCATGGTGGTAGCTTCCTCAGCTTTTCTCCACCAAGCTTGGATTTTATAGGGTACTTTTAGCCATCTTCTTGAAACAGTTGGAACTATGCAATACAGAATGACGATAATTCTGTAGTTTCTGTCTGATCTGTTTGTCGGAGATGGTTTCCTTTTCGAACACCGTACTTTAACCCTTATTCGAGGAATTGGCTACATAAACTATTGGTCTAAAAGACAACACTTCTTGAGATCTTCGATAATTCTATAGTTTTTAAAATTAACTCTATTTTACCTATTTATGTTTTTTTTTGGGAGAGGCATAACAAAAAAAAAAAAAAAAAAAAAAAATCCCGAGTATCCATGTCACTTCGTTAAAAGAGGTTAAGAGTATCTCTAGAAAATAAAGATTAAAGTAAAAGATTAATAAAATGTACAAATAAGTCAAGACACGATCATTAAGACCATGTAATCAAGTTAAATTCTTCTCGCTACTGTATACCTTTTTTTCTCCGTTACTCCTCTAGGCTTTTCACAAAGCATACATTGTTTTGTATCAGTTACATTAATCAAGTTGATTTTTGAGCTAAGTAGATAATTTTTATAAATAAATCTACTGTAGCCTGCCTCCATATAATTGTGTAGTGGTAAGGATCCGTGCTAAGTAGTGGTGTTGATTCTTACTTCTACGTTTATTCCTGATCATTCGTCCAATGTTTGTTATCATCGCCATAAACAAGTTGGAATGTCAAGGGGGCTTCTCATAGATGGATTTATCTGGAGGGAGGTTGAATTCTCTTTATGAAACACTTGAAACCGTTAAATTCTCTTTATGAAATTTTTTTGCGTTATGTCCCCTGCTGGGGATTCGAATCTGGGCCGCTTGTGTTGTACGCGTGCGCTCTAACCACTACACCACGCTACCCCCCCTACTGTATACATATATAACCTTTCTAAATCTAAATTTTTCAAAAAGTTTGTCATAGGGAATCACTCAGTCCGACTAGGCTATCTCTTACTGTCAACTTGGTATTTCTGAAATTATTTAACTAAAGGTTATGTTTAAACGGCATTGCCCATTTGCAACTAAAAGGAATCCACAAAAACCTGGGATACAACAATTTAGAGAGAAAATTATTTATACCATAGAAATATTTTAATAAAAACAAAATTTCTTTTCTACTCCTTCTCAAAAAAAATTGCAGGAAAGGAGAATTAAAATGCCAATTAGGATACTTGCTAGTGTTTACTTTGGTGTTTTGCTTTAAGCCGAAAAAAATAAAAATTAAATTGCATTACCAAAAAATGAAAATAAATTGTAAAACGAAAGAAGATGGTTAAAAATCTGCAGAAATAAAATTAAATAAAATATGGCAGTAAAACATTTCCTTTTCTCTTTCTCGACTTTTTTGAATGCGCTTTACAATTTAAAACATTTTCACTCATTTATGAACAGCATAGAATGTAAAAAAAAAAACGAAAAAAAAATAAATGACGGTGAGCCGACAAAAAAATGGACTCTGTGGACATCAAAGCTTTTAAAAATTGAATGAAGAATGACCAGAAAAAAAATATGCAAAATAAAAATGTGAATAATGATAAAAAGAGAACAGTAACAATAACAGGAATAACAATATAAAATTACAAAATGAAAAGATTAATCAGATAACTTTTCTTGAGGAAAACAAAACACTTTTTCAACTTTATTTAGAAGCTGAAAGGAAAAATTAATTTTTGCAAAATAAAATGCAATAAATTATGAATAAAACTCGGGAATTATGAAAACAATTTTATTTCTATAGAAAAACAGAAAATTTAATGAGTTTGTTAAAGTGAAATCGTAAAAATTATTTCGAGTATCTTTTACAATTTTCGGTCATTTAACTCAACTAAGAATAGTCGCTTTATCTACTAAATACGAGTATCATATATAATTAATTCAAATTTCATTGAGTATTTAAGTAACAGAGATCAAAGACCTGTATTTCGAAGTAGAATAAAATGCAGATGCAAGCCCAGTAACTATATCGATGGTTAATACCCATGATCTTGTTCAAGCATATATTAAAGCATACACTTGAGCATAATTTCCCCTGCTTATCACCTATTTCGCAGTTGAAACCTACATCTAACATTTGACCAAGAGGCAGGACATTTGACTAACATTTGGTCAAAGAGTAGAAAGATGAAAATAAAATTATATTATCATAAAATTAAAGAGGGAGCCTAGGAAAGAGAAAGTTTTGGTCATAATTCCCACGAAATGTTATCTTAACCAAAGCAGAAATTACAGAGGTATCATGTTGTTGTCAATGCCATCCAAAATATTCCTCAAAAATGGAGTTGACCATATGAAGACAGCAATCTAGTTTTTGTGTCAGCCGCTCTTATGTTGACCAATAATCGCATTGAGAGTTATCATCGAGCAGTCAGTCAAATGAAAAACGGCTTTACCATTCGTACATATTGACAGCATAGATGGAGGCCGTATTTAAGATACGTTACAGAGAAGGAGAATAAGTCCTAAGGTGATAGGGCTTATTAAGGAACAATACGGCAGCTTTAGCTACAGGGTTCTCCACAATGGTAAAATATTCGTTGTACACCTCTGGTATACATCAAGGTTGTCCTATTGCGATCGGTTTTCGGGCATCTGGCATAAGCCCACCACATATTTTTAGTATTACCAAAACGAAAAATGAAATTTTGCCAAAAATCTCTTGCCAAAAATCGCCCAAGTGACAACAAATTCTATGGATCAAAATAAGGAACTTTGGCCAAGGAACCATACCTCTAAAATGAATTCCTTATTTTGACCCAAATGTCACATTTTGAAAAATCCCACTTTGACCCATTTAAAGTGCCACAATCGAGTCTAAGTGTATGACCGACCCCATTGACCGACCCACCCATGCTAGGGCACACCCTCTAGAACCTCACTCATTAGAGAATATGATTTTCCTTGTCACTTGGATTTCTAAATCGACCCGCCCTAAAGAACAGGGTGATTTTAATGAGCGCATAATACAATGTTGGTTTAGGGCACATAGTGTTGAAGTGTCATCTTTGATTATGGAAAATTTTATTTTTTGAAACAGTGTTGGAAAACCTTCCGTCTGTTTGATTCCCTGAGTGTTTACAAGACCTATATCTCTCCTAGAATAGAATACAACTCTCATGTATGAGTCAATGCTTTAAAGTCTATTTTTGGTCTTTTCGATGGCGTTTGTTTCATTGTTCTATCTATACCATAACGAAATAGAGGAATTGATTCCTAATAATCGCAGTATATGTATTTCTCCTTGAGTATATCGCTTTGTTGTTGATTGTCCAGCGCATTATGAAGAGAATTCGTTATTCGACCATTCCGTTCGTTTGTGAAACGATCTTTTAGCGAACATTTTTTCTGTCACTTACGATATGGATAAGTTCAAATCTAATGGCCATCTATCCTCCTTCCCATTACCTGCATGGTAGGGGTCATTCCCTGAGTGCTGGCCGCAACTAACAAAAAATTTAGAGAAGAACTCTCAAAAGGGTATTTAAAGACTTTACTCTATTAACGTGCAAGCCCTCAAAAAGTACTAGTTGTGTTTTTGATTATATTATTATCATTATTATTATAGCAAAAAAGCTTAAAAAATCAAGAATCATTTATGTCCATCATAGCTAGCAATGGTTCAGCAAAGATTTCGAAAGCTTCAACCTCTGAGTAATAAGGGGTACTGCACACAGAAAATGTAGTCCTAGTCCAGTACCTCTTCTGGCGCAGGGTTTAAAGATGCTGCATTTGTATTTTAAACTGAGCCATGCTAAGAATATCATACTTAATGCTCATCGTGGAGAATGTACTTTACAATAGACTCATTGTGCTTTATAGCCTATTGGCTATAATATTTTGCAGCTGGGGTATTGAGAGTCCTCAACCGCTGAGCAAGGAGTAAAGCAGCAAGTGTAGTAAAAATCATACTTATCCTATACACTAAATTGTTATTATAAATATGGCCGTTAGATATCTTCTTGTCTATAACCCTCTATAGACTCTACATCTTCTTGGTCACGCTAGATAGAAGAGCTAAAACAATATCTTATACATTTACCCGTCGCTGACTACATTTTCATCTAAATAGGAATTTGTTTCCAAATTCTTCATCAACAGATTCCAACTATCGGAGATAGGAACAGCTTTATCTATTAATTTAGTATTTGCTGAAATCTATCGCGAAATAACATTGCGTCGTATAATGGATGACTGTAAATTCCTCAAGAAGTTGTAAGAGGATCGTCTCTGGCACCATTTATTCACACGGCCAGTTAAACTCTAACAATAATAAATTCTGCCACGGAAATTACACAAAACTTGGAAGGTTTCATCGCAATATCCGCCGCAAACATATATGGGTACCCGAGTACCACTGTCAGAAGTCTTCATGTTTAAATGGTTCAGTATGGTTAGTGATAAGAAAACATTATGGGTTTTTTAGCCGGCAAAAAATTAGAACAACTGTTTTCTAATTTACCGACTTTAGACTATCCTTTCTGTCTCAGAGAACAACAACCTTGCAACGGGTGATGTCGAAAACAAGCTAGCCAATCTGATCTTTGGATGTTGAATACGAAATCCACAAGTATATATTTTAATATTAAAAAATTCCTAAATTTATAAAAATAAATAAAACACAATGTGTTTAAATTCAGTTACAAATACAAACTTTTTGGTATGAAATCCACTTGGTAACAACATTTAAGTTTTATTAAACAAAGTATGAAAAACTGGACCACATTAGTCGAGGTGATCTTCAGTAATGAAGCATTGTTAAAAGATGGCGGTGCTCTTAACTCCAGCAATAAACGAGGTCACGTGTTTCGTTAAGTTTCATAAATTTTACAATCAGAAAAATTAAAAAGATATTTATGTTGATTTAGAAAATAGACTAAGCGAATGTCGTGATATAACCCAGAAATGTGTGAGGACATGGTGACCTAACAGGACATAATCGAATAGAACCACTACAGCTGCTTAAAACAAAAAATGTTGCATACAAAACGTTGCATAAAATAATTGCGTAGAATGTTTTGAAGTTATCAAATGATTTACCCGCTTTGCAGCTGCTTTTGCACGCCTCCTCACTGTCCTAGTTCTTAGAGCATTGGGCGTCATGTATTCTTTTGGTCGAACTTGGCATCTTGAGTTCTTTGTCCGGCTCTTTTATGATGATATGGTCGTTTTGTTTTTTATTTGTTTAAATATGGGTTCCTTGTTAGTCAACTTCTAGAGATCCTGGTTACTGATGTTGTTAGGCCAGAATATCCTGCATATGATTCTGAGTGTTCGATACTATCCAGGTTACGCTTTTGTACAACAAGGTTGACTTTACTAATGTTTTGCTAATTCTAAGCTTGAGCCCTCTGGAAATTTATGAGCTACTTCATACTAATTTGACATACACCGTCATTCATTGTCATTGTCGACTGTTTGGCCTTGTAGGATGAAGAAAGGCGTAGAATGTGCCATAGATTCCTTTAGCTTAAGGCAATCGGCCTTATTGCCTTACTTTTAAATTTCGCGTTGCAAAGTCAAAATGCAAAGACTCCAAATAAATAACAAAATAAAAGATTTGTTTTAAGGTTTTTTTAATGAAAATCATTCTCTTTGAAGACTGCTTAGTAATGACTATTTTACGATTCTTTGCATCAACTAACCTAACCTATCTCTTCATTACTAATTAAGGCTTAATTCCATTGTTTCTGATTTTACGAAAAGATTGAAATCTTTTGTTAAAAGAAAATAATTTTTTTGTTTTTATTTTACTCAGAAACCTAAATGCATCCAATAACAAATTATTGTCTGATTTTATATATTTTTCTTTATTTTTTTGTCATCATTACCTTATCTGGTGCCCAGCTACTATTTACTATTTAAGCATAATTAATTTTTTTTTCTGGAAAGAAAAAGGTAACATATTGATCGCAGATAAATTTTGATACATTTTATAGCTTTAATAGAGAAGAACCAAAAACTTATTTTCTCATACACAAATCAAAAAGAGTTGTTACCTTCTGAGAGAAAGAATTCCTTATCAATTTTGACGAAGTTATAAATGTTGAAATTAATTTTGAAACAAAAAAGCAACAACAAAAAATCTATAACCACCTGCCTAATCAAGACATTAGAGGTAAAAATCAAATCGCCCAGTTGGATAAACCAACAAGATATTGTAAAAGAGGAAAAAACAGAAATTAAAATCACAAAACGACAACTATAACAATGTAAGAAAGAATAAAGGGAGACATAAAGATGAGACGCTAATGCCTTTAATAGATGCAACAAACTATCGCACAGGTTCGTTTATCTTGAAATAATAGAAAATAAAATAGCAAAGGATGTGGTAGTTTAGGTTATGCCGGCAAATGACAATTTCTTATACTTCCATGCAAAGCTAAAGAGATTTCACCCAACGAAGACATTATGGATCAAATCTTACTAAATTATCTTTAAAAAAATAATAGATGTTTTTTTATGATATCAGTCCACATATCTATTTCATGCCCACAACGAAAATGAATCTCAAATTGACAGTGAAGTTACATTTAAAGGATTCTAAATTGAATGAAGAATAATTCCCGTTTGGTAACGTTTCACTCTGAAGTGGGAAAATTTTTTATCTCACATTAAAATTTCCTTATACTTCGAAACACTTTTCCTAGCAGTATTTAATAGCTTCGAGGAATATTGCTGTAGCGGTTATAGCATCTGCGTACAAAACCTATAGCAACTGGGAAATACTTTAATCATGGTTTCGATCTACGATCCATCCAAAAAGCAATCTCACCACTCGAAACAGACGGAAGAACAATATCAACTACAAACAACCCATAGGATAGGCCATCTCGCGGAAGAAACAGAAATAGACAAAAAGTAAGATGTATGGTAAGCAAAGACACCTCACCACTTTACAAAACACACAGATGGGGTTTTTTTAGCCTGCGTCAGATAGCAAGCTTATGAATACAATGTGGAGTTAGGCAGAATACCGCCTTTTGCAGTACGACTACTTTTGATCTCTACTCTATCTACTTTTGATCTCTTCATTTAAGAACTCGCCGGTAACCAGTCCGGGGTTGTTGTGGAGCCGAAACTGGAGGCGGCACGTGTTTGTATTTACACTCACGGGTCACTAAGCCTGACCAGAGGTATTCTGGTGCCACGCGAATCGGGAGCCGCAGGGATTCCGATCTCTGCCCTATTGTTGGGTAGGTCCCCTTTTGGGAGCTTCGTGGTGGCTGTGGTTTAGACCTAAAGCGCAGGCAGGGCGTGAGCACGGTGTGGTGTTGCATCTCCTCAGCCAGGTGCTGTGACTCATATCACAGCAGGAGCTTAGATAGTCTCCGACACCCCATCAAGGTGTGGAGGTTAAAGTCTCTTAACAACACACCTTTGAATTGGTACTCACTTGTGATATTCACTTGTGAGTATCACAGGTGGGGGCGTTGGTGAACGCATTATATTGACTCGTACATTGGGGCACCGTGGGGTGTGCCAACGCGGCGAGACTCACGTACATCCATATAACACTCTGTCATTTAAGAACCTTACTTTTACTCCCGACCAGTCCGGAGCCGTTATGGGACAGAAACTGGAGATATTCGGGTGCAACTGAAATCAGGAGCCCTAAGGGCTTCGGTTCCTGATATCCAACCACATCCAATTCCAAATTTTAGGTATTCACTATATCCTCTTTCTCATTTTCACCAATTCCGCCCTCTTGAATTAGTCGTTTAATTCCAGGCAGTCTCACGTCCCCTAATAATAGTCAAAAGCCCACAATAAAAGCCTATAACCCAGAACCCATCTCATCCAGGAAAAAGATTCCTTTATTACATAATCCAAGTCCCGTCCCTTATCATATTTCCAAGTTACACAATAGAACATACCACACATAGCACCCTACAAAACGCAGCCGAAAGGACAATCGTCGAAGGCGTCACTATACCCAAATTTACTCAGTTCGAAGCCTATCCAAGCAGCTCTAAAAACTTTTCGTCGATCCACAGTCGGATTCGTCAAACGAACTGCCTTGAGTTAATATCAAGTGATCGTCCTCGATACAAACCCAGCTTGAAGAGTATGGGCTAATTTTTTTAAGATAAAATTATAAAGAGCTACACAAGGCTGTTTTTTCGTTACTACTCTTGGGAACATACACAAGACTCCCCAAAGTATATTGGCATTGTTTCAGTTTATTTGAAATCAGTTTTTTTCATCCACTTAAGTAAGTGATCGATCGACTGTAGCAGGTCCAAAATAAATGATATTGCTGCCACCAGCCGTTGCCCAGAAACTACGCCCTCTATGTTTTCGGGGTAGTGGTAAGGCAGATTTCTTTGTTTATCATAGACTCTTCTCCTTTTAATCCGAGGGTTGGTTTCGCTTGACCTTCCCATGATATGTTAGTAATTGATTTTCCACATGATTGATTTACGAGCGCTCAGAAAGTTACTTGATTGGGTCATCAAGTGGTAAACGAAGATACTTAATTTAATTTAAGTCCGTAATGAAAAACGTTTTCTTTTTCTTCGCCGTAATTCGTGTAGAGTGGCATGGTTAGAGCCTAGGCATACAACACAAACGGCCTTGGTTCGAATCCCAGCTGATGACATCTCGAAAAAAAAAGACTAAAAATTTAATTGAATTTTCGAGTATTTAATAAAGAGACTACAACCTTACTCCAGACAAATCCATCTAAAGGAGACCGCTGTCCTTCCAGCTTACCCCTGGCGACGATGACAAACAAACAACAGACGAATGATGAGGAGAAAACGCACCTTAACTTGAAAATCAACTTGATTAGTGAAACTGAAACAATGTAATGAATGTTTCGTTGATGTATGCTCCCTGGAGTAGTGACGGAGAAAAAATAAATACGAGCCTGAGCAGCTTTAGGTTTTGCATGCAAGCACTTAACCATGCCACCTTTGAAAGAAATTTTATTATTATTGAATTTAACGAAGAACACGTTTACTTCTCTCGGTTTAATTACAGTCCAAATTTTTGTTTTTTTTTTACATCTAAAACAGTAGCTGGTACAGCAAAGGCTTTAGCAAGTCTCACTTATATCTAATGTAGGTGGATCACATCAAAGTTATCGTTTTCTAATCTCCAAATTTTGCAACGTACTGCCTTTTGTTAAACTAGAACTATCTAAGGGACATCATCATCATAGAGCTTTAACGTTATACCCAGATATAATTCACATTTCTAAAAAATAAACACACGCTTCACTCACTCAACTCTAGTTTACTCTCCTTAACTATTAAAACTTTTGCAAAAGTTATTGAGAGAGAAAATTACCTCTTTCTATTACATCTACGCTCTTACATATTACCTTGACTACAGTCTTAAAACAAATTTTGCGTATATTTTTTACTGGACAGCCTAACTTTCACACTATTGCTGGTTAATTCTTATACTTGAGCTCTACAATAAAAAAATAACAACCTGTGACAAATGCCATCATTTATTATCTTTACCTATGGCTAAATGCAGTTAATCGCTTTGATTGGAAGAGTTTGTTTTGTTGAGCAACTACACCAGAGAAAAACAGAAAAAACAACGAGGTGAAGAGCAAAAGTAAGAAATGAAAATCATATAAAATTGCCCATCATAGCAAACAGCATTTAAAACCTTTGATATACAAAACACAATTCGTTGCAACTAGAGAGAAAAGAGAGACGGTGACATAAAAAGTAACAGAGTCATAAAATCAAATCAATTTTGAATGAAAAAAAGCAAAAACTAGGGAATAAAGATGGAGAAGAAAAAAATTAAATTTACGTTCTTTCATGGAGTTTATTAATCTACGAAAAGGCTATAAATCAAAACGATCTACCTGTTACCATCGCATGAGATAGAAAGCAGGCTGAGTGACTTAAAAAGTTTTCAACTCAAATAAAAAACGTGTCACAGGCCTCAAATAATTAAAAGGGTGCAACTAAAAAGCTAAATTTGCTAAGCATTTAAAATCTTCGCGACCGAAATGATGTTCTATAAAAGGCTCTTAATGGGCAAGATTTTTGAAATTACCCTCTGTTTTCACGAAAGATGAGTACACAAAATTTCAGCAACTGTGTCACCTTTTTTGTCAAAATATTTACTTATATCGACGACACAGTCCGAATAGACATATGTATATCGTGTGTAGATGGGTACCAAAATAACTCTCGATATTTTCCTCACTTCTTACCCCGAACCCACTGGTAACCAACCAACCCAGTGGGTTTTAGTGTGTATTATTTAAATATTTTCGTAGTTTATTTATAACAAAAATAAGTTTAGTATACGAGTACGTTAGTTTTAGCTCAAAAATAATAGTTAATTAACAAATTAATCAAAATAAAAATTTTTTCAAATAACTGCTTACATCCTTTCCCCAACTCTGAGCCAATTTTCGAATCACATTTCAGAAAAACTTATGAGTTTTTGAGGCGATCCAACTTTGAAGCCATTTTATAATTCTTGAAAAGAAATGACTCGGTATCATGTCAAAAGATATTGTATCCGTCGAAACAGACAATAGTCAGAAGCAATGTTTGGAGAATACGGCGGGTGGGGCATTTGATCATTTCTAGCAATTGTTTGGAAACTTTTGCGACGTAACCCAGCGTTGTCATGCAAAAGTAAAACTTTATGTGTCCAAAAATCAGACTTTAAAATAGGCAAACAGATCCAGAGAGGAAATATGCAAAAATTAGCGTAATAACAAATTTAATAATACTGGTTCACTACGCAAATAGGCGAGATCTTCATGTGCCGCAGAAGGCTCTATGCGAACAAAGTTTTCATACTAAAGTTCTTAAGTTTCCACGGGGAAGTAAAAGATTTTGATCACATATTAAAAAGCTTAGGAACAGCGCTAGCTCGGTTCGAGTTTTATAAATAATGCCCAGGTATTCACAAACTAGTCTAAAAAGTCAAACCTTCCGGCTGAAATGTTAACAAGTAGTTCAAACTTGCCGGAGAGCCTTCAACTAGAAAACTGCTTGAACTAGAAAAAGTATCAGTGACTATGCCTATTATCTTACCGAGACTGCATTTTTCCATCTTGCTGAAATGTTATCAATTCAACGCCGATGCCTAAAAACGGCGAGGTTAGCAGCCCTGAAAACTAACGGGCAATAACAATTGTTCAGCATTTTCCAAAGTCATCGAGCATATAATTTATTATAACCTTATAAAGTATTTGGAGTCCAACATAGCTTTATCAGAAATCGCACTATAAGAGTTGTTATATATGGGATCCCTTCCGACGAGTTCAGAATTAATTCAGGAGTACTGTAAGCCTCTGGTATTTCTCCCACTTTATTTCTCATATTTCTTAAGGACTTTATTCTTACTTCCAAAACTATTTACTACTGCTGATAACAGCAACATTTGGCATTCATATGCCTTTGATCGTAGGCCGAGCCTCTTGGATATTGGGGCGCAAACGCGGAATATGAATGACACCCTTACACGTGACCTAGTGAAAATCTCAGAGTGGGGTCATGTAAACAGGGTAGATTTTAATGTACGCAAGACGTCGTGGAGGTAGAGTGTCATCTGTGTCTATGGGTAAAGTAGATATTGTGGAATCAGATGCTCTTGATGTTCTAGGTTATAGAATTCACTGTGACGTTCTTGGGAACGATCACATATTTCTAGTGTCGGAAGAAGCATTCATGTGCCTACGGTTTTTCAGGCGATACAAGAAATGCTTCACTTCATCTCATCTCCTTAATATTTACAAGACCTTTATCTGAACTTTAATGGAATACAACTCACATGTACATGCCGGTTTTTCAAAGTTCTGGAGCTTGTTGCCTGCGTCCAAGACAGGGCAAAGCTGCTTAACAGTAGTGGTAGGGTAGCTAATTCTATCGATTCGTTAGTGCACCGTCGCAATGCGGCTTCTGTTTCCTTGTTCTATAGGCACTATAACGGAATGTGTTTGGATAAAATTAAGGAATTAATTCTTAATAATCACATATTCTTTCATGAAGAGCGCATGCGTTTGTAGTTGATTGTCCAGCGTCTCGCACATCGTATTATAAACGAACTCGTACTTTAGTCTCACTGTGGTGCAATCAGCCAGTGAAAGTCTATTCTGCTACTTACGAAATTAATAAATTTAAGTCGAACGTCCATAAAACACTATTCCTTATCTCCTCCTTCCCACAGCGCATTTTCTTAGTACCAGCACAAAGCACTGCATCAGTAGGGGTCTTTGCCTAAGTGCTGGTCTCCAAGAGAGGATAATCAATTTAATGTAATAATATATGTAATGTATACCTGACAGGGGTATACATGTATTTTTGCAGCACTGTAATATGCTAAAAGTGAAACTTAGAAAATTTTGATTTCTATTGAAGAATTTGATGTATTTATTAGAATTTCAGTGGTCATGGGGGAGCTAACGATTATGCTACTTTAGCTCTTTATGTAAATTGCAGTCCTTCATTATACAAAGCATCGTTAAGTAGCAATCGGTTTAAAAAACAAAGACTACTTGTATTATGTTCTCAGAACGCGAACAAACAGACAAGCTGATCCTGTCACCGTTATTTAATTTATGTTGGTGAACAATCTACAAACTATTATTTAGATGAAAATGTGACAGTGTTGTTTCCATTTAAAGGTTGAACCAGTTTTGCTAAATATATTCCCTGTGAATAAAACCATTTTCATGATTTTGACTTAGTTGGCTTCAAGTTAGAAGAATAAATCTCGTCGGTACTCTTCTGGATAGTATGTGTTGGTACATACCGAGATGGTTTCAAAAAACAAAAACCAAACTCTGTCTGTTGTGAACAAGAAGATGAAGAGTGTGTAATTTCTTTTAACAATGCATTATACTCGGAGGGAAAAAAAAAGATAAGTAAAATAAAAAAAAAGATAAGAAAAAATAGTGTCCAAATATAGTATTAATTGCAGAAAAAGTAGATAGACCTGGCTACGTTAGGTGTATTTAGCTATACTCTAGCCGCAACTCAAGCGCAAAAATAATCAGAGCTTTTGCCGAGGATATTTGGCATTACTTGGTGTGGAGTTGACAACATCAAAAAATTAACGAAAGAGCCAATCATAATCGAATAATATAATATGTCTAACCACCTCTAGAGCTCATGACCAACAAAACCATATCTAAAGAAATTTGCCGGGAATGCTGCAGTCCCATCAGATACTTCCGAGCGGTATAAAACTGGTCTTTTGTAATTATAGGGTCATTGCTAACTTTTGCCTGTCTGATAATACAAAATCTAATCGAAAAACACACAAATAGTGTGATGGTAGTAACTGGCCAAGATGCAACACACATAGTAAAATAATTGTACCTCCAAAAAAAAGAAAAACTATTATACAGCCACCCCAAAAAAATCAGTAGAGCTAAGGATAAAAAAACCTTTTAACAATATTTAGCTCAAGAAACCTGCGGAACCTCAAATCTGTATTTTGTTTTGTTTTAGAAAAATTTTGCTTTAAAGAAGTATCCGTTCAGATACCGGGGTTATTATCTATAAATTTAATTGTGCTTTGAATTCTCTCCTTAGAAAAGCAATTTCTACTTGATGGTTATCACTTAATATCAAGTGTAGCAGGATTCTGACTTCAGCCACTTCTGTCGAGTCTCGTCTTATGTTTACCATTTGTTTCAATCAATGTAGAACGCTCTCATTGGCAAAAGCTTCACTACAGAATAGATCATTCGCAATTGGTTCAATTCATTTTTGGGATTATTCAAATAAGCAGTTTTTGTGTGGATGTGGATTATGATATAGTAAAGATTTATCGGGAGGGTAGCCAGGTGTAGTGGTTAGAGCGCAGGCATACAACGCAGATGGCCCAGGTTCTAATTCCAATGACGAAAAAAATTTAATTTCGGTTTTGAGTGTTTAGTAAAGAGACTACTACCTTCCTCCAAACAAATCCATCTAAAGAAGCTCCACCTGACCCTTCCAGCTTACCCCTGGCGACAACCAATCAGACGAATGATGAGGAGAAAACGCCACCTACTTACAATGCTATGTGAGTATCACCACCACCACTTGTCAAGGATTAACACAATAACATGGAGGCGAGCTACAATAGATTAATCGTCTACCATACTTAGCTTGAAAACCAACCAGTTACTGAGACTAAGCCAAAGCAATGGATGCTTTGTAGAAAGCCAATATGCTCCCTAGAGTGACGGAAAAAAGATTTACCAGAAATAATTGTTTAACTTATTTCGATTTCTTGAACGATAAACTCACAAATTGAAACCACAGTTTATTTTCACATCCTTTTTAAAATAGCCTTTAAAGAAATCTTTTATTTTTATCCGTAAATCTTTATAATCTATTTTTATTATCTGTTAAACCTTCTGTTTAAAGCTTGTTTTAATTTCTTTCCGCGCTTTCATTTTTTATTTTATCATCAAATTAAACGTTTAATTTAACAACCATCATTTATTTTATGGAGGCATTGTCTGGACTCATAAAACTTTTTTCTCTTTACACTACCAGCAGCACCAATTGAAGCAGCGGCAACAGCATAAGGTACCTGCATATTGGTGTTTGTTGATTCACCTTGAAATGAAATAATTCAGGTAATTAATTTTAATCCCCCTCCGAAAAAACACAAATTATTTTTACGTTTTTTTTTTTTCCTTTTATAGTTAACAAATGGAAGCTTATGAATTGTATATTAAAATTGAAGCGTTTCTCTCTCCTTCTTATCTACCAGTTCTGTGGTAGTACCAGGGATATGAGCAGTGTGTAGACTTTATATTCAAATTTTTTTATCAGTTCATTATCAGTTTTCAATTAATTTAATGCTTTTGAATAAAGCAATGTACGAGGATGGTTTGATAATTCAGAAATTTGTATACTTCCAACGAAATATTCTTCAAAGGCGCTGCCATTAACTGGTACTAGATTTGTGCTATATTTTGAGTCAGTCTCAATGCAGATAAATTTTACCAAATTTGTGCAAATTCTCTCTCAACGTGGAAGTTGGTATTTTCTCTGAAGTGTTCCTCAGACATACTGACATATTGTTCGGGCCTAATAAATACCCATCGAATTACTCTGCTTTCTTAACAGTTAGCACATTTGTTACATCCTGCATTTCTTTCTTCGTTAGCCATTTCTGAAGCATATGTCTTCTGCAAAGCATCTCAATTACCTTGTCCTGTTAAAGTTGTGTTAATTAGCTCCCGTTTTCCATCTTAGTGATTGGTATACTGTAGCAATGCTAGGATGATGAGGCTGATATCTGTCATTGCCTATAAACAACGCCCTCCGTGTATTTGCTATAGGTTTGGAACAACTTGTTTATCTTCTTACCCAAGAAGTAATGTTGCCTCTTCTTCGAATAAAGTTCGTAGTTGACGTGATTATATCATGGGAGGTAATTGGAGGACTTCCTGAAGCCTCTTAATTCTTTAAAATTCCAAAACAACGTTGACAGTTTTTCGTCCTCTCCAAAATATTCGAACCCGCAAAATAAAAAAGCATTCAAAGCCGCCTGACTGTCTGATCGCAGATATACTTTAAATCTTTGAATTTCATATTAAATTCAAATGAAAATGACATACATTTCAGTTTGTAAAATCTAAGAGTATGTGGACACAAACAATGGTCTCTGAAAATGGGTACCAAAAACCAGCACATTTTCGTCGTCAGTCTGTGTTAGGCCATCACTTAGTTAAACTTTGTGTGGTATATTGTACCATCAAGAATTGTAAAACCATAAATTTCTTTCCGGTATCAGGACATAAGAGTTTCTGACTAACATAAAAGTAGGCGAAATGTAGTCAATTATCCTAATCAAGGAACCGTTTTCACATAAATGAAACCAACATCCTTACATGCCATACCATACTCTGCTTAGGTTCCTGGTCAATGTTGAAGAAAACAAGGAAGCCGATATGCTGGATCAGAAACAGGGAGAAAACGTATATTATTCCATTTAGAGTAAGACATGACCATACTATGAGAGACGAAAAACTAACACTTTTAAAAGGATATTTTATTGGGCTGTGGCAGTCAAAACTGAGCCATCAGAATAGAAACCATTGGCTCATGTGCAATCTGTTAGGCAGTAAAGAATCAGTGGTTTATTTGTTATCTGAATATCCGGCTCAATGCCGTAACAGGCTCAAATACTGGACGCTTCGAACTTTACGGATTTTAGCTGCATGATGGATATGATTCCCATCAGGAATGTGCAACTGCATAATAAATTGGCGAGATTTTACCACTTTTTCTTTTCATGAGCTGATACTGGATTGAAGCTAATTGTGGTACTACTTGACTTCAGTCTTTTTATTTGTGGTTACGATTGTGTAGCCATAACTCCACTATTGTGATAATTGATCCTCTCTTTCGAGGGTTTTCAACTAACACACCAAATATGCCCAACACGTTACTAGTTTTTAGGCTGAAGGTATAGCAGGTATATAGCAGCACTCCCGTAGGTCTCCTCTGCCATTGAATGATGAGTCACAGAGTAATATGGTCTGTAGCTTAAACACAGGATAAGCGATTGTCTCGTTAAACTCGTATATTGTTCAGCTCTGTCATATGCTACTAAACCTTAACTCACACTAACCAATTATCAAAACTACAAAAGCCAAATCCAAAAGAATATATTCTGTGCCAAACGATGACCTCTCAAATGGTCCACAACTTATATAGGCTTATAAATAAATTGTGTTCACACCATGGCTATTATTCACAACACGCAACAGCTGGAAAATTGTTACTAAGCCGAGCTTGGCGTATAATTTTGTCAAAATCCTGCAAGAGTCATCTCACCAAACCATGATTGAAGTTGTATGATGGCCTTTTGCTACAAATGAGATGAACTCTGATGCTTCATAGAATGACCTCGCAAAAGCAGTGTCATTTTCTTTGTATATATTTTTTTATCGGTAAATAATATACATATATATATACCGAAAGACATCACCCGTCAAATATCCGGTATAATGCTTAAAAACCTCAAATCTTTTTTAAAAAGAGAGTATTGCTGAATTCTTGACATGACTGTTTCGAATGTACGCGAGTGTCCTAGCTGAAGGCGGTATAATATATTTCCAGTCTGGTCAAATAATTTTATGAACCTATATACGAACGAGTGAATAATCTCGATGGCTTTCCCCACTTCACAATTAAAAAGCGCTAAAACAGTAATATTGGTTTCATTATCTGACCACTACGATCGGAGCGCTGATATAAATCGAAACTCCCGATACAAATTAATGCGGTAAAAGTCAGAAAGTGTGGTCCAACCATAATGCACAATGTTAATTGTAGGTCACCCAACTTCAATTGACATTTCTTTGTATCAGTGTTACACAAATTCAGCCATGGATAGGTACACAATTGAGCAGCGAGCTAAGATTGTTGAAGCCTTTTATTAAAGTGGGCGTTCCAATTAAAATGCATTCGTGATTTTTTTGGTCTGCATTATCGACCAAATGTCTTCACAATCAGGAAAATTGTGTGCAAATTTCAGTAAGCCGGGTCTGTAAGAAATGTAGAAACACCGGTGCATGCTCGCCCAGTTCGTTCTGCGGAAAATATTGCTGTTGTTCGCGATAATGTGGAAGAAGAGAGAAAATGAGGTCGGCAAGGCAGTTACAGTGAATAGTGTTAGACATCGCGAGATAACGGACTTCTTGTGGCCAAAAATTAAGGATATGGATCTGGATGATATATGGTTCCAACAGGATGGCGCCACTTGTCACGCAGCCAACGAAACAATGGCTCCTTGCGCGAAAAATTCATTTGCCGTTTTATTTCATGTCGTGGTAACGTTAATTGGCCGCCATGATCATGTGATTTGACACCGTTGGACTTCTTTTTTTCAAGATACTTACAAGAAAAAGTGTACACCAATAAGTCAAGAACAATTAAAGAGCTAAATGTTGAGATAAGTCGGCACGTTAACGACATTGAACCTCAATTATGTCTCAGAGTCAACAAAAATATGGCATAATATGACATAATTGTCATAGATGCTTCTAACAAAATAAAAATATTAAGATAATTCTCTGAAAACTTTTTGTTCTATTTACAATTAACATCGTTTATTTTGGGTGAAAAAAGAAAGTTTATTTTTATTGTTATTGTTGCTTGCTTTTGTAGTACATTCCATGACTAGTATAGTCCTGACAATCTTCAAAAAGTCGGTGGGTTTTAGTGGTGGTAGCTCTTTACCTCTCTTTCTAAATTACATTATTGCAGCGCAATCAGTAAGTCTGTGCTCTGGTGATTTATTTCCCATCTCACAAAATCTTTGTAAATTTCCATATGTTCATTCAGTCCGGAGTGCCTGATTAATAGGTTGGTATGCTCAGGCAATTTTTATATAGCCTTACACAAGATAAAATAGGGGTTTGTTCAAGTGTATTATTATAAAGGGTATATTCAATACTGTAACTGTATTCATGTCTCTATTGTGTGGATAAAAGTTAAGAGAAACTTTATTGAATTGAAAGACCTTGTTTCCTGTTATTTAATTAATTCTTTATAATTTATTGGCTCTCATTGATAAAGCTTATTACAAAAAAAAAAAAAAAAAATATTTAAAAAGTTAATCTATATATTAAACTTTATTTATCTTAAATCTTGACTACTGCTGTAATCAAAAAATAATAAAATCATCTAAATGCAACCTTAAAAGAAAAAAAATCTTGAAATTCTACACCGTTTTTCACAGCCTAATGATGTCTTTTAGTGGCTTTTATAAAAAAGAGTGTTTCTCTTTTGGTCTTTCTGTTTAAAGTACCACAAAAGTTATCAAGAAAAGTAAATAAATACGTACAACAGTGTCTACAATATTAATCTTGAACTCAACACCCAGATCAGTTTACACTTTAACGCTAAAAAATTGAAATTAATCTTGACAATATGCAGTCAGTGTTACATAGTACGTACGAATGTTTGTTTCTCTTAAAAAAAAAAATTTAAAAATTGAAATTAATTAAAAACATTTTGGATGTTTTTTCTTAATGTATAAGGTAACAACATACTACATTACCTAAAAGAAACTCCTAAAAACGAATGAAGATATTTATCTTAAAGAAGCGTAAAAACTGAAACTCTGGCTATCTTTCAACACACGGCCGGCCAGCCACCATCGTCAACAACGAAAAAAAGGCACAATAAAACTTTGAAAAAAAAATGTTTATAAAGTGAAAAAATATTTGAGAGAAATGAAAACTAATTTATCTAAAGCTTCTTAAATATTTTATCTAAAATGAATTCATAAGAAATTACCCTTTTTGTGTATGCCAACCTCATTAAAAAAAAAAAAATTCTGATTGATCATGACAGAATAAAAATATTTTCTTGATCATTAGCTTTAGCAAAATAAATTGATTTTTTTTAATATCAGGCACAGTGGTTCAACTAATCGAAAAAACAAAGAAATTAAGAATCCGCCAAATATTTTTTATTTTTTTTTTTGAAAATGCTATAAAAAAAAACTACTGAATATTTTCTCAAATTTCTTTTTTTATTTTAAAGTACAATCCTTCCGGTTAAAAATGGAAAATAATTTCATTCAAATGGCTGCCTCGGCTGGCCATGCAGTAGCCTACACGATCGGTCCAATTTTTAAGCACATTATCGATTGTATTTCACCAATGGCTTCACGAATATTGTCCTTTAAAGCGTCAATTCTCTCTGGCTTGTTGGCGTAACACTAATCTTTGACGGCGCGCTACAAATAATAGTCCAAGGGTGTTAAATCGCAGCTCCGATGTGCCCAAACATCGAGTGTAGCTTCGGCTGTGTGGCACGTACCGCCGTCTTGTTCAAACCAAATGTTGCTAATATCCTCCTCTTCAATTTTTGTGAACAAAAATTCGTTCTATCATGGCCCGATAACGATCGCCATTGTCTGTAACGGCCACTCCTTGCCTCTGGACCAAAATTCGCACCAAACAGTGACTTGTCTTGGGTGTATCGGCTTTTCAATGTATGCGTGCGGGTTTTCTGTGCCCCAAATGTGACAATTTTTCTTGTTTACATACCTGCCAAGATCAAAATGAGCTTCATCTGAACACATCGCACACATTCTGCAACATTACCATGATTTTTAAAGTAATGTCGCAATATGTCCCAGCGTTGTTCAAGCGTATACACAACCATATTCGTTCAGCGGGAGGATAAAACTAATTAGCTGTCAAATCAGACATGAGCTAAGTATTGCCATTCACGAAATAAGCACTAGTTGAAAAAAAAAAAACGTTAGATGGCGGACCCGATATAATCAATTTGTTTATCCCGAACTCGTAAGATTAAACTACATTTGTCATGTATTCTTTAGTTTCAAAGCTTTTAACGTGCTTAACTACACTGGTCTACAGCAGTTGTAAATATCTCCGAAACTGTTGAAAATACAAAAAAAAAAAATGGTGTGCAGGTGATTTATAGGAAGTTTTGTTTCTAAACCTTTGGTGGTAATTGCATTAAAATTGGTCAAGTCGTTCTCAAGTTATGATGAAATATATCGACATAACTACCATATTTTGGGAGAAAAATTTGCCACGCGCATAAAAAAAAAATTGAGCCCGATGGAAAAAAACTGAAAACGGATTTGAATTCAGCGCATCAAAATCATTACATTTCACAAAGTTTTATTTAAAGGCGAGAAAATTTTTTGTTTTTTGTAGACCAGTGCTACTTTCCGCCGTTGCAAAAAATTGAACACAGAATCGGCTTTAAAATACCTAAAGTATTAAAACTGGCATAGTTTAAGCAGTATACTCGAAGACTTGTGATTCGTTCAAAACACTATCATGAAAAATAAAATGTTGTGCTATGTCGATTAAGGCAAAAAGGCATCCTCCTACATTCAACACCTCAAACCAAGCATCCTATTTGGTTAGAGAAAAATGCCTTCGTTAGAGTTATCATAGCATCCACTAGGCAATTCATTTTCTGGGCCGAAATAGCAGGATACTCAGTAAGTACATACATGTTCAAATGTTTCAACATACATCGTGTAGAATATACGAGTAAGCCGATTATCCTTAACATTTCCTAAAATATGCTGAAAGTAACTAAGACGACAGTGCTTGGTATATAGATCTTTTAAATACTTACGATTGTAAGTATTTTAGGAATTTATATTTAAGAGACTTCCAATGACAGTGATACAAAAATTAAGTCTCCGATTAGACTTCCAAGGCTCTTTCAATCTAGCCCATGGTAAATAGACCTAATTAACCAAGATGTGATAGGTAATTTCTATGGAAGTACTCACGTCTTACCTAAGGTTAAGATCCAGAAGGGGTACAGAACCATGGGCATCTCTTTTATAATCAGGGGTAGGCATCATAGAAGGATTGGTGAGCTAATGCAAAACGCCCTGAACATAACTTAGCAATGATCAAACCTGCAAAGACAACAATTGTGCCATTTACCAGGAAGAGCGGGTGACAGAAATTCTCATTTTTAGGATAAACGAAATTGAGATTTCTCCAAGGACAAACTGAAATAGCTGGTCATTACAACTACTTAGTACAGAGGCTTGCATACATATCCATCAAAACATCTGTTTAAACGACGAGTGTGGAGGCTGTTCTGAACTTAAGAGCGCATAATGTGACTGTACAAAAGGAGGTTGCTTTGCAATTTAAATTATCTTACAAGCTACTGCTGGCACGTCTATTTCCTATAGGGTCGACTTAATCACCATCCTGAATCAAATTTTTTATTGTTTTTGAAGCCAGTGACATCTATCGGGTTAAACCTTAAACGTTATTTCAGATATGTTAAGTCACCGAGTAAAGCCGAAACTTTGCTGTATAACAATTATCAGAGTTTGGGGGAAACTTTTCCCACCTTTTCTAACTTCTTTAGGCTTTACGTAAAGACGGCTTAGCTGCTAATAGCACAGACATTTGAATACAAAATGTCGTATAATTCTTTTGGTAAGCGATTTTGGTCAGTTAGTTTAGTTTTTTGTAACTAAATAGCCCTATTTTTTGTTGTACAATTTTTTTCGATTAAGGCATGAAATGCTAGTATTAAGCAAACTGTATGTGCGGTTTTTACTAAATATAATTTTTTTCTATTTTGTCCAATGACTGATGCAAATTTACGTTCGTTAACGGAAAAAAAAACCGTTTATCGGCTTTAAAAACAATCTGGCATTATTAGCCTCTCATATTGTTGCACTCGTTAGAATCCTCTACTCATCCATTTACTATTGCGCATTAGTTATCAATCATCTGTCTATTAAATAAAATGTGCAGAGTTTAGTGTCGTTATGAAAATTAAGAAATTTAATAAACGGTTTTTAATAAAAAGTATTTCAAATTAAAATTTAAGTGTTCAGTTCGATTGTAGATTCATCATTAATGAAAATGAAATAATTCATAATAATAAAATAATAATATTCATAAAGGAAAGTGTTTGCAAAGTAAATCTTCACTGAAAAAAAGCAGAAAAAGCTTTTTTGTGTTGATGTTCTACACAAACTAAGAACAGAGCCGTATGCAAAAAGTGCTCGTTTTAGTTTTGTTTGAGCGAAGTGATAAGTCTCCCACTCTCTTTTACTTTCTCGTATAAATTATGAAACCAAATACAAATTATGGTGAAATTTAGTGTGTGTGTGTGTGTTTTTATTTTGCTTTAATTCAGCACATTCTATATTTCTGCCGCTGTAACTTAAAGCTGTTATTTAACATTGCAGTCATAACAAATAAAGTTCTAACAGAGTGTGATAATGCAGTTCTAATTTTATTCTGGTAAGTTTTTTGTTTGTTTATTTATTACTGAGATTATTTTTCTTTAAATTTTTATCGTCGTATTTAATTTGATTTTTTTTTTGCTGGAATAGTGTTACAAGTTAATAGAAAACTAAAAAGCTCTACACACATGTACTAGAAATTAAAACGGGTTTCTCATGTTTGCCTTTAATCCCTTAACACACAGATTAAAAAAAAAGGGAAAAAAATCAATTTTTGCCCGTGAAAAACAGATCTTAGATCATGTCTTGGCAAAACAACACAAAATTAATCAAAATATTTATTTTAATTAGGCATTTTGATACACGTGTAACACTCAAACTTTTTACATACGTATCTTCTTTTCGAATTGCTATTTCGACAGAAAAAATACATTTTTATCAGCAAAAATATTGATCTTTATTTTCGCATTGGTATCCTCTATTCTCGATTATATTTGAGTGTGAGAAATTATAGCATCAGAAAATACAACACGGCTTGAATTCGAATGTGTACAGTTCGGCCAGTTTAGCGTGCTTGAATTAACTCGAGCGAACAAGGGATTGAATAATGAAATGTCTTGAGCATCTTAAATAATGATGATCTTGATATATTGATGACATTATTGTTTGTTCCAAATCACTTACTAACTGGTCGGTTCTTTAAACGGTAGCAATGGGATAATTCGAAAATTTTTTCAATCGGTGCATTGTTTTGTGAAAAATTTGATATTTTTCCGACATTTCCCTAAATAAGTATTGAAACTGTTTTAACATTTTCGAGCTTATTAACTCCAGGTCCAACTTTGCTTTGTTTGTTGCATGATGAAAACTACTGTTTTAATTATTCTGAGATCTCTTATTTAATTTACTGTTACAAAAACTCTTTCAGATTGCGCCGGCATGTAATATTTTGAAGTGGCGGCAACAAACTTTTTTGTCGGTGAACTCCATAGCGAAACTCAATTAACCTATTTTATATCGCTAAAATTGATTACGAAGAGAATTTGGCTGTGATGAATCCTTATCATTTCCGTAAGTCCTAACAACGTTATCTGCTTTAAACATTAACTCGCTCAAAATTAACAGTGTAATACTACTCGAGCAAACACAGTTCTTAGATGGGGGCTCATTTAGCAACTCAGGAGGCTGAAAATTGCAGACGAGGCTCCTAAGGCTGGTCGTAGAATAAATTCAATCAATGAGGGATTTTTTTACCTTTTAATACGCTGGAGAGTCTGACCACGGCGTGCTTGGCCCAATATATATTTCTAGGTCGCACCGCCAGAATTTCCGAGGAAATTAAATAATAATAATAAATCGATGCAAGAGCAAGGTGATGCTCTGCAAAAATCTGGTCAACGGTAAATTTGAAATACAGGGTGCATTCTGATGAAATCTCCTGCTTTCTCCAAATGAACAAGATCGTCATTTAAGCTTTTACTTCAAATTGTTTCTTCTATACGTCTGCAAAGATGCGACACCATACGACATATGTCAATGCCATCCAAGTATTCGTTAACTGCTGCGTCCGTCACACACTTGGCGTTGTAAACTTGATGATGAAGTCAACCGAAGAGGTCTAAACTGTAGTGAAATAAAACATTTTTTATCAAACCGAACCAAAGGGGAAGAGTTCATTGTAATCCTTAGTTCCTCATAAGAACCACAGGTAGTAATAGCAATTGAGAGTTACTGTGCAGCAAATTTACCTTATCCTAATGAGTTCAAATCATTGTAGTCCACTTGAGTAGTAAATAATCAACTTTTTGCAAATTTAATAAAATTCGTCATTGAAATAACAACGAAACAGCTTAGTGCTAAACCGCCTCAGTGTAGTTGGCCTTGTATTTATGTAGCCAATCCTACAGTCACTAGTAATTAAACCGGTAAATAGCCTTACCAAAATTCTACCAAAGGCCAAGGGGGTCTTTGCTTTGCCAGAGTGGTCCAGAGCATTGTGTGTATTCTACAAACGGTAGTACTATCGGGTGGGCCATTTAAAAGTTTAAATTTAAAAATGCAATAAAATAAAAAGGGTTTTATATTTTGCTAAATTTATTTTTTTGTTGTGAAGTACAATTTTTCCGGTAAGATTTAATTTTATATGGCTGCCACAGAACCCTTTCGATTGGACCAATTTCTGAGAATATATCAGCAACGGCATCACGAATGTTGGCCTTCAAATGCTAAATTGTCTCTGGGTGGTCGGCATAACGCTTGTCTTTAACGGCGTTCCACAGAATATAGTTCAACGGTATCAAATCGCAGCTTCTTGATGCGGCCATCAAACGTTTGACGCATTTAATCGATTGTGCCATAAGATGTGTTGCAAGTTGCACCATCCTGTTGAAACCAAACATCGTTCTCATCAATATCATGAAGATCGGGTACAAAAAAATCGGTTATCACGTTGCGATAGGTGTCTGCATTGACCGTAATGGTTGCGCCATCCTCATTTTCAAAGATTTATTGGCCAATGATGCCTCTGCTCCATAAGATGCACCAAACAGTCACTCGTAATGGGTGCATTGGCTTCTGTAAGACCACGATTGGATATTCTGAGTACCAAATACGATAATTTTGTTTATTAACGTACCCACCAAGATGAAAGTGAGCTTCATCCGAAAAGATAATTTTTTCGATTTTTTAAATTGTTTTTTTTTTAATATTTTTGCAAATTCCAACCAATTGTCTTTATTTTGGAAATAAATTTCCAATAAATCCCAACGTTGACCAAGCGTAAGTCGATTCATTTCGTTCAATGGAGATAATATACTGAATTTTGTGATAGAATAGAATGACATAAGAATATGCCAGATTTGAAATAACCGCTGGTTCAAAATTAAATCGATAGATGGCCTACCCGATACATCACCTGAATTCCTTTTTTTTCACCTTTCACTAACTTATCATATAAGATATCGCTACCAAGGGAGTAAAGTGCAAGAATATTTATTAGGGATGACCCAGTAGTCGCCAACTCATAGCAGCTATTCTGTAACCAGATTAGTTCGACACTGTGCTGTTCAAGATGGCCAGCTATGTAATACAGTTCAGAAGATATTTCGTCTTTATTGTGCAGGAATTAAGAGCATTAATCAATGCAATACTGTTCAGATAAATATGTACTAATAGTCAGAAATTTAAGATTTAATTGCAGTATATTTTATGTGGCCATGTTGATGGCAAAGGCTCCTGATGAGGAAGTGCAGTTTTTAGGCAGTCTGAGAGAGAATCCAAGCTTAGTTAAAACTCAAGTCATTTTTCATTCTCGTCTTTGAGCCGTTACGAAAGCTTGGAATTAAAATTGATCACGAAATTAATTACATCAAGTGTTCATCGTAAATTCGAAAAATGTATGGCCCGTTCTGCGTAGAAGAAGAGTATTGGCATCGTATGAATCAGGGAGCTGTATAAGCTTTATATAAGCATTGATGTAGTAAAACTCATGGAAATATAACGCCTACATTGACTAGAACATGCTGTGCAAATGGAAGGAAATACTCAGTCGGGAAAAACTTTCAATAACGTTCCAGATGAATGTCTTAGAAGGTGGCGGCTAAGACGAAAGAAAGAAGAAAGATTTTCAATTATTAGGGTAGAAGCGCATAAGAGTGAAGACTTTGGCAAACTATTTTACATTCTATGATTTGAAAAGGTTTTAGTAGGATATAAAACACGATTTGGTCAATTACAACTTTTGTATTTGTTCATTTTAATTTGAAACAGTTTTAGTCCATGTTTTCCCTTTTCTTGTTATTTTTTATTTTCCACGGCAAGTTTTAATAATATGTTGAGGCGGTAAAATATCAAACAAGAGCATGAAAAAGAAAAATTTACATGGACGAGATTTTCTTTATTTTTAATTTTTCTGTAACAAAGGTTACGATAATTTTAATTAAGTTACTTGAGAAATTATGTTCTTTTCCTCTTTTTCAACAGCCAATAATAAAAAACAGAGCAAAACATACATAAATAAAACGTTTAGTTTTATACAAGTATGTATGTAAATTTAAAGGTTTATGTGTGTTTGTCTCTCAAATTTACGAGATACTCTTTGCCTTTTCCTTGTTCAGTGTTTAACAATGGTTTCTTGTTGAAATTGAAACGTAAAAAATAATAAAAAACAAATGCCTATAAATATGGTCCTGTTTTTTATATACCACAACACATACACATATATGTACGAGTACGTATGCACAGTTGTGGACATGATTTTAGCACATTACCTATGAGTACTTTTGGAACCAAAATTTTGTTTACATGTTTATTATTATAATCGTTTTTAAGTCCAAATGTATGTAGAGCAAAACCCAAAAAAATGACCGGAAAATAATTTAGCAAAAATTTAAAAAAATTTATAAATAATCGTTTTGGATTTCTGTACATAAGTCACTAGAATTTTTAGACTTAACAATGCTGTACATCATTCCATAGTTTCTTTACAGGACTAAGGTCTGGTGATTGAGCTAATGAAAAATGTCGATTAAATTTTTCTCTAAACAACACTTCACAGTACGTGATATGTGTTTTGGATAATTATCATATATAAAATGCCATCTAAGCGTCATATTTTTCTCAGAAAATAGAGTTATTTTTTTCAAAAGTATTTCCTTAAAAGCGTGCTGATCCATTTGCGTATCTATTTTGATTATAAGACCACAACCTTGCGACCCAAGTCATCACATTTTCAGCAACATGCTTTACAGTCGTTGATATATTGAACGTCATATATAACATTTTTCTTCAGATCTAAGTCGAGAAAATATGGATTCGTCACTCTAGAGGACATTTTTCGAAAAGAGCAGTGGCTTTCCTGAATGTACGCAGCAAAATAAAATGCAGGACTTCAAGTTCTTCTTAGATACGTGTACCTCACGTTGCATCCAAGTAGAGTTGATATCTGTGGATTTACAAGAATTTTTACAGAAAAATTATGTTTTTTTAAGTTTACCTTACACGGAGTTTTGTAAAAAGCTGATAAACATTTTAGCGAATTAATAACATAAAGCGCTTGAGTCAATTTGTTTCGTAGTTTAGTTCATCTAAATAATTTATAATAAAATTTTCATAATGGGTGGTAGAAGCAGTTCATTTACAAATTTGATCAAAAATTAAACACCTCTTTCTTATACATGAAATGAGATTTATTAAATCAAATATGTGCTATTTTGATCGATAACTATACGCTATATTTGGGGTATAGTCATTTTTCCATCAGTGTAGAATTTCTGAGCGAAAAATAATCGCATTTTGTAGGACTCTGTGGAATTCAAATATACACCATTAAGAGAGTTCTGTAGAGATTGAAACAAATAATAATCTAAATTCGTAAGGGTCTAGGTTATATGGTAGATCAATCAAAACATTCCGGATAAGCTCTCACAGTTTCTGTCGGGTCATCCAAGATATGAATTGTCTTGTTAATTGTTGACATCGTAGATCACAATCAATCATTTGGCCAGGATGTAGAGCTGCTAATGAACAATTTCCTTTCAAACCTACCACAAAAGAGGCTCCTATCTATCTACTATGGCTATTTATTTACACCAAAACGGGCTCCCATCTTTCTACTATGGCTGCTTTTGTTGAGAAATTGAGTTCGATCGATATGTTCTTCTAATTTTTTTACACAACTCTTCAGAAAATTTAAAATTGTGATTCTTGATACATATTAGCCTATAGTCCTCATATTTGATGTTTAATAATTTTTTAAATTCAATTTTCCAAAGAGCACTCAAACAACCAACTCAAACTCAATTACTTTCTTATTATTTTCGACTCCTTTCTTTATTTTGAGAGAAAAAATACGAGTTATAATTCTTTAATCCTGCTTTGAAACAAACACTCAACGAAAAACGTATTCATTTTGGTTAATGCCACACACAGCATTATTACCTTTCTTGATGTTAGTCTTGGCTTTTTCCCCGTGTGCGAAACTTCATCATACTTCGTCTATGATCTCTTTTGTATATTATTGTCGCACTTGATCCACTTTTCATCGCCCGAAGTCTTTCGGACCCGTTGAAATAAATTTTAGAGCCATCTAACAACATTCAAGTTTTTTTTTTTTAAATCAAAATTTTTTTGTTCTCTAAATGTCAAGAATTTTGTAATATTGAATCTGGCAACCCTGCTTGGATAATTCTTTTTTTCATTTTTCAATAGCAAACTTTGTTGAAAACTTTATAAATTCAGTTGAGTATTTAAAAGGGGCCTGTTACTGATGCTCTATAAATAAATTAATTCTCTTTATGAGTTGGGACGTGTAATACCTTTGTACGGCCCATAGGCTTGATGACACACTAATGCGTAACATTCACAAAATCTAAGGTTTAAAAAGATAATTAAATTAGTGAAAATATTGTAATTTGTGGGATACGTCGTGGTGTACACTAGCCGCGCAGGTTCAAATCCACAGCAGAGGACATGACGAAAAAAATTTAATTGCGGTGTTTAATCAAAAGACTTCAATTTGCCTCCAGACAAATCTATTTAAAAGAAGTCCTCTGACCTTTCAGCATACCTCTGACGGTCATGACAAACAACAGACGAATGATCAGCAGAAAACGCCGCCTATTGGGAAAAAATTATAGTGCTAACTAAGGATCACCACCACTACTTATCAAGGTTACCGGCGACCAGCCCGGGGCCGTTGTGGGCCGATACTGGTGGCGGCACGTGTTTGTATTTAAACTCACGCGTCACTAAGCCTGACCAGAGATATTCTGGTGCCACTGGAATCGGGAGCCTCAGGGATTCCGATCTATGCCCGATTGTTGGTAGGCCCCCTTGTGGGAGCTTCGTGGTAGCTGTGGCTTAGACCTAAAGTGCAGGCAGAGTGCGAGCTTGGTGTGGTGTTGCATCTACTCAACCGGGTGTTGTGACCCTTATCACGGCAGGAGTTTAGATAGTCTCCGACTCTTCACCAAGGTGTGAAGGTTATGAGTGTCCTTACAACACACCTTCGAATTGGTAACCGCTATTGCGGCACCGTGGGGTATGCCGCACGGCGAAGACTCACGTACACCCAGATGACGCCACTTATCAAGGATGTTCACCTTACTACACAATCATAAGGATACAGTAATCATCATTAGCTTGAAAATTAACTTGATTAATTAAACCGAAACAAAGAATGAATGCTTTGTGAAATGCCAATATGCGCCCTAGAGGAGTGACAGAGAAAAAAGTCAAAATTTGTAAAATGTCCTAAATTCCTATCTAATGCAGATTACGTATTTTTTAAAATAAATTAAACATAAAAATAAAAACCGCTTAAGAAAATAAAAAGAAGTAACTGTACATGCTGAGCACACATGCATAGACAACACTTGTAAGTGTTTACTTAATTTTGATGTCTAGAAATGAAATGTGCTAACTCAATGTCCACAACTGTATGCACACATATATATACATACATATATATATAATATTTGTTGGTGGTTTATTTTTTTTTTGTACGCTCCCTATAATATTTTTCTTCTTTTTTTTTGCTATTTTCTGGCTTTCTATCACCTTCGTATAGGTGGTACATGTGTTTATCCTATACATGTAAGCACACACACTTACTGTTTTTCTTTCTCTATCACTCTCTCTCCCTTTATCATACACTCCTGCTCTCTTTAAAATTTACTAATACTAGAGCTAAAATTGTTTTTCCTGTTCATAAAGTGTAATTAAATTGTTTATGGTTCAAAAGGTATGATGCGGTATTTGATTTGTTGTAGTCTTTGCCTCTCGCTCAGTCAATTGAATGCTAACAGCAGATTCTCAATATAAACTATGATAACGTTGGTGGCGATGATGACGATGACGTTGTTGCTAATGATGACTTAGTTATTGTTGTTGTTATTATTGTATTAGGTATTTTTGTTGAGTTATTAACAGCGCCTATGCCGACTTTTGTTTGTGCAACGCAACTATGACTTTTGACTGTATTTTGTTTGAGTGTGTATGTGCAATGCTTCAATGGGAGTGTTGTTCGTATCAATTGTAGACTTTGTAGTAGTATTTTTGTCATAATTTTGTGGATTAATTATTTCTTTATCAACTTTAGGGTCAAATCATAAGGAGAAAACAAAAAGGGAATTAAACTCTGTTTTAAAGTTATTGTTATAACCACTATATTATAAACATTTTATTGATTTTAATGAAAATTTAAGGAATTTATGTCATAGTTTTGTCCTCTTTTATAAGCGAAAAACTTAATAAAAATGTAGTTTTTGATGGACTGGGTGATGTTTTAATTTAATTTAATTTAATTTTTTTTTGTGAGAATTAAACTCTAATTAACTACAATATGTATTAAGTAAGATCATATAAGACACATTCAACCCTTACTAGGTAATATTCTACACATGTCATCTGAAGTAAAATATAGGGTGTCGTTTTAACAGCTACACAAGTGTAAATCAAAATAAAACAAAGAAATACATTGAAAATATCAATTGAACAGGCTTTATGGAATTGAAAATTGATTTACGTCATGTGGCCAGAATTGGAAAAAAAAGAAATGGGTTTTTGCCAGCCCCGTTGAAGTCTCCTTATTAAATACTCGAAATCGCAATTAATTTTTTTTCGTCTTGTATTCTGCTGGTATTCGAATATTGCTCATTTGTGTTGTTCGATTGGCGTAGTGCCCCGAATTCATTACTGCACCAAGAAGGTGTCCGTTTATGGCCCCTATTACATATGGTAGTCTTACAACGTGAAACCTGCAGAGTACTTCTACACACCTCGGTAAATTTGTTCGTCATAGCCTTTATTGATCTAATGAAGATGGTTTCAGTCAGTCTTTCTATAATCCTTAAATATTCAATGGTTTTTTTCTCCGTCTCTCCTCTAGGGAATATATTGGCTTTCCACAAAGTATCCGTGGCTTTGTTTCAGTTTCAGTAATCAAAGTTTTTCTTAAGCTAAGTAGATCATTAATTTACTGTAGCTCGCCTCCATGTCATTGCGTAGTGGTTAAATAGTGGTTTTTCTTTCTTAGCATTGAAGTTTTTCTTCTCATTAGGTTGAGTTTTCTCCTAATGAACCGTCTGATTTTTGTCATCATTGCCACAGGTAAGCTGGAAGGCCAGGTGGCTGCTTTCGATGGTATTGCTTGGAGGGAGGTTGAAGTCTCTTTATTAGACACTCGAATTAATTTGTTTCTTGTTATATCTGAGCTGCGAACCTGGGCCATTTTTGTTATATGCCTGCGTTTAATCACTACATTACACCAAACCCAATACCACGTCACTCAATTCTCCTCTCAGTAGTAAATTAAATTCATTCAAACATGATACTTTTTTCATTACAGCTTTTGGATGCTCTCACAAAGCTTATTTGCCTTGTTTCAGTTTCGTTGTAATCATTAGTATAGAAATTGTTTTCCAGCTAAGTAGGTGATAGGTCTACTATAGCAGGTCTTGGACTTAATGATGGTGTAGCCGCCTATCGTTGTCTTGAAACAACATCCTCTATTTGGTGATGAGTTTTTGCTCATCGTAGACACATACCTTTTTTCTATTAAGTTCTTTCCGAGAGGTGGCGTCACCTGAACTTCTTATGATGTTTTTTAGATTCTTTCTTTTAAGTAGTGGTCAGAGTATATATTTAGATAAATAGGATTGAAATTAGAGTCTATAAATCTATCTAATCTATCTATTATAAAACGTATTTGGCTAAGATCTCTTCATTAGTACATGTGCTTATATGTTATTCAAGTGCTATAAGAACAAAATCTGTAAAAACTTCACTTAAACCATGAAGGGTTACGTTTTTTGAGGATCATAGGTTGATGCAGAAAAGTAGTGACGTAGTGGCTGTAAAAATGATATCCAAAGACTTTCAATGACACTTTCGACGGAATAAGAAAGAGAAAATAAAAGATATCGTATCCATAACTTCAACCACAAGTCTTCAAACTTAAACACTCATATAGGTTATCAAATATTCAAATACCGATAATCAGCTGGAGTTATCTACTTATTTGATTTGTGCATGTTGAAAATAATTGCAACATTGAATTCATTGAAATTTATGAGTTAGAGTGTGTGATTAATTAGTTCTGTATGGCATTTAAATAAATATTGGAAAACGGTATTACAGTTATTGTTTGCTAATTACTTAACAACGCCTAAAATAAAAGAGTGAAGGGAATTAATGCATTCCACCTGTTCCATAGAGTAATCATTGAATACCAAACAACCACGAAAATTTCAATTGTATTGTTAAAAAATTTAAGGAACGCAATCACAAAACTAACTTAACTGTGGCACTGGAAAAAAGAAAAATATTTGTTTTATTTCCCTTTGCAACCAATTTCAAATGAATTGTGTGTGTGTGTTTTGCCCTCACATTCAGGGGAAGTCGTTTAGTGAAGTGAATGAATTGCATGAAAATTACTCTTTGAAATGAAAATTACATGCAACCAACAGTGGTAAGTGAGTGAGTATGTGATGTATCCGTCCCTTTGATATGTTTGCACCAGGAATGAAAAAGTTGGTACAATCATCCTTTTTTTGTACAATCTCAGTCTCAAAAGTACAATGGTGTACAAATCACACATTTGGTACAATTTATGAATTTTTTAATATATATTTTTTTATGTATTATCCCTGGTTTATCATTTAAAAAATTTATTGAAACGAAATAGGCTTCATGTGCTTAGATTTTCCGGTTTTATTCAGTCAGAAGAATTGTTAAGGTCATCAAATTTTTGCTGCCTTAGTTTTAAAATACCAAATAATTTGTTATTAAAACCAATTTGATCTCATGAATGTGTACATATGTATATCTATAGATTTTTTTGTACATTATTTCACATTTAAACATGTACTTATACCTTAGTGTACAAATATGGTCGAAAAGTACAATTTTTATGTTCTAATTTTGCAACCCTGGTTTGCATCAATTTTTCTACAACTAAAATATTTAATCGGACTAAAAGCAATTAAATAAACTCTTTACCTGCTTGTGGTGGGTTGTAGTATGTTGCCAATCAAAGTATTTTTTGGATTGAATTTGTTTATTCAAGTGAAAAATTTTGTCGGATTTTTTATTTTTTTTAATTATAATTATTAGAGGGTATGAAAACACATTTTTACAAAGTGTTTTGTTATATTTTTCTGGGCATTAAGATTACATTATCAACACTTGGTATAGATGAGTGTTGCGTGATGTATAATATCAATGTTTTGTAGTTAAAATTAAAAATACCGGAAACCAATATTCTAGGATATTTGAATATTAACTGTAAGATTTTGGTAATTTGAAATGCTGATTCAAAATATAAAAACATTTCACGTCTTTTTTTTAAAGTTAAACAAGTTTAAATTATAATAAAACAAGGAAACATATTTTTAATATCAATGCTGAATAGAAAATATTATGACATTAATGTTTAAATATGACTTTGGCCATGTGGCCTCTACGGCTGGGCCGTACAATGCACGATCTGCAACACCAACTTTCAGAAACTTCTTGCAACGTATACAGCCGTATTTCGCCAATAAATCCTTGAATGTTGATTTCCAGGTGTTCAATTGTGTCTGGTTTACCGACATAAACAAGTGACTTTAGATAACCCAAAAAAGTAATAATCTAAAAGGGTTAAATCAAACGATCGTGGTGGCCAATTACGTGCTTTTATTCCTTCATCAAAAGTTTCTTTGAGTAAGTCCATTGTAGAGCGCGTTTATGGTATGTGGCTACGTCCTGTTGGAACTACATGCCAGCAAGATTAATGCCAGCTAATAAAGGTACGAAAAAATTTGTAATCATGTCCCTGTACCGTTCAGCATTGGTAGTAGCATTCTGTCCATCATCGTTTGACCAATGGCTCCGCCAACCCCTAAAGCCGACTAAACAGTAATTTTCTGTGGATGTAACGGTGTTTCGACAAAACTCATTTCAAATCTAACAAGTCTGTTTATTTAAATATCTATTCAACCAAAAGCGAGCCTCAGCGGAGAACAAATTTTCGAATGGAAATTAAAACAGTTTACAAGCTCTTGTGGATTATCCTAACTCAAAACACAACAATTCGGAGACAAAAACTTTGAATGGAAATTCAATGTCAATGTCAATTTGTGCTTAAGACCATTCGACAAAATATCGGCTCATACGATGGTTGCTTGACTTTAATTTCTACACAAGTTGAATCTTGAAGGATTTCAAACTAATATCCTTTCTAAAAATATTCCTTAAAGTGGAAGACATAACCCCAGTTGTTAAGAACGGGACAAAATGATTGATTTGGACTTTCTTCAATGCTTCCCTGTACAGCGGTTACTGTTATTTAGCGCGCACTGTTCGGCGTCTCGCTGGATGTAGATTATCAGTAAGAGTAAACGTGTTCTGAAAATGGTCCACTGTTATTCGAATTAGTCGCTCTGAAGAACTGTTATGTACGCCATAAAATGGACGAAATACACGACAATTTTGGCGAACAGAAATAAAAAATAAAAATTTCAACAATTTGCAAGCATTATTCTGGTCTTAGGCTAGGAAAAATCGGAACGAAAAATCTTCTATAAACTAAACATAATGCTACTATCAGCTTTTAAATCGGGTGCCAAATAAAGCAGTTGGCAACACTACTGCATAACTTAAAGTTATTAACCTCTAAAAAACATCCGATATTTAAAAGAGCTCCTATAGTAACTCTAAGTCGTTGTATTATGATTAAAGTATTGATTTACATGAGAGGCTTCCAAGCTACTTAACAAATTTTATCAGCTTTTTCATAAATGTGTTGTCCGGCTGGCGGTGTTCTCGTAGACAAAATAAACTTACCAAAAAATATGCACGAAGCTCTCATTTATCAAGTAATGTTGAGATAAGTGAAAATATCTTGCATATTGCCCTCGTTAAAGCCTTATTTAATTCTATATATAGAATATTAAAACTAATTGATCTATAATTGCACGTTAAATTATTTGAACTTTACTTTCCTGCTAATTCTTTTTTTGCTTTTTTAGTTTGCTGTTCACATAATAGTTTTACTATAATTTAACATACAATCCACTAATTATACATGTATAACATTTAAATAGTGAATTTGTAAAAATTTTTTTGTCTCTACTTAACATGTTCAATTAACATTCAGAGTTATTAAGACACAAGATGCTATAATTTTAACATTATGTTGCCAATGCAACATGTTTCTCTTCTAATATTTCCTGATGTAACAGTTTCTATTTATGTATTTTTAACTTAACTAATACATTCCACGAATGTTTATAAACATTGACAAGGTCAGTAATTGTTGCTTCGTGAATACATATATACAATGTATCTATTAACTAGTAGACCATTATTCATTCTTATTGTAACACATCACATCATCACATGTTGCCATTACAAACAACATTTGAATAAATTAACAATTGTTTTTAATAGCGGGGAGGGGAAGGGTATATGTGCATTAAAAACTGTTTATAAAGTATTTCTGTTTGGCAACAAACTTTTCCATCAATCAAAACCTACTTAAAGATTTATTGTTTAGAAAACTTTTAAAATTGCTATGGATTTTGAATATTTAAATAAGTTTAAAACTAAAATTGAATTTAATCATTGACGAGTGACTTTAGAAAATATTTTTTTTAAACTCAAATGAAAATACTAAAAATTATGTAAAGAAATGTTTAGAAGAAAAAAGACACTTAATTGGGAAAACTTTGTTTTTACTTTTCTCCGTAGGGTACAGTTATGCCATTACAAAGTTAATATTAAAACATATTTGACTACGCTGGTATAGGTTTAAGCGATTGGTTAAATTTTTCATAATTGGGTACAATATCTTCGGTGCTATGCCTATAATAATATACCTCATGGTGACTCCAACACTTGCTGAGTGGTGACACGTTGCATTTTTTGTGTATAATTTCACAAGAAATAAAGCTAGATGATGTCATTTCAGCGCCAAAAAGTTATAAACTATATTCTTTATAACTCCATATGCACTTTGGGTTTTTGACATAATACCATATTTAGTACGTTGGGCAAAAGGCCAAATGACTAACGGCAGTTCTATATGGATTGACAGAGCCCTAGCATCATAGAAGATTATACTTTTAGGGGTAATATTTTTCCCTATATGAGAAGACTTTATTAGGATGAAGTTATTTGTTGTTAAAGTACACTCAGTGTATGCAGCAAGAACACTCTGATACACACACTTTTTCCCTTAGAGCCTCAGGTTCAACCCATTTTTTTTTTGCAATCTTGGTTTCGTGTTTGCACATTCAGTTTGTGGAATTCTCATTAAAGCAGAGAAAGCCGCTTCTATGAACTAAGCCCTCGAATACTGGCCATAACGATCTTTTAAATGAGTTTTTCGGCCAGATCAGAAGGCACAGTACGTACCAGCTACCTGAATGAAAGTCGTCTTTTCGACTCGAGGTTTCGCCGTATACTTTTTGTACGCTTAGGAGTCTTTTGTTTAAAAAGTCTTTAGGAGTTCCAAGCCGCTTTCATTGCAGTCTGATTTTTTCGACACGTCTTCGCCTCAAATTATCTTCGCATCAGAGGAGCCCACTAACTCCTGGCAAGATTAAAAGTGGCGGTGTGTGTATCGCTAAGGGTTTGTTCTCTAACCCTCCGAGAAACGTGTTTTTAAAATGTAAATCTGGCTCGAAAATATGACCCAGCTACAAGACGGAGTGGTAGCCTCGCTAAACAAGGTATAGTTGAGCACGCCCGTTGCGATACCACATAACACGTTGTTCCCGTTCTATTCACCAGAGTTCTGGTGATCAAACAGAGGCCCTGCACAGAAGCACTTCCCTAGGTTAGGTCGCAAAGCAGCCCGGCAGTCTAATGAATCTGGCTATTAACTTGACGTCAAGGATCGATAGCACCGATAAGCCATCGAGAAAGCTAGAGAAGTTCCCGCCATGGAAGAGATGGACATTGGCAGATAAAATAGACCACGGTTTTCTTTTCCTACCCATGACTCAGTGGCCCGTGGTGATGGATACAACAGAGCAGATTATTTGATGGTGCATTTTAAACAGTTGGTTTGTACACTTCATCTCTAACCTGGCCAAGGGGAGTGTGGAAATAAAGCAAGAATCACCTTCCGTCCAAACTCTTTCAGCCTCCTATATATACCTCCGCTTGGTCGCCAGTTTAACAAAGGTAAAAGGCATAGCCACCCTCACATGAAGATGAATATCCGAAACAAGTGTGACTGGAACCCAAATGAAGTGTACACAAAACTGTTATTATAACGCCGCAAGGGAATCACGGTAGTCTCTGACCAACTTGGAGTTGAAGGTCACACCCGTTAGACTTCTGATAAATATCGTCGGTAGTGGCGCCATTACCTCAGATCCACTCTGCAGCATGAAAAATTACTATCACTATCTGCATAGACAACCACTGAATCGCTGGGGATGAGAAAGCCAGAGGCCCAAGCTTCTCTACTAGAAAACATAACACGAAATCCCTAATACTGTTCACTCCAGATAAAAGATTTGGTTCAATAAGCGCTGAATAAATCCAGCGAATAACGCTACGACTGAGACAACATTTCGCACCCTCTACTCTTCTGCACAAGCCGCCTTGTGAGCTATCTCAGCCAAGTTGGCTTTCCAACTTGGTCAAAAATAACTGGAGGTCAAAAATAAGGCCCAGATATTCAACAGTAGGACTCAAGCTAAGCTTGGTCTTATTCACGCTGGCCAACTTATATCTTATATACACAAATTAAATCAGAAGGGTACATTTGCATCCCCTTGGCGTTATTGAAATTGATAAATAAGTGGGTGTTGATTATCGTAAAGCGTAGGCGGTCTAATGATAACATTTGCGAAATGCTCTGGCCTTCTTTTTCAGTGGAAAGGACCAGAACACTCCCGACTTTTGGAAAATATCCAATAAGGCTTCCTACGGGTGTAATTAATGGGCACTGTATGATTGGACGTATGTCTGCGCGTAAAGGATAACCATGTTATGGCTACTGTAGGAGCTTTAAGGTTAAGGAGGAAGATGAATATGTACAACACCGTCTTTCCAACTGTACCGCTTTATCGCCTTTGACTTTGGGTCTTTGATGAGTCTTCGGTTTCTTTTATGATGGTATCAAAATTTGTATTTAACTAACACTTCTTTAGAAGTTTAAATTTTAAGTTCTATTTCGTATTTACTGATAATGCTTCTTAAGGACAATTACGGTAACTAACCTTTACCTATTAACAATGTCATAAACTAGTAAACTACCTATATATACTTCTATTACCTTAGAAATTTGATAGCTCTATAACGTAGCAGATTAATTAAGTTGATAACATAATTCATTTGGTCTTCATTGTGTAACAGAAGTTATTAGCCAAGGGCTAAATGTTTGTTTTTATTAATAAAAAAAAAGCTTCTTAACAACTATAACATTTTGCTGCAATAACATACTACTTGGTCAACGATTTCCTAATTAATAAATAAGCCTTTTCAAATATTTATCACATTTAATATTACGACAAACAAACCACTCCACACCAACTGCGCATGGCTCATGACACTTACTGAAGAGTGTCATGAAAATGTAAAGCAAATATATAAACGTAATAAGAATTGTAAAGAGCTCCCTGCTTTATAAGTTGTAGTAGTAGTAGTGACAGAGAACATAAATCTCTTTTTAATAAAAATCTCTCAGTAGTATTAAATATACAACAACAAATTAATAAGCTTACTAAACTAGTTCCACAAGTAATGTGATATAAAAAGTAATAAGAGAGTTGGATAGAGAATTTGAAATGCAGTCCACATATGATAAACACATACAAATAAGAGGGGGTTAACAAACTTAAGAGAACATTTTGTGTCTGTATAAATGGAGTTAATATATCTTTATACTACTGCTGGTGTTTGTTTCTTCTTTCTCAGGTTGCACACAAAAATTTATGCTCTACAATTTATAAACATTGTACGTGGGGGCCATCCATCGGATACATAGAGTGAAATGCACGCAATTCATAAATTTCGTAAGCAGAGTGAAATCAGTGTTACCGGGATATTCAAACGTTTTGGTACTCGTTAACGTTAAAATTGTATTTGAATTTAATAAAGTCGACGTACGTAAGCCATAATTGTGTTTTTTACGAAATCGTTAGGTTTTTTCAAAATCAGTAAAAGAAAAATATCTATACACAAAACGAAGTTAAAGAAAAACAACAACAAAAATAAGTGAAACAAATACGGAGGGAAAAAATTACAAAAAGGAAAGAGTTTTTTTCCTTTTGGCCAACAAAATAAAACATAGAACGGGTGAGAAGTAAGCGGCAGTTGGAAAAAAATATATAATTTACGAAAATAAATTTGGTTAAAAAAGTATAAATTAAGGCAAGAAAAGAATAATTTAAAAAAATAAAAATTAAAAAAAACCTATGGATTCATAAAAAATTAAAAAAATTTTACAAAATTTACATAAATGTTTAAAATTTAGAAAAAAATAGAAGAATCAAACAAAAAATTTTTAAAAGTGAACAACTTTAAAATACTTAATAATGAAAAGAAAAATATATATTAAAAACCTTACGTGCTGTAGTTAGTCAGAAACAAGTGTGCGAATTTTAAAAAGTGTAATAAAAAATAATTTTTCTCTCTGAAAAATATTAAAATTGAGAAATTAAATTAAAGAAATTTTAAAATCTTAGTGTCGCTACTACCACCATAACCACAACTTAATTCTTTTAAAACAAATTATTAAACGAACAAAATCTTAAGAACCAAAACAACCATTACGAAAAGATTGTACAAAGGATTACTACCATTACTCTGATTAATATTACAACAGCAACAGGAAAATTATACAACTAAAAGAGAAAAACAAAAAGTAATACTCCTTTAAAATACTTTTTCTTTATATCATAATTTGCAATCTACTACATATGCTCTGAATTTAAGCAACAAAGAGTGAGTTTCTTTTATGGAACCTTTAGCAAATTAAAAATATTAAAATAAATAAATAATTAATATATTTTGAAATTTTGACAAAAAAAATATATTTTTTCAATATTTTATTTGAAATTTGTCTACCATGTAAAAACAGGTTTAAGTGTTATGGGTCTATAAACAAAATAAAAAACTTGGCTGTTTAAGTAAAGCAAACTTACAATGCTTTTTTGTGTAGCAAATATGCATAAGTGTAGCAACTGCCACTTTCATGTAATTTTTTATTGTGACGTAGCAAAATGTAGTAAATATGATAGGTTTGCTACGCTTGCAAGACTTTGGCCTGTTTGTAACAAAGAGTGATTTACCCTGATACAAAAATTAAATTTTTTATACTGTGCTTTATCGCTAAACAAAATTCGCTTACGAAAGTTGAAAAAATTGAAAATTAAAAAATAATTCACTTATGAAAAATGAAAATTGCACTATTTTCAAGCGTTGTTCAGACGTGAGTCTATTCATGATGAATTGCCAAACTAAACTGAGAACAAATCACTTAACAGCTGTTAAATCGATTGCCATCTTGAAAAGTAATGTCAACTTAAAGTTCTATACCTCTATAAAAAACACGCTTTACATATCAATATCTTGAAGATTCAATTGATTGAATTAATATGAAGGTCTAAATATAGGTTTCTAAAGGTTCATAAGTTTGAGTTGACGACTCTGCTTTATTTGATAGCCGATTTAAAATCTGATAGTTGCTTTTTGTTTAGTCAGGTTTGACATTTCATTATAGATAGACAACGCTTTCAACTTGTTGAAATTTATTATCAAAATAATTTTTCTGTTCGTCAAATTCATCGTGTACTTCATCTATTTGATGACGTATATAATCGTCCATCAAATCCAATCGTCCTTCAGACCAAGATCGGGTGACTTAATCGCATTGGATTATTTTATTTGGGACTATTTTTTTTCGAAGTCGAATGGTCCCACGACTCATTTGCCCTCACCCGACCGCGAAGGACTCTTCTCGTGACGTGAAGACACGCACACACTACAGTCCTAACTTTAGTGTATATAAGTAAAGAAGATATGACAACGAAGACATGAATCAGCTACAGAACTTAATCACAAACTGAACAAAAAAGCAATTGATATACTAATACCTAAAGTTAATAAAACTATAATATGCAGGAATTAATTATGAAAATACATATTAAAAAATTTATAAATCAATGTTAGAGAGCAAACTACGTTTAATATTACTACGTCACAGTTAAAATCAATAAACGTAATGTAAGTTGTAACAGTCTATGAAAGGGAAACAAATTCGCATAATTCGTCCTGTAAAAATTAAGTGCAAGATAATAGCGGGAATATCTAGCAGGGATTCTAAAATTCACCTGCAATAGGTTGCAAGTAAAACTAATACCCAGAACTGCCCTTCTAGGCTCTAATGTAGGAATTTTAATCAGGCCCGAAGGAAATCCATCAACATAATGCCAACGAAAGCCACCTAAACAGTATAATAAAATCTGCTCCTGAACTGATACAATTGAATCAATATGACTCTTATAATAAGGATTCCTAATAACCGCGGAATACTTCAAAATTGGTCTGACAAGTGATATGTATATATATTTGTGACATAATATAAGAATCTGAAAACTCCCTGGACCACTTGTAACAAAACCAAAAACAGCCAGAGCTTTACTAGTCGTCATGCTAATATAATCAGGAAATGACAGTTTCCTCTCCAATAACACACTTAGATCAAGGAAGGTAATGGTCTCTAGCTTGTAAGAATTAATTGTATACCTGAATAGTTGAAATCCATCAAATTAATCATGCACCAATCATGCGCCAAAAACATCAATACTTCGTTGCAGAACATTCTGCCCAAAAATATCATCAGAAGAATAAAATAATTGAACATCATCAGGAATAACAATAAGGAATAACAAGAACAAAACTGGACCCAAATGGCTAACCTACGGAACTCAGTAAGAAAGAAACATACACGTTCTTAGACAACATATTTCGAAAAAAAAAACTCTCTGTGTCCTGAATGAGAGGTAAGAGTCTATCCAATGCTGAAGACTATCAGGAATTCCAATCAGAGCAAGTTTATGAAGCAAAATCCCATGATCAACTTTATTAAAGACCTTACAAAAGTCAGTATAAATAACGTTTGAGCACCTGCAACAAAACCCCTAAAGATCCTCGTTACTGCCGATCTACCCTTGAAAAAACCGTGCTGAGAGGATGAAAGAGACGATAATTCGTCTGGAAATAGACGATAATTCGATATTTTCGATCTACTACCCGACTTATGTAAAGGAAAAATAATAATAATCTCTAAAAGCTTATTGAAGATAAACGCCAAGGGACTACTTAAAACATTAGCACAACACTGCAAGACACAGGCAAGAACACCATCAGGTCCTGGCAAGTATGTAGATTTCAGAACAGTCCAAGCATCAAATTCATGAATATTAGAAATTGACACGCTTACCACAAAATATGAATATGAAAAATTTCCCTCCCATTTCAGTGGGAATCGTAGATGATTTGCGTTTAAAACGAATGAAATCGTAAAACGATTTCAGGTTACTACTAAAATTAGACTTGACTCAATTCAAATATTCCATATCGACGCAGAAGTACATATATATCGACTGGGCCATCTTTCTGTTAAAATTTGAACCAGCGGTTATTTCGAATCTGGCAATACTTATGTCATTCTTTTCTGCCACAAAATTCAGTATATTATCTCCACTGAACGAAATGAATCGTTTTACGCTTGAGCAACATTGGGATTTATTGGAAATTTATCATCACTTAAGATCATCTTTTCGGATGAAGCTACTTTATCTTAGTGTGTAAGTTAATAAGCGAAATTACCGTATTTGGGGCTCAGAAAATCCAAACGTAGTCTTACAGAAGCTAATGCACCTATTACAAATGACTGTTCGGTGCAACTTGTGGAACGGATGCATCATTGGCCCATATTTGATATTTCACAACCATTGCAGACACCTATCGCACCATGATAACCGATTTTTTTTAGTCTTGATGTGAACGATGTTTGGTTTCAACAGAATGGTGCAACTTGCCACACATCTCATGCCACAAGCGATTTATTACGTCAAACGTTTGATGGCCGTTTAATTAGCCGAAATGGTGATGTCAGTTGGTTAGACTATTTTTTGTGTAGCGCAGTTAAAGGCAGGTGTTATACCCACAAACCAGAGACAATTGAGCATTTGAAGGCCGACATACGTGATGCCATTGCCGAGATATAACCACGTACACTCGAAAAAGTATTCAAAAATTGGTCCGATCGAATAGGGTACCGCGGCAATCATATTAATAAAATAATATTTAATTTTTAACAGGAACAATTGCACTTCACAACGAATAATTAATGTGGCAAAATTTCAAACCTTGTTGTTTTATAGCATTTTTAAATTTAAACTTTTAAATCACCCGCCAGATTATATGTATGAGTATATAAAAATGAGTTGTCCCATGTTCGTCATTTTATAACTCGAGAACCACTAAACCGATTTACAATTCAATTCATGCGATAGAAATTTGCAGTTTAACTGATGGGCGGTGCCACAATCATATAAATTTTATTTATATGTTTATATCTTCAAAACGGTAATAGTGGGCAGAACTTGATTAGTGGGAGTTACACCTTCCACACAAAGTAAATATTTTGTATATCTTGGGAACGGTAATAATAGAAACCTCTGAATTTGGTCTAAATAACTTCGCAGTCACTTTACATCATCAGTCGAAATATGATCGAAATTGCATAACTGGGTGTGGCAGCTCCCATACTTTGGTATATCTAGAGAACAGTAGTAGTGAATATTTCTGAATTTGGTGTAAGAAACTTTGTGGTTAATATATATCATCACCAATACAAAGCAAGTACTGATTTTTATATATCTCGAGAACGTTTAGAAGAGCAGTTACTGAACTTGATATAAGCGATTTGGTAGTCAATACAAATCATCAGTTGAAAAATAGACGAAATTGGATAAGCAGGCATGGTACCGCCAATGTAATGTGAATGTTGATTTTTGTGTATCCTGAGAACTTTTAAAGTGGAAGTTTCTGAATTTCGACTAAATGACTCGGTAATTAATACAAATCATCAGTCAAAAATTGGGAGGAATTGTATAAATGGGTGTGGCGTCTCCCATATATAAACTATTAATTTGTTTATATCATGTGAACGGTAATAGTAAATTTGGTTTAAACAACTTCTTGGCCAGGATACATCCGTCCATCAGTCCACAACTGGACGAGATTGAATAAGTAGGAGTGGAAGCTTCCATTCATACTAAACATGAGATTTTGCGTAAGTGGAAAAAGGTAACTATTAATGTTTGTGATTTATCCATATCAGTTAAAAATTGAGAGAGATTGGAGCAGCGGGTTTTGCACAAAGCACACCTGGTAAAAGCTATTTATATACGCTTTCTTATCTATATAACATATATAAAAAAAGTTGTTCCAGCAACACAAGAAGGGTGCTCTAGTATAGATATAGATTTCTGTGCCACGCCGTATTGGTAAAACTGGTGAAATATTGCTACGTTTCAGCTGAAAAAGGTGCGCAGCAAATACACTCGGGTACCCCGGTACCGGAGCCTACGTGTATAAATGCTGTTATAGAAAAAAAATATAATTGTTGTTTTTTTCGGGTAGGCAACTAGGATTGATTTAAATTCTTATTTTCCTCTTTTTGGAAAAGTGCTCCTATTTTTCCTCTTATATTTCTTCTTGCATTTTTTTTATTTGGTGTAGGTTTTCTTCCTTTTATTGTTTTTTTTTTTAAAGTTAAACGAAATCTTTTCTGCTAGAAAATTTTTCCCAGCTCTTTATGTATTTCATGCATGTATTTCAGATTTGGTTAACCTCAAACAAATTGTACAAATATTTTTAATCGAACAACACACAACAAATTGACATTGATTGATCAAATCTTAGAGCAATTGTATATGTTTTTAAAAGAAATATTAAAAAAAAAACAAATTCTCATATATGAAATATGAGAATATTTCAATATGACAAGACAAGACCCATAAAAAAATCCACTTTAAAAAACTACAACTTCAAGAAAAAGTGACGTTTTGTTAAGCATTTCAAAGGATAGTAATTGATTTTTCACGCTCTAGGCAAAAACAAGGATATACAATAAGCGTTTAATTTGAGATTTTTCAATATTTTAATTATTCAATGGTATAATTACAATGGTATCTCTATATGTAAATTTAATTTTTTTAAACATTATAAAATAAAATATTTTAAATAAATTGAAAATATGTATCAATTTCTCGATTTTTGTTCATTTTATTTATTTTTCTTCATATACTGTATTTGGTCTCTGGATAATAATTTCTTACAGACTAAGTGTGTTATTTATATGTTATTCGATTGACTCAACTTTAACAAGTTAACAAGTAAAAATGTGTAAAGTAATAATTACATCGATGTCACCACTTCTTGAACACGTTTGCCTAAAAGCTCTCCAGTTTTCAAAAATATTGCCATCAAAACCCAACTGGTGTGGTCTACGCGCATTAAAAGAGTTTAGTGTATTTCCACCAGTAGCCATCTCGTATTTCTCTTCAAGTTCAGCTTCTGTTTCTTATTTATTCTTCTTAAATCTTGTATTATACATTTATACCGGTTGCACGATGTGCTATTTATATGTTATTCAGTTTTCGATTGACTCAACTTTTATTTCATATGATTTTTATACACATTATTGGCAAGTAATACTAAGTTAACAAAATGTTAAATAACAAGTAAAAATGTGTAAAGTAATTATTATATTTATACAACACCATGAGCTACCAGCTACATATGCCATTGACTCTGAGCTAGAGAACAAAACAAATTATTTTTTCTTGCAATTTTATAGAATTTGGTTCTTCTGTAAATCTTAAAATTAGAAAGTTATACTAAAATGTGGTCCAACCATAATGCACTATGTTAATTTTGACGTCAAGTTTTTTGCAGTTTTTTTCATTCTGCAGAAAATATTGCTGTTGTTCGTACTTTTTCGAAAATGAGGTCAGTCAAGCAGGTGAATAGTGGATACGTACCTTGACGATATGTGGTTCCAACAGGATGGTGCCACTTGCCACACATCCTGCGAAATAACGGCTCTTTTGTGAAGGAAACTCAACGGCCGAGTTATCTCATATCGTGTTGATGTTAATTGGCCCCCACCATTATGTGATTTGACACCGTTGGACTTTGGTTTAGTTTAAAAAGAAATAATTTACGTCAATAATCCAAGAGCAATTTAAGAGCTAAAGGATGAGATAACTCTGCATATTAACGACATTGAACCTCAACTATGTCTCAAACTCATCGAAATATGGACTGACGGTGTGGCACTGTAGCCGTAGCAAGCATTCGACCGGTATTTTGTTTCTCACATAGTTGTTATAGATCCTTCTATCATAATGAACAATATTAAGGTAATTCTCTAAAAATATTTTATTTGATATACAATTAACATCGTGCATTTTGGTTAGACCATCCTTTACTACAAACGCAGTTTTCTTTCTGGCCTTCCTTGTATATTCGTGTAAATGTCCAAGATTCGAAGATATTAAAATACGTTTATTCGTATTTGTCCATGTAAAAAATTTATGTGGTGTCTGCTTTTAGTATCAGAAGATGCTGTATCTGCAACTTCACTACCTAGTATTCCTAGGTGTGTGGATCAATAAGATTTTCATTCCGTCTTAATTTATAATGTGGACATTTCTGAAGTTTTGTTTATTATTACAAGGGCTGAAAAGCCCTGGGTCTAACAAATAAAATACTTATTTTATTAAAAATTAGCTTTATTCATCAACGTAATCTCCATCACGAGTAATGCAATCATTTTAGCGCTGTTCTAACATTTCAATACCACTTTTGTAAAACGATTTATCTTTTGCCTCAAAATAGGCCTCGGTTTCAGCGAAATTCGAAATTTCCTATCGTCGAGCATTTTTTTGAGGTCTGCCAACAGCCAGTTGTTGCTGGGAGCCAAATCGAGCAAACACGGTGGATGTGGGAACAAATCGAAATTCAATTCATGTAGTTTTGCCAATGTTTTAGAATCATCAACATGTTCTTGTTTTTATTCAAAAGTGAGCAAGCGCGGCACCCATTTTGAACAGAGCTTTTTCATTGTCAACTGCTCATGCAATATAAAGCCAACACAATCTTTTAATACTTTCACGATATCAGCTAAGTCAAAAGAATTTTGTGGAATTTTTAATGTTTTCTGGTGTTACGGCATCATTTGGACGTCCACTGTGTTCTGCATCATCGGTGTCTCTACGACCACGTTTGAAGTAGGCATGCCAATGTTTTATTGGTATTTTTTCCCATCAAGAAGCAGTGTAGAATTAAACACTAAGTTGTTTTGTTCTGAAAATAACAAAAGTAGTGACACTCTTAGCGCAATAACTCACAAACTAATTAATAGAATATCACTAAGTTTTAATAGCTGGCTTTTGCAAGTTAACACTAACTGAAAAAGAGGTGAATGAAATAAGACTACCGCCATCTATGTGTTAGGACTGGGACATTTCAGCCGATGTGTTAGTTAAGAACTTAAAAAGGCTTGTCAATGAGAGAGTATCGTCATAAGTAAAGTCACAAATGCCTTTACTATCGCCAATGTTTAAGCCGTAAAGTTAGATCAGTAGCTGTTAATGTATCCGGCTCCTATAAAGACCCCCTTTCGGCAAACTGTTGCAAACGTGGTTGGGCAGATGGTTAAGAATCATCCGTGAATAAAAGATTTAATTTTTTCTTTAGGAATTGATCAGCTAGCTATTGAATGTTTGTTTTTATACTGTGGCAGGAGTATAAGCTTTAGCGAGAACAATCATTGATTTATGCAAGCCTTTTATCAATATAATATATTCAATAATACCTTCAATTCCAGTTGATGTCATATGTTTGAATATATTAAATACTTCCTGATATAAAATTTAGTTTTGACCAATAGTAACCTTTTAAGTAAGAAAGCGATACGATCTTTAATAAGTCGTAAATTACTTTCAATTCAAATATTTGGCCTTGTTGATCTTATTGGTCTACGATGCTGCGATAAAATGCAAAATGATATGATGTTTTGGTTAATTTGATATGAGATGGTGCACGCCAGCCATATATTGAAAGAACAGAATCTGGATTGGAGTGTGCTCCGAGCTCTAAGTTTCACAGTTAAGTTTTAAATAACTACAAAACTGTTGAAAATACAAAAAAATGGTGTTCAGGTGATTTATAGAAAATTTTGTTCCTAAGCGTAACTGCACTAAAATCGGTCAAGTCGTTTTCAAGTTATGATAATATATATTGATACTTTGGGCGAAAAATTTTCCACACGCATAAAAAAAATATGACCCGATGGAAAAACTTAAAAACGGATTTGAATTCAGCGCATCAAAATCATTATATTCCATATAGTTCTTTGCAGTCAACCAGTGTAATTCGTTGCTATACTTCAGTAAAATAGACGTAAGTTTTTTTATTTAACAAAAATCGTCATTTTGAGAGCAAAAATCGTCAAGTCGTCATTTGGTTGTTTTTGGTACCTAAAGGCGTCAATATAACGATAAATCGTTACATCTGGCAGTGTACACGACCCTTACTATAAATTGGTTATTGAAACTATAGAACAGCACTGGAAAAAATATATCGAAAGATATATAACGGAATGATTTTGCTGAAAAATTATGAAAAATGACGTGTTTTTGTTAGGTCTGCTACTTATGGAACTGCACTCGTACTTGTGTGAAATTAAATTTTATTTTAAAGTATTAACAGTTTTTTTCTTTTTTTTAATATATTCATTTCTTATATTTCTTTTAATACCATTAACTTTTTGTTCAAAATAATTCATACTTTCTGTTGCTTTTATTTGTCATGTCCCAAGACAATTCTTTTTACACGTCTTGACACTTCTGTTTAACTTTCAAACACCAACAGACCGACAGACAGAGAGACACTTAACGTAAAATGAAAATGTTTAAAAAAACATTTACTTTAGAATTTACTTGAATTTTTTGTTTTTTTTTTTTAATATTGAAAAAAATTCAAAAAATTTTATATTGATGTGTGTATGTATGAGTATGAATAAATAAAATAAATGGATGTATGGATGAATGAATAAATGAATGGTTACTGTAACGTAGTAACACACGTTATCCTTTTGTTTAATACTCTCTGAGCTCAAATGCATACAAACAATACACGCATTAAACGCATTTTCCCTTATGCGATCTCACGTTTTCATACGCAAAACAAAATCTCACTGGATTAAAAAATACAGAGCAGAAACGGAACTTAACTGAAGGGAAATATCATGTGTTTTAAAGCCTAAATAACAGATAAATTTTAGATAGATGGTTAGTGGCAGACTGGCTCATAACACTTAGCGTTGTCAGGCATCGGCAGCAATAATTTGAGGAGTTATAACATGAGAAGGAAAAGAACAAATTAAAAACCTATTAAATACGTGATGAAATATTATGTAAAAATGTAAGGAAATTAAAAACCGATATTAAGAAAATAAAGGGTCTTTTTATAAAAACCTACAAATTGTTATTTAAAACAAATATTCTGCTTGAAAAGATCCTATGGCCTTTGAAAAACTCTTAAAAGTGATATCTGATAAATAGTAACTACTACGGTCATCTGATGTAGACCGCCACTATCATGTTAGGCGAATTTTGATTCATTTCTGATATTATTTCATTATTGGCATAAGTTCTGTTGACTTTCAATAATTTAAAGGCCGTCGTATTGTTAGCATTACGATAGGAAAATAGTCAGTAGGCATCACTATCTTGCAAGCCAAGAAACAGAGCCATTTCTTGACAGAATACGGTCACCAAAATTACTTTTCATTAATAGATTATTTTCCTGATATGTATGATATGAATGGCTTGCGGATGCTTTACAAGTTGTTTACGCTTAACTCATTGATTAATTAGAAGCACAGCTTATGCAGGATATTGTATACAATTACGGTCGTTTTTCTCTCATTTTCTAAAATATGGACTAACAATGTCATAGTTTTATAAATACACTAGAGTGATCACCCCTATGTTGCTGGGAGCATTTGTGTTGTACCTGCTTTTTTACTGATGTATATATATAAAGAAAACTTTATATGATAAGACCAATACTGACCTATGCTTTCTTAGCTTGTTGGCTTAGAAAGGAGCAGGACAGTATGAAAGCTCTGCTGGCGATGGTCCATCGCCTTACTTGTGTTTCAATTGCAGGTGCAATCGTGCACTTACGTCCATTGCACATCTCGGATATAGAGGAGCAAAGATGGAGGGAGGGAAAGATGACTACATGTTGTGGCACATGAGGATATTAATGGAGATCCCTTTGTTGGTATAAATGATTATAAATATATCACCTACTTTGATGTTGGACAGTAGAGTTTATGGTTGGACAAATTGTGGTGGCGTAACATCATGGACCACGTTTGGTTCACCAATGGATCAAAAGAGATTACCGGTTGAACTGGTTGGTCCCATTTTCCAAAGAGCATTTGCAAGTACTCTTCTGGTTTTCAGGCGGATCTTTACATCATATTCACTTTCGTAAGGGAATGAATATATGAAGAGAAAATCGAAGGGTTTGAGTATTTATGTGATGTCAGATGGTTAGCCAGGCTTGTAATGAACTGCATTATATCTCTTAATGAACTTGACGTTCTAGCCAATATTACTATACTGGGTTCACGATCGTGTGGACCATTCAGGGAATGAAAGTGTTAGTTTTTTGGCGAACAGGAGAGCCCGCCGGTTTTTTTGGCCTAAAAAATTTTTCGCTGGCGTTGTGCGATTCACAAAAGGGAGAATTGTCTACTGGAGAAATTCACTCGGTTTTATAGGAATACCTTCGGTATGAGATAAGCAGAAGGCTTTTGCTGCTCAATAAGAGCGGGATCAGGGTACTAATGGTTTATTTAGCGGGCATTGTGGCCTTAGATACCATCAGTGTGTTTTCGAAAATGTTTAGGATGATCGATGTATGTTCAAACATCTGAACATGCACTGTGCGAGTGTCCAGCTATTTCGGTCCAGAGGATGAGGGTCTTAAACATTGTTAGTGCAATTAAAGAGTAGAAAATAAAGTCGACGTTAACACAAGAAGCAACCATTACCGTTGAAATTTTTTTTCTCAACTTCTAGCCCCTAGCTAGCAACGCTTTAGAAAGCCCTCAATTGTTAAAACATAACAAAAATATAACATTTATTAGATATTTTTATTTATATTAAAAATTTATGGTATTTTAACATAAAGTAAATCCAATTGTAATCAAAACAAAAACAAAATTTTTGAGAATTTAGAAAATTTATATAAATTATTAAAATTTATTTTGAAAAAAAGAAACACAAAATAAATTAGAATGTCATACTTATTATATAAATAAATGTCTAATGATAATAATTATTGTAATTAAATACGTTACGCACTATTTGCAGTGGAAAATAATGGTTATTAAAAGGCAACAACAATAAGTTTGTGTTAAATTTAACCCAAAATAATACATAAAGTTTCACAAAAGTTTTACATTCAAAACAAGCCGTATAACATAATTTTTTTTAGGTTAATTAGGACTACTTTAAGATTAGAACTTTTCTATAGAAATTCAGGTAGTTTCGATATAAAGGGTCCGCCTTCTAACGTTTTTTTTTTTCAACTAGTGCTTATTTCGTGAATGGTAACACTTAGCTCATGTCTGACTTGACATATAATTAGTTTTATCCTTCCGCTGAACGAAAATGGTTGTGTCTACGCTTGAAATATTGCGACATTACTTTGAAAATCATGGTAATGTTGCAGATGAAGCTCATTTTGATCTTGGCGGGTGTGTAAACAAGCAAAATTGTCGCATTTGGGGCACAGAAAACTCGCACGCATACATTGAAAAGCCGATACACCCAAGACGAGTCACTGTTTGTTGCGAATTTTGGTCCAGAGGCATAATTGGGCCATTTTTCTTCGAAAATGAGCAACGAGTGGCCGTTACAGTCAATGGCGATCGCTATCGGGCCATATTGAACGAATTTTTGTTCACAAAAATTAAAGAGGGGGATATTAGCAACATTTAGTTTCAACATGACGGCGCTCCGTGCCACACAGCCGAAGCTACACTCGATGTTTTGCGCCCTGTTTTTGTAGATCGCAGTATCAGCCGCAGAGCTGATGTCGTTTGGCCACCTCGGAGCTGCGGTTTGACACTGTTGGACTATTATTTGTGGGGTGCCGTCAAAGATAAGTGTTACGCCAACAAGCCAGAGACAATTGACGCTTTAAAGGACAATATTCGTGAAGCCATTTGTGAAACACAGCTGCACACAATCGATAATGTGTTTAAAAATTGGACCGATCGTGTAGGCTACTGCATGGCCAGCCGAGGCAGCCATTGGAATGAAATTATATTTCATTATTAACCGGAAGTATTGTACTTTCAAATAAAAACAGAAATTTGAGAAAATATTCAGCATTTTTTTTTTGTATAGCATTAAAAAAAAATATATATATTTGGCGGACCCTATATATGTATCTAAATTTCTTTTTACTCTTTTTCACTTACATTTTTATTAAATTTTTATAACCAACGTTTTTTTTTTTTCGTTAACCACCTCTGGCCTCTTTTGTGTTAACAATAAAAGTCTAATTTCATGTACTGTACTGTGCGTTTTATGTGAATAATTCAAACAAAGGACAAAACCAATATTTTATTTATAACAATAGAAATGAAAATAAAAAATTAATTATTTTTATAGACATTATCAAATTTCAAAATTGTGGTTGAGTATTTTTTGTTCTAATTTTTTGGAAATCGATAAATCGTTTCATTTATTGTACAAAAAAATAAATTACTGTTTTATTGTTTCTGCCATAAAAGTTGTAAAAATTTTAAAATGCCGAGAATTTTAAATTGATGACGAAATAAGTAAAGAAAAAAAAACTGAAATTATTAAACATACGAGCTCGTATGTGCTCATTATTAAGCCATCGAATTGAGAAACATGATTAATGTCATGAAACATTATTAATGTCACGATAAAAGTCAATAGAATTTGAATTACAAAAAACTAGACATTCAAAAGCTAATTTTCTAGCCGAACTTTCGTTCGATTGATATTTAATCAGCCCCATAGATGTTTGTTGCTTCGGATGTTGAGCCAAATGATGATATTTGGTGTTTGTCATCAGGCCATCAAACTCTAACTCTATTCTAACAGATACAGTGTAAATTTTATTTGTGTTGGCCAGAGCGCACTTTTTAAAAGTTGTTTTTGAAATGTAAAGGGTGTTCCAACCATAATGCACGATGTTAATTGTAATTCACACCTTAACGTCAACTTAATTTGACATCTCTTTGTATCAGTTTTGGACAAATTCAACCGTGGGAGGTACACAATTGAGCCGCGCGATAAGATGGTTGAATACTTTTACTAAAATCAACGTTCAAATCAAAATTCATTTCGTGCACTACGTAATTTTTTTTTCCGGGTCTATAGGTTCAAATTGGGTCTATAGGTTCTATTTTTAGCCACCTTTACTAGAAATGAGTACTATTCATTCACTTATTAAAAATTTTTTTCACGTAAATGTTTCCCACCTGCGCCGTAGATAGAAACTTTCTCTAGATACATGTTACGAATCTTTTTTAAAACTGAAAAATCAAATAGCAAAATATCGATCCTTTGTGTGATCAACATATACCTCTGCTTTGTTAGCTGTTTGAATTTTTATACGAATTACCACATTTACATGGCATCATTGTAATTCGTTTTGAAGGTTCTTATTCTTTTTCTTGTTATTTTGATATATTGCCATATTATTTGCTGGTTAATTAATATTTTTTATTTTTATTAATTCAAATGGTAACTGAAGGGGAATTACTTACAATTTGTGTAATTTACAATTAAAATTTTGAATGGGTCATAATGTAATTCTATTCATAATTGGGGGTTGAAGTGAAGTTAGCTGACTGAAAATCTGACTGTAGTGTAGATAATCAAAAAGTAAGTGGCATCAGTGTTCTATTAAAAGTTACTAAGCTTGTGGTACAAAGAAGCGACGAACATTAAACTGGTCTCGTATACTAATTTAAATATTTAATTTAAACTTAAATATTTAATTTAATAAAATATTTTTCTTAAATCGGAAATCGTTTGTTTGTTTTACAATATTTTCCTCTTCAAAATAAAACGATTTTTGAATAAACCCTACGTTATTTGGCCATCTTTAACTTATGTTAAAATAAATTTAATCAATATTTACATTTTCAAAAAAAGAAGCGGATATGTTCAAATTAAATTTAATAAATACTATAAATTTTATAGCTTTGTTTATAATTTTAAGTAGGTGCATACTGAAGAACTAAAATAAAAACCATTACAATTTAAAAGTGTTTTTCTGATACGTAAAACGTCATATGGTATAAAGTTTTGGGCTATTGAATGCTACATAAACAGATGAAATGGTTTTCAAAATATCAGCCATAATTTAAACAAATATTTATGTATGTAAATAACATACAAACACCAAATATGCCTATTCGTTATAATTCAAGGCACTTATAAAGCCTTAGTTATTTTTTTTTTACTAAAGAAAGTAAAATCTCTGTTTCTTCTTTAAGTGCTCTTTGGCTGTTTTTTTCTCCTTCAACTGTTTAACTGGGGTGTCTTTTTTCATATTATTTAAGAGTTTATTAAGATCTTAAATCCAAAAATTAAGGTAATTAATCCAAAGACCTAAAGCAGTTATGGCTGCTTATGAAATTCCTTTGCTTTTACGAGAGGCTTTACCTCTAAATGTAAGCACTATAGGGCTTTTAATGAATGTTTGCCTAGGCATGCATTATAAAATTATGTCTTCTTTTATTTGCTTAATAAATTCTGAATTTTTTTCTTAGGAAAACATTTAAGAAACACAATTTTATTATGGCTTTACACTTTTACACTCAACAAAAAATAATAATAAAGAATAAAAAAGTTCTTTCTCCCAACTTCGGCAAAAGAGTTGTTTGTTTGTCACTTGGTTCGAAAAAGTAATAAACATTTTTTTAAAAAGTCAATAACCTATAAAAATCTGTTGACAGACGATATTAAACAAAAATATATCAAATTACACGATAAACGTAAATTTTACTTTTTGTCATATTTGGTTTAAAACAAAAATATTTTTTCTCCAAATTATCATAAATTTTAAGTAAAAGAAAAAAAAACATATTTTGTTTTAAATAAACGAAAAAAAAAATACACAAATAATTTAAATGAAACCATAAAAAATATGATTTTATTTCTTAAAATAAAAATTTAAAAGCTAAAGCTATTGTCGGCCAAGCTTAATATGTTAAATTAGACCTTTTTAATACTTTTTCTTTGATAACAAGTGCCATAAAATTTCTGAATTGATCACTTTGACTAGAGTGGTTTGAAACTAGGCATGGAGTTAATTTCACGTTGAAATAAGCCAAATGTTCGTCCCTAGAGTTTTGAATTTTATTTTCTTATTATTTATTAATTTGTTTAATATATTAAGTTGTATTTAATATATCGAAAAATTATTCTCTTCCATCAGGTACATATTATGTACACATTCAAGCCCATTAAAATTTATTTTAATCTCTGTACCAAAGAGCAGCAATGAATACTGAAAACATGAGTATACTCGAACCATTATTCATAAATTGTTATGAATGTAACAATTCATTCATTGCAATGGATACTCATAGACATTCATACTCTAATTCAGCGTCAGGCAAACTATTATTAACGCATTTCACAATTGTGGTAGTAATTTGAGAGACACTCACTTACGCCACTTTACACTGTATTTTTCCATTTATTTTCTTTTTAATTCTCTTTGTTAAATTTTGCCTATGCGTGTGAGTACGTACATGTGAAAATAAAGGAAAAGAGCAGCTCTTTAGACTTTAAGCTTTAGAATCTAAAGTTGGACGTTTTCTTCATATTCATACCTATCAACATTTTCGGCGTTATTGATTCATACTCATCTGCACTCATTGTGCGTAGACGATACAAAATGAGTATAATTAGAATATCAACATTTTAATACTCATTATATTCTTTTTCTTTAATATATATGAATACTCATGAATTATGCAAATCATTTATGAGTATTTTATATATATATATATATATATATATATATATATATATATTATATATATTTTACATATATATTCAGAAGAAATGAAAACTGTACGTGTGGGCTCCATCGGGTAATCCTGTTGAAACACACTGTTTTCTTGACCAAGTGTGGTCAGTTTTTAATCCTCATTAAATCAACTCAATTCTTATTCTTTTGAAAATAGTTAATTATACCACGTGCCTCACAATAAACGTCTGCAATGACTTTATCGACTGACGAAAACCTTGTTTTATTGACGTCGATTCGCCCCAAATAAACCCATTGCTACTTGGTCTCTGGTGTATTGTGGTGGATCTACATTTGTTCTATGGCTACGAATTAAACTTGTCCACTTTTCGGTTGAACAATGACAAACATTATTATGAGGTTGTCACACGATTGCCTTTGTGGTCGACTGTGAGCCTACGCGGCACCCGTCTTGCTTTCTTATAGTCAAGTGAGTTGTCTATGGTTTCAACAACCTTCCGCATCGATCTCCAAACACCATATCTTGAATGTTTCAACTTTCTCTTGCGTAGAGACCTCAACTGAGCGTTCAGAACGTTCAGCACTTGCGTGCTTTTACGGCCACAACAACTTACAGTAAACCTCTTAATTTACTATTAAAATTAACGATTCAGAGTTCTTGTTGAATTAATGAACCTAAGCCTTGGTTAGTTTTATTTCGCAAAAAATAATACTCACTTTTTCCCAATTTCTGCTCAACTCACATGGTAGTCTTCTATCCATGGCTGTCAAACACATAATAATGCAGTTTTTTTAATTTTGACAGGAGGCAACTGACAGATGCCTGTGACAGAATCAGTGTTGCCACGGACTTATTAGCCCACCCTCGTAAAAAAGTTCATACATTTCCTTTCGAATAAAGTCGATTTTTAATATGTAGTCTGCTTAAAGTTTCAGTGCTTCATACATATTATTTCCCAAATAACTTCAAAAGTCCTCGTTAGGTTCTAAATTCAATTAGTTTAGATACAACTTTTTCAAAGCCCACGATTCCACAAAGTATCGAGCATCGTATTTGCCATACGGAAATAAATTTTGAAAGTTATTTCGCAACTAATATTACTTTTTAATGCTGTATCGCCGATTAAGAGGCGTACTCCATTCTCTAGATATTGCTTTGATTTGAAACACTTGTTCACATGTTTTATTTCCTTCGTTATCTTCTTCACCGTTATCATTCGGATCGTCTTCTACACAGAGCTTCTTGTGGCTTCCGGTCTAAAACTTGTCAGACAATGTTATTTGGATGTGTCCGCAGTGGACGTAGCCATCTTACATTTTATTAATATTTATTTAAACATTTTTCGTTGACGAGAGGCAATGTTATGTGGGTATTTAGTGTATCGGAGTGGAGCCTCGTTATTGCCTATCAAAGATTCTTAGCTTTTCTATTCCAAGAGGTGGTGTTGCCTGACTTGCCTATGAAGTCTATGTAGTAGGGGTTGTTGTCGTTTTTCCTTATTTAAAGAGATAACCCCATTACTTTTACTGGCTCTCACTCTCCAATAATTTAATTTAAAATAAACGAAATTTTAATTGAAAACTCTACTCTTCTTTCGCTCTCTGTCAAGTAATAAATCACAGGTTTTAGTAGTCTTGCGGTTTATTGGTAGTGGTCTTAATGTGATTCAATTAAAGAACGTCCAATTAAAGCTATTTACAGAATTTTTTTCAAGACTATAAATAATAAATAATCATTCACTTATAACGAGCAGACTTTCAGTTTTATTCTAAATTATAAATAAACAATTCAACTCAGAGGGAAGCAAACGTAAATGGCCGTAAACGAAGTGTCATTTAAATTGTCAAAATACTTTGATTTATAGAAGGCCATCGTGTAATTCCATAAATATTTAGTTAATGGTAAAATAGACCAACAATAAATTGACCTTAATACTAAATAAATATTAGTTTTGTTAAAAACAAAAAATAAAATAAAAAAAAATTCTGAAAGCAACCAACTGACCAACCAATAACTCTGTATTCAAGCGTCATGTGCCCTTCCGTTAGGTTGCCATCATCATTATTATCATCCCTTGAAAAGTAATCAAATAATAACCATCGTCTTCTATTTGCATAGAAATATTTCCTTTTGAGACTGTACAAAACGAAACATGGTAGGAAAAAAACAAGCGGAATGAGATATTGTTGGTCAAATACCCTGTATAGTATAACTTTTTTTATAGTAAAGTAAGCAAGGATTAATTAAATAATTAAAGGGTCCGGCATCTAACGTTTTTTTTTTTCAACTAGTGCTTATTTCGTGAATGGTAACACTTATCTCATGTCTGATTTGACAGATAATTAGTTTTATCCTTCCGCTGAACGAATATGGTTGTGTATACGCTTGAACAACGCTGGGAATCTGGGCCTGCGATCGACTTCCAGAAGATTCCGATTTTGCCAAAAAAAATCATCTCTTCAAATGAAGCTCATTTTGATCTTGGCGGGTATTTAATCAAGCAATATTCAATAGTTTTTTTTATAACATTTTCAAAAAAAAAAAAAAAATATTATTTGGCGGACCCTTTATTTTACAGCCTCGAATGTTACATTACTTGTATGTCATTCAGTCTTTTCAATGTTAATGTTCACATTTGGAAACATTTTTCGTTATTCGTTATCTTGTTTATAATATAACCCTCAATTACGAGCCGAATTACATAACCCCATATAAAATTTAGGGAGCAAATGACCCAAAATGTAAATAATTCAGTTTAATAAGCTTGCTTGTACTAAGCAATCAATGTAATTTCAATCATAATTCAACAACCAATTTTAAGCTGAGTTACTTAGTTCTCAGTATAAAATTTTAGAAGGAAATCACAAAAATTATAAAAAGTTCAGTTTCAATTACCCTGTGGTGTACTAAAAACGCTAAATATGTTAATTTAATTTCGTAATTTTTTTCATAATTTTAAGACATAGTTTAATGGAAAATAACAAAACAAGAAATAAGAAATAGCAAGAAAAACAAGGAGAATCATCATAACGAATTAAAAAGGTGACATGTGATATACATAATTTAACACCATTTAAGGTCATGATTATTTAATGAGGAAGTTAATAGCGTTGTGTCCGTCATCATTATTCTTAATCGCAGTAAACAGCTAAGAGACCTAAAAAAATGATATCTATAAAGGCTTGCTTGAAACTAGGAGTTACGCTTAATTAACTGCAGCATTAAGTGCAGTACAACTCCACATCGAGTAGTAGACTCGTCTTGCGATTACACCCTTTAAGACTTAGCGTTACAACATTTACTTTAACCAACTCTCACGCCTATCCTCTTTAATTAAAAAAATACATAATAAAACTAAAAATAAACTGATATTTAATATTTTGTTTCAAAATTAAATGTCTTCTAAATTTTATTTAAATATGAATTATTTAAGAAAAATTATATCCGGACCTTATTAGGTTAGTCTATGTCTTAATGCGTTAACTTTAAGCCACAGCTACCACTTGTTCTGATGATATATATATATATGGCATCAGAATTAAGTTTCTTTTTAGAATTAAGCATATTGTGCACTCTATTTGAGCATTATACTATTCCGGAAGCTCTTTGTCCTTTGTTGTCATTACATGGATTCTTAGGATAAATTAGAATCGAGTGGTGGCTTTGTCAAGTCAAAGCTCACTTAAGCAGACGTAGCGTCTAGGTTTTATTTGAAATGAGACCAAGTCTCATATCTGACCTGCCAGATGACTGACACAACTCCCCTGAGTAAGCCAGAAAGCCATGCCGAAAGTCTAATGAATCTAGCAATAATCATGAAACAATAGCTTCGTTAAACTATATTGAGCCAGGGCCGGTCAAGCAAGTTCTCTTCCTTCTCGATCGCTTTGCAAAATTACAGAAGTCATTTGTAGGTAAGCGTAGCTTTTTCACATGCCTAACCATTATTCAATGATCTTTGAGAATAGACACAGTATTAGAGATATTTTTAAGAACTAGCTACAAAATAGTTAATTAGTGAACTTACGTCTAGAAGTGAATTAAGACTCCTTCTCAGTCCAGGATCCGTCAGAGATTAAAATACCCTTACATAATAGTTAGTTTGACTGAGTTGAGAAGTATGGTAGCTAATTGACTGAGATAAGTCCCATTCTTCACTTAGGATGTCGCGAGAATTATGTATCTATTCAGTGTTTTTTTAGAGGTTCATAATTTTGGGTGGGCATCACTGCTTTATTTGCTTCTTGTTTAGTTTGGCTTAACATTTTTTTTTATGAATAAGCTTACACTAGAAGTTGGTGGAGTGGTGTAGTGGTTAAAGCGCGCGCATAACGATTTTCGAGCTTATCTTTGGCGTTGATACCAAACCTTAAGACGAATGATCAGGAGAAAAGCTCCACCAACTGGGTAAAAAATTACAATCCTAAGTAAAGATCACCATCAACACTTAGCAAGCATCTTGACTAATTAAACTGAAACAAAGCGTGTATTATTTGCAAAAAAAAACAAAATGTACTTCCTAGAGGAGTGACGGAGAAAAAAAAAGACTTATACCAGAGCAACGCTAGCGTATTATTAAAGTTTTTTTTTTAATCAAAATAATGGTTCTGTTCATAAAACTTCAAAATTCAAAATGTTGTTCTCCGATGAACCACATTTCTGGTTGAATGGGTACTTAACTATGCGAACTATCGTATTTGAAGTTATGATAATCCACAAGCTTTTGTCGAAACATCATTACATCCATAGAAAATTATTATTCCGTGCGCTATATAGGCAGGCGGAGTCATTGGTCCATATGTCTTTAAAGTGATTGTCAAAATGTTACCGTAGATTTAAACTTGTGTAACTGTAAAGAAACACCTTATATATGTGTTTTATTAAAAAGATATTAATATGACCATCCGGAAGAAGTGTGCCCACTCTAGCAAGTCCACACTATTTCCGTGGATGTTCCTGTGACCAGAAGCCTAAATAAGGCGCACACAAAACCGTTAATTCTTAACCAAAAGACGACAAGACTTCTCTCTTTACAAAACGAAAATCTTGTGAAACTAGACACGGTGCCTAAATAATTGACAGATCACTGACCAATATTTTTTAGGTCTACGTAGCAAATTTATGTCTATGTCTAATCTTATCTGGGCGTTTTTTGCAACCATCTTTTACGAACGTTATGTTTTCTGTACTTTGTCATAAAGTTTGATTGATTGATGGTCTAAGGAGCAGAAAATTGTATTCACGTTTATAATATTACTTCCTAGGCTGGTATGAATCTTTTAATTTTTTTTATAATAACTCGATATATTCTTCAGCATATTGTGCTCATCTCGGGGCACTAAAGTTATAAAATTAGTACAAGTAACTACTTTAGCCACCATGTTCCAGTGTTTCATTGACTTAGACTGTGATGAAGTGGGTGGCTCTAGCTCTTTATTGCAAACATCATTACAAACACAATATACCGTCATCATTTAAGCATGAATTGCTATCCCAACACAATTGTACACTTTTTCCGGCTTATGGTTAAAAGAAAACCAAAATATGAATTATAATTTTCTTAAACCACAGAGACCATGAAATGATTTTTAGAAAGCAAATAAAATTAGATTGTAAGTTCATTTGTTTAAATAACCTTTTTTCTGGAGCACAAATATTCTCTATTATTTCCTTCTCTAATGCAAAAATGAATTTAATCAACTTCAGTCATCAACAATTTTGTGTACCAAATGGATATAAAAAACTAATTTAAATCAAATTAAATTCAAAACTAGCACACTGCTTGTACTTAACTTAACATTTTAAAAAGTAAAAATTATGTTAGAAAAGGCTTGTTGTTGTCGTCTTACATCCATTTTAGTTACATCAATCGATACAGAATTAATTTTTTAGTGACTAATATATACTATATACTGCTGCAATCAAGGTGGTAGGGACTAAAATATGATAAAACTCAATTAAAAAATTTATGTTCGTCCCTTTTGTGTTCTTTTGTGAAATAAATTTAAAAGGTTTTTATAATAAAATAAATATTAAAAGTAAATCCCCTAAACAGATATAAAACAACAATTATTTCATTTCAGTTTATATGGTCGGTCGCTAAACACAATTTCACTTGAAAATTGAAAGCAAATGTTGGGTTTGGAAAATTGAAAACATTTTACACGTTTATGAGAGAATAAAAGCATATATGGTATGTGGTATCAAATGATGACTAATGGTTTTTAAAAGTAATTTTTTAATATATCAAAAGTATTTTATTTTTGTTTCTCATTTACAACATTGTAAATTACACACGCTCTCTCACATGCAAATGTCCTTAAATACACTGAGAGAATACTGAAGACACTGAAAAATATATATTGTTTTGATATATTCTAACACTGAAGATTGTACGATTAATAAGAGGCCAAGATCCTAAGTTTGGAATAACAAGTTCTTAGATTTTTCATTACAAAAGATCCAAATTACTTGCTAATTACTTAGCAATTACTTACTATAAAGTAATGCCCGATAATTACACGAAAGAAGCTTACTTTCTCCTTTCCATAGAAAGAGAAGGCCAAAGCATTCTGGATATTCAACAAGAAGTGATATTGGTCTACCTGCGTTCCATCTAGCTCAGCGCCCACCTATCCATCAAGCTTGGCAGCGCACTCAGAAGAGTACTTACGTCACTCTGCATGAGAGCCAGAAGGAACCCCATAGTACGTGCTCATTTGGTCTAGTTGGTTTTCCTAAGATTTCTGAACGTCCTAAAGTGTTAGTTCCACCGTAAACAGTATCCTGTTACGATTGGAAAAAAAGCACTTAAGTGACACCCTCCAATCACGAATCCAAGTCCAATTAGTACTAGCGTAGTATCAATGACTTGTTCCCTGATCCTATTAAAAACCTTGGACTGATACCCCTTTGGCAAACGCAAAGATTAGCTGATAGAAGATATCGAAACTCGCCCCTTTCGTAAATATCAGAGCTCCTCCATAGAGTATGATTGCATTAGCATCGCATCCTATAATGAGATCAGTGAACTTGACGGTGGATCAGTTTCATCGTATTGTAGGTAGGCCGATAAGATGAGCAGGACTACCTACCACCATTAGAGAGCAACTATATCGTACAATATAATGCATAAATTACCAATTATGAAACTACTCATAATTAAATTTTGGCAATAAAAAATGCAATAATTTTTTGTAATTAACAATTCGTAATCAGCAATAAATTTTAAAAGTAATTGGTGTTTTTGAATTACCTATTGCACATAATTAGTAGTTGAGCACTATAATAATTGGTAATTTTTATTTAAAAAGCAATAGCTATTATTCTTAAATTAATTTCAATCACTAATTACCAATTAGATGTAAATGATAATTGTCAATCTTTAATTTAAAATTGTGCAGTTGACAAAAATTGGTAATATTTTTCGTATAATTGGTAATTCATGATCGCTTAAATGTAACTGGAAATGCACAAGTCTGTATCACAATAACGCAAATGATAAGAGGCTTCTATTGTTTAACGAGATCCAGACTGCAGTACTTAAAAAGCTTGATAATAAACTCAAAAGTGTATTTCGAAGACTGCGAGAGTTTATGTATGGCTTAGAGGTCCGAAATTTTCAAACCACTTACTTGCACAAAAAAGACAGGCTACTGATATTTATATATGATTGATCCAATATGGCGTGCAGAAACGGAAAACACTCCTAATTAAGATTTGGACACTCATAAAAGAACTGCTCAACAATCTTCTCTTATTCTTTCTCCTGACATCTCCTATAGTAGTCATTGGAAGGCAGACCAAGTATCCTCGCATGCGCACCAGCCACCCAGTATCAAGCTATTATAGCCACCAGAATGTATAGCGGTATTTCTAAAATGGATTTCAATCGTACTCAAACGTGTAGAGGCCAGATTATCCTGCAGGTAGGTTCATCCTCCCATCATCGCTCTGCCCTGCCCGACAAGCATTGCAGAATCAGAAGTCTCTAAAATGAAAGTAACTATCCCTAGGCAGTCTATCTACCACACAACTCCACCGGGTGTCAGACTGATCTCTCACCAAAATATTTTTCTATTCTTAATGTCTTGCAATCTTAAATATTCTTGTTTATTACCGACGCTTCCACCCATAAGCCACTTCAGGCATTTTGAGGTCTAAGGGAAATTCTTTTTCCATATGCCGAAATATAAACACCACCACTGACCACTCGCAAAGCTCTGCACGGTTCTGGTGAGATGCTCACAGAGAACTCTGTATCCATGAAGTTGTATGGCTTACAGTAATTTACCACGTCAGGGACTATGTCCAAATTTCAACGTCCCATGTAAAACTATGCTCCTGCCATCCTCAAACTTATCGCAGACGTAATAGCTTGATCATTAAATACACCGGAAGCCAGCTTGGCAATACAAATAGGGCTTTCGAAGGGAAAAACCTAAGCGCATTTGTAGTCATGAGTGTCGCACTACGCAGAAGCGAGTACAGTTTATGTGTGGTAAACTCGATGTGACAAGTTTATGTTTAAATTCACCGTGAATAGGGTTTATTGGTTTGAAGAGAGTTTATATGGAGAGTTTATAAGTTGAAGTAAAGTAAAAACCTGTTTGGTTGGAGTTAACTCGGTAAAGAAAGTTAAGAGTGGATAACCTCTGGTTGCAAAGATTGTGATCGAACCTAAGTTGTAGCACCGGTCGGGTTGGAAGATCTTTAAGTAGAAAGATCTGTCGAGTAACTGTTTTGTTCACAAAGTTGTAAATAGAAAAAATAATTAAGGATAGAAATTGTTATTGAGCGTGAAATGGTTACGAACAGTGCAAGGCAAAACTGTGTTGAATAAAGAGTTATTATTTAAAAACCAAACACAAGATTTATTTTATTTTAACTGCAATCTACGAACTCATAAATAAAAGTTCTCAAAAAGGTAAAAACGTAAAACTATCTACCATGTATGGACTCTCGTACCATACATAAGAATAGGCTTCACCAACTTGTCGAAAGTCCACAATACCGTCTTTCCTAGGCTCATACTCAGGACAGTGTTATTGCTCCAACGACTTGGAAGACCCAAAGAAGTCTGAACGCGGTTCGATATTGTATGAAGATATTTATCCGACACAGCCAAAGCAACGTTATCTATATACGCTACAGGCTTGAACCTCATAGAGTCAAAGTGTCAAAGATCAAATTCCACATGCCCTGTCCCATACTCTATAGAGAGCGACTACCAGCACAAGACGGTGCTTGAATTAAGTTTCTGGTTAGGTCTCAAAGGTGATTTGCCTTCTATATGGACTACATAGGGTATTTTTAAAATGGAAAAATTTTAAAGAATCTGCTTTGAACAGACTTAATGACAGCATTTAAGGTTGAATTTTATTACCGGTAATCTCTGCATATATATTGAAATCTTCAGCTTCTCCACATTTCTTAAGAGAAATTTTTCTTTTCCAAAAATGCTTTAGAGTTGGTTTATTAATTCGTTTATTTCTGTTTCTTTTAAATTTTTTTCAGTGTAATTTTTGAGGTTTATACTCTAGAGTCAAAACACTGCATACTTTTGTTTATACACACCTGTCAGAACAATGTCATATATTATATTGCATTAGAATTCTTGTCTTTTTTTCAGAGTTAAAACAAATATGCTAAAATATAAATTCATTTACACACTCTTTCTTTTTTCTGCGATACCTTAATAAATACTAAAAAAACAATATATTTTCGCCTTCTATTACATAGAAAATATATATGTTGTGAAAAAAATGTGTAATTTTTACCAATAAAACGCCTGGGGAATCACTAACATATGAGTAACGAACGTATCGTATAAGTTCAAGGTACAGAAGGGATATGTGAGTAACAGTAATAGAAGTTGTGGCAAAAAAAAAACAAATAAGTGAAAAATTCTAAAATGAAACTGAAAGCGCTTCACTCTACTATATGTACTGTTAACGTGATATATCCACTGCGTACACAATTGTCATAAATTTTTATATTTTTGTGTGGAGAAATAAAAATAAAATATTTGAAAAACGTTTGTATTTTAGATAAATTTACGAACACATACGAGTTTGTATGCACATAGGTGATATTATCTGGTCTTTTTATAAGTTACTGCCGGCTGCAATAAGGGATAATAAAAAAAATAAAATATAAAGCGTGTTTTAGATAGAGGTATAGAGCTTTAAGTTGGCATTACTTTTCAAGATGGCGGCCGATTTAACAGCTATCAAGTGAATTAGTCTCAGCTTGGTTTGGCAATTCATCATGAATAGACTCACGCCTGAACAACGCTTGCGAATAGTGCAATTTTATTTCGAAAATAATGGTTCTGTGTGAAAAACGTATTGCGCACTACGTCCGTTTTATCGTCGACAAAATTGTCCATCAGAACAGTTAATTGGATTAACCATAGATCGTTTTCGCATCACGTTTACTCTTATTTATAACTCGCATCCCCAGAGACGCTGTACGGTGCGTAAAGAAGAAGCTATTGCTGCTGTAAAGCGTAGCATTGAGGAAGACCCGAATGAGTCCATCCGCCATAGAGCACAAGAAATGGATCTGTGTCCATCCACTTTATGGAAGATTTTGCGCAAGGATCTTGGTTTGCGTGCTTACAAAATCCAACCCGTGCAAGAATTGAAGCCAAACGATCATCAAGTAAGGCGTAGATTCGTCGAATGGCCCAAAACGAGATTACGTTGTTCCCGATTTTCATAAGCGAATTTTGTCAAGCGATGAAACGCTCTTCTGGTTGAATGGCTACGTCAACAAACAAAACTGCAGCATTTGGAATGAAGGTAATCCTCAAGTGTATGTGGAAACATCGTTACATCCAGAAAAACTGACTGTTTGGTGAGCTTTATGGGCTGGTGGAATCATTGGTCCGTACTTTTTCAAAAACGATGGTGGCCAAAATTTCACAGTCAATGGTGATCTGTATAGAGCCATAATTACTAACTTTTTCATTCCCGAATTGAATAACCATAATGTCCAGGAGATATGGTTTCAACAAGACGGCGCAACATGTCACACAGCTTGTGCCACAATAGATTTATTGAAAGACACGTTTGGTGACCGCCTAATTTCCCGTTTTGGACCTGTGAATTGGCCTCCAAGATCTTGTGATTTAACACCGCTAGACTACTTTCCACAAGATTATCTTTCGGATAAATAAAATTCATGTCAATCGAATAAACAATCGTTGTTTTATTTCAACTTAAAGTTGTATACCTCTTTAAAAAACACCCTTTATATTATTAAAAAAAAACATTATTAAACAAAATTTTGTACTTCGACTTATGCTATTATCACGTAATAAAATATCTGAACACAGTAATTCGTATAACCGATAACATCTAATATGCCAAGTGTGTGTGGTAACTTCGATAGTATTCCTTATGTAAAAGGCTATCTGGTTACTTCGATAACAGTCCATTTGTTCCGTTGAATCAACAATTCTCCTGTTTACTATTCTATCATAACTGTACCAACAATTATATCCCTTTTAAATATAATACAAGTTGTATAGTATATCGAAAGTTTTTAAAAGTCTGGTTATGATAATAACATTCGATACATAAAACTTACTAGACAACGTTTTAAATAATTACGTCTGATAATATTTCAGATATAAAAGGTTGTCTGATAATTTCTATAACGTTCCATATACATAAAGTTGTTTAGTTACTTCGATAAAAATCCATTTGTAGTATCAGGTGTATTTTTTTTTTAGAGGTTTATAACTTTGAGTTGGCAGCACTGTTTCATTTAACAACCGACTTAATGGCTGAAAGCTGCTTTTTTAGTTTGGCTTGATGGATATGGATAGACTCACACTAGCGCAACGTTTGAAAATGGTTGAATTTTTTTTTATCAAAATAATGGTTCTGTTCGTCAGAATCGGTGAGTGTTCGGTTGTATTTTTGGTTGAATGAATACGTAAATAAACAGATTTGTCACATTTGGAGTGAGTATAATCAACAAGATTTCGTAGAAAATCACTGTTTGAGGCGATTTATGGTCTGGCGGTTTCATTGGTCCATATGTCCTTCCACACAATTATGGTTAAAATATTACTGTCAACGGTGAGCGATATAGGAACATAATTGGAAACTTTTTCGTACCTCAATTAGCTGGCCTTAATCTTTCAGACATATGATTTCAACAGGATAGAGATACCTGTCACACAACTCATTCATAGTTCACTCAAATTGTAAAAATTGTTCAGATAGGAGTAGATAGCAAAAGTACAAATTTTGATTACTTATTTAGATAAAGTTAAAGGCTTTAGCTCATATTGTTCAAAGTGTTTGAAGTAGGACACAAAGTTTAACTATTTTCTACACCCGCAAGCCGCGATCCTGAAATAAGCAGACACCTAAATAGTTTATTCAGTGCTTTTATGAAGCTCATATAGAATGTACTGAGAAATATATTCTCTTTCTATGGTTGCCGGCTTTTACAGAAATTATCGCCGACAAACAAACGATGTCTCAGCAAGGCTTCAGTCTCGCTATTGTAATAAAGACCACAAAGCCTTAGAAACTATGCTGGCAGTTACTTTAAGCCAGAGTTGCTTTTCCTTTATCAAGATTCACATGAATATTTGAATATTGCGGTTAGATGGGGTTTGTTTGGCAGCTTTCCGTAGCACAACTTATTAAAGCAACATTCCTTCACCAAGTGCTGCCCAGAACCTAACCGAGATCTCGTCATCTCCTTCGAAAATACTCCGTATTCATAAATAATTATGGATATCCTGTGTAAATTATCTAGGAATTATATGGTTGCTTTGCTACTAGGCGATATGCAGATACTCCTGTGGCATATTATGCGTCAGTCTTTATGGCAATAACTATGACATTGAAGTATTCCGACCTATTAGTCTATTGTACTGCCTCAACTTGAATATGATTTCGTTTTTCGATGTCCTGATGAATTTAATGACAACGGTTGATGCCAGTAGTCCTAGCATTTCAGTCCCTACTTGACAGTCGCGTATGTGCTTTAAAAATGTATAACCTTCAAGGAATATGCAATATGCTATGACGATTCAGTTTCTTCCTCACAGATTATGCATATTGGACTTGTAACTACTCCTAGTCTATTAAATCGATATTTGTGTCTACAATGCCCGGTTTTCAGTTGTTATTCTCAGGCTGCTTAACAAAAGTTTAAACTTTTTGAAGCCCGTTCTGCATGAGAAGAGTACAAGACTTTAGTTTTTATCCTATTCTTACTACTGCACAAATAAGTTCTGGCTAAACCAGTGGTGTTAAGCTCCCTTTCCGGCCTTGTAATCCGCATTTTTCCGTCTAGTATCTTATTATTCCCTGCAGTCGGTTTAATTTACTTCGACAGCAGTGGCTTTGAATCAATTTCATAGGCGCCAAATTCTTGAATGAGTGCAGCTCTGCCATTTACACTTCCTGTTCAAATTTAATCGTGCAGATTTTTCAATGGCGTGAACTTCCGCCTGGAAAATACTAGCGGGTTCCGAGCGTTTAATCCTATTACTAACATCACCATGTCTTTTTCGTATATCTGTTCCCCCTTCACGCATCGGTTGTGAGATCCCTGTTTCATAATGAAGCTTGGGTATTGTATACTGAACTTTATATGTTTGCAGCTACCTTGGGTTCGTCCAAGTGACCAGAGTAGTCGGGCTTGCACTACAAGTGATCATGAGGACCTGTGCCAAAGGCCTGACGAATATTGTGAATTGCGTTGTTAATGCCGACCTGATCTTTATAGTACTAGGGCAACTCTGATCTTTCTAGAAAGATTTCATTCATTGTGTGCCATTGGGGAACGACGATGAGAGTCTCTCAGTACAGTTTTACAGTGAAAGCCCTTTAGAAATGCCTTCTACACGGCAAACAGATCTGTTCTTCATAAATGCCAAGTTATGCTCTTATATTCCTAGGGAGTGCTTCCTCCGGTGTCAAGCCAAAAGGTTGGCTGTCATTAATTTCATTACCGTTAGTACCGCCATTTACATATTTTGCAAAAGAAATGGTGGAAATGCGAACTTATTTTGATGGCCTCCCTAATTGAGTTTCAGAATCAAAAAAATGTTTTAAAAAAAAAATAATCATACGTTTCGTATTGCCTGTCACATGATTTGCAAATACTTTTAGAAAATGGTTTGCGGAAGGAAGTTTTTAAAATTTATTTTTTTTAATAAAAAAAAAAAAAAAAAAAATAATCATAAATAAGCTGAAGCATTTGGTTTCTAGCGTATTGTTTAGAAAAATGAGAGACACAATAAGTCTGTAATCGCGTATAATGGATTCATCCACAACACACTCTGGCAAGTGCAGAAAGAGAAGATTTTTCTTTTTTTTCGTTTTTATTTAGAAAATGATTGTTTAAAACAAAAATGCTTTTGTTTCTTTTTTTTGTAACAGTCAAAAGCCCTCGTACTAGGAACAACACATGAGTAAAGAAAGAACACAAAATTGTTTAGACTTTAGGGATTTAAAACAATATATTATATGGGGTTAGATTTGCAGTTTTTCTCTCGCAAAAAAAAAAAACAAAAAATATTTTTTACACACAAACAATTTATTGTTGCAGTTATTTTGCTAGAGAAAAAAGGCTTATAATCTAAAGAGAAAAAAAATCATTACAGAATGAACATCAATTTGGCATTGGTTTTTGGTCAGGCCCGCTGTTTTATACTGCAATAGAATGCAGTATAAAGGCTTTGGGGCGCTGAAAGTCATATGCTTATGCTGCATGCTAAAAGTTTGAAATTTGTTTGCTTTAAATTGTAGAAGGAGAGTATGAATGCGTTGGAGGGTACTTAAAACACAGGCCTGGTAAACATTCAAAATTATTATTATTTTTTTGGCTCATTGTCGTTGTTGCTGTTGTTTTTTGATGTTTTGGTAGGAGTAATGTGTTGGTTAAAAAAAATTGCTGCTGCTGTTTTGTGAAATAGAATTTGGAATTGTAAAATTACTTCATATGTGTTTGTATTGAAAAGTCCTTAGTGGTTTGTAAAATGAAGCATATTAGAAATTAAATGAAAAGAATAGTACGTTAGGAACTAAGAAAAAGCAAAATATATAAAATAATGATAAATATTTAAATACACTCAAAAAATTGATGTCAGTTATGTAAAGCGAGAGAAAAATTTTAAGGGTGATTAAAATCTCAACTTACAAAAATACACCCAAAAAATCATTGTTAGTAGTCTAAAACGAGAAAAAAATTGTAATGAAGACAAAATTCTTAACTTACTTATAAAAATACAAAAAATCATAGTAAGTAATAAAAAGCGAGAGAGAAATTTTAATGGAGACGAAACTCTAAAATTGATACAATACATAATTAAACGCTTCGAAATGGAACTGTCCTATGTTACATGTAGACTAGCCTGAGAATTGAAATTCTGAAGGAAGTGTTTTTTCCACTTTTGTTTTCAACATTGTGTTGGACAGCCGCCACTTAGGAATCATTTAACAGTATAAATTGCAGGATGTAGAATTCTGTCAATGTTGTTTAAAATAAAACTCATACACTCAACCGAGTCCAAGAATACTAGAAAATATATCCAAAACCAAATACATGCGCATAGGCACTGAAAACACAACATCATTAACTAAAGAAATACACCACTGGAAGAGGTGATCAACCATCTCGACAGTATGATAACATGAACAGGAGTGTCCGACATGGATATAAACAATCGGAAACTGTCTAGAAATCAACACTGATTAAACATAACACTAAAATAAGTATATTCAACACGAACATTCCTTCGTGGATGAGAAACATGAAAAGCATTTGCGAGAAGCGTTAACAGATTTAAAAATTCTTAAGCAGATGTTTTGGGAGAATCTTGCGAAACCACTGGCCAAATAGAATTTCGAACCAAAATCTACGTAAAATGTTCAATGAAATGTGTATGTATAAGGAGGTTAAATGCAGGAAGTGCATGGATAGGCCATGCTCTGACAGACTGTGTGAACAATATTGCGAAGGAATGCTTTGAACGAAAATCACAGAGCTACCGAATTTGACATTAACACAGTGAAGTTATTTCAATCGAGAAAGCTGATAAGCCCGAAAAAATACTCTATGGCTCTTGAGTTATCTTATGTCTTTGATACGTTCAACCACGCCACGCTATCTTCTGCAGAGACGTTGCGAGTTCTAGTTTATCAGACCGGTTTTGTAGCTAGAATTTAGAATCATGAAAGTTGGGGTTCTTTCACCGATCCTGTTTAATTACTACCTTTCTAAACGATTTTGTATGTAATGACTGCTCATTAGTTATTACTGATCAGCAACAATATAAATGATCTATGCGTCTTAGTAAACAGTTACCTCAGAACACGGCAATTTCATAATTTGGTTAAAAAAATGTAGGGCTCTAGAATTGAATGTAATTGTCTATGGCTCCCAAATTCTGACGGTTAATTAACCAAAAATCATGGGTGTTACATTCGATTCAGATTCAGTAAGGTAAAGTAAAAGAATCAGTTGGCCTGTCAAAATTGTGCCCTTAAGTTCCCAACAGGCTATGGTCAGATATCATCTGTTGTACACTTGCATGAAGAAAAGGCAACGATGACGGTTAGAGCACATAACATTATGTTCTCGAAGTAGTTTCTCCTGGGATGTTATCGGAAGGTGCGTTTTCAACGAGATGCATCAGGAAAGATATTTGCATCTATCAATAGCATATCGAATAATAGCTGGATTCTATCCCAGATCTTTCCTCATATAAGGCAGTTTTTAATTACATTCACAGTAAGTCTGTGGAAATTGTCATCGTGAAAATGTCATCTCAGGACGCCGTATCCTACACATTGCAGATAAGAAACGAAACCTACCACGTCAAACCAGAGATGTAATCGCACAACTCAGGTCAAGATGGTTAGGTTAGTCAAGAACGGCCGCCAGAACAACGTCTAGCAAACTTAGTCTTAGTAGAGCTTATTGTTATACCTATAGCTTCTACTTGACAGTTCGACTCATCTTTGAATGCTGATCAGCCCTACAGGAATTTCCTGTAAAGCCTCAGTATGAACTATGTGCTTATCGAATTTCCTGATTCTAAGTTCAGCCAACGACGAGCACTCCAAAAAAAAGTCTCCTCATTCTCCTTCAAACAGCCCCTACATAGAATGGAGCCTCTATGGTCTTACCTAAAGGAATGTCTCCAAACTACACAATGTCCCGTAAGTGCTTTTAGTACTGCAGATATCCTACCTGCATCTCGACAAGTTAAACAGCTGGTTAGACCTCTTCTCGCCCACATTGGCCAGAGAATTGTAGCCTGTCTATAAGTCGGAGTTTGTCGTCTCCATTTCTTATCAAAGACATTATCGGCAGATATACCAAACCTTTTCCTCTCCCAAAGTAGTCTATCCGTAGTGTCTAGCCAGCTTATTCGCTTAAGATGGTGCTCTTGACTAAATTCATACTAATCTGGTGTATGTAGTGAATGACACCATACATGATCCATATGGACCCACATGATGGAGGTATCATTGCTACTGGTTCCGGACACTGTTGAGTTGCATGAACGAAGCAATGAGGAGTAAGAATCGATTTAATTTGATACGTACATATATTCACAAGTCACGCTGTTACAATAACAACAACAACTCTATGCATTACATATGACCGACTAAGGCTTATGTACTGCTTCCTATAACCCTTTTCGTTACTCGTTCACTTCAATCATACAGACTTTGTTACTCCATTGAAAATGGTTTTTCATCTGCGTACCCACAAGCTTATGAATAATTTTACAAATATTTTATGGTAAATATTAAAAAGACAAAAAGGGATTAATTTTTTGTTCCTTTTCGTTTCGTTTCGTTTTTAATACCAACAATCACAATGTCAAAATACAGAGTAAATATATCACTTGGGACTGATTTTTTTCTACACATTTTTCACATTTTCCTCTAATGTTTTATACATTTGAGTTGGTGTTTTGTTGGTAAAAAATAATAATTGTAATAATTATGTTTGTTTAATTTCAGAATAATTATAATGCACTACAACAACAAGAACAAAAAATTTAAATAGTTAATTACTATACAAAAATAACAAAATAAAAATAAAAATAATTACGAAACAAAAAGTTATGGATGTTTTGTAAAATAGAAATTTACGAACAAAAGTCGTCAAATTTTAATATGTTTTATGCTATGAGGTTTGTTTAACAAATAAGGGTAAAGTTTTAATTTTTCTGCTCTTTGCATAGTATTAAAGCAAGTAAACGAAATGTAAGCAAGACTCTCTCTACAGCTTGTTTACCCAAATCTAATCAATTACACGGTGCGACAAAAAGAACGAAGTTGAAATACTTTGTTTCATGAGCAGCTTCATTAAAAAAAAATTAAGAAATCAGTTAATTTCCAACGATTTGCTAAACCTTAAGCCTTAATCTTCTCTCTCTTCCTTCTAAATATTGTACGAAACCTAAAATAGGGCCGTATTTTCCTAAGTTATTAGCTTAAAAGGGCATGAAAAAGTTTTATAAATTCCAAAAACAGATACTTGCTCTACTCGATAGCGCCAATACCATTTCCTGGTATTTTCTTTTTTTGCACTGTAATATCTTTATGAAGAAAGAGTTAAAGCATGGCAATCAACTCACTCTTACACGATTAATCAAATCAGGCGTAAGACAAAGTTGCTTACTATTCCCTTTACTAAATGGTACTCTCATTGATGTACTAATTAACTACGTTCCACAGCGTGTGTTAATTTGCGTATGGAACTTCTAAAATGGTGTTTTTTCCGTATCTCTTCCTTTTTTGTAATCATTTTTTGTTTTTCAGTTATGCAGGTAACCAGTTTACCGTAGCTGGATAGTTGGTTACATGTAGGTGCCGCCATCTGTCGTTGTCTAGGACAAAGCTATCTCTATATTTGATGTATTTGAGGTTCTGCAGCAATGCTGTTGCTGCTTATCCTTAAAACTACTCTTTTTTTCCTTTTCACCAAGAGATGGTATTGCGAGACCGTTCCAATAATGATTTATAATTGACATTCCTTTTCTTTTCCCTCCGGAGAGAATGTCTTATGTAAACTGAGGATAATAATCTCCTCTCGAAACCACACTGCTGTGCGAAGTAAAGCGAAGGACCTTGCCAATATTGAAAACCGCTACGGGTTGAAAATTAATAAAAACGAAATGAATTGTTATTTTCTAACACCCAGATGATATCACAAATCAGTCACTGCTTTGTTTCATTAATCAAGCGAATTTTCAAGTTAAGTACATCGTTAATCTACTGAAAATCATTTCTAATTAATGGCGGTGGTCCGAATGCAAGAAGTTCTGTGTTGTATTTGCAGGAACTTGATGCTATCCGCCATTGCGGCTCTTGGTAGTTTAGGGTAAAATTTTTTTAATCCTCTGGTTTACCGTTTTTAAGGCCTTATTTACTTTCCACATATTGGCCGGACCTATCGATATATCCTATACAGCAGAGTGGGTTATGCAGTCTCAGAGATTGTGTGCACTCGTCTCACTTGATGACGGCTAGGAGTAGTGTTCCAGCTAGGATTTCACCTTGTCAGCTTTGACCGTGGATGTAATGAAGGTTGAGTCAAGTCTAAGATGGCCCTTAATATCGCGACCACCGTTGATTCCTTGTTGTTCACGGGTTCCATACGTCAAGAAACTAGGCTAGCTTCTTAAATGGAAGCGTTAACAAGTTCAGCTCACCCAGCATATATGCGTTTAGTAGTCTGTATCTACTGTGTCCCACTGTCACAAAGTTAGTGATCAAGTGTTCCATTGACACCTCTTCCTCACAATATGATCTGCAGGTACCACAGGCGTAATGAGCAGTAGGTGCCATCGAAAGTGCTACCGAAGCTTCTCCTATGCAGCTTAAAAGCAAACTCCGCCTTTTCAACGTCGAATATCAGAAACCTTTTGGAATAGCTGAGGACAATAGTGTCCTAATGTTTCCGCACAATGTATGTTGACCATTTTCTCATCTCCCTTTTCATGAGACTCTTGTTAAAGCGAGTGGGTTGAGTCCCTTCAAACCCTCTTTTAGCGTAGATATTCCCCATCTCAGGACCAAGACCATGCTAATCTGAGTAGTCGAGTTGCTTAAAAGCATAAACGCTAAAGGCTTTGGGACCGTATTTTGATCATTTCACCCCAATGTTCCCTTTCAAATAGGCTTCTCTTTCTGCGTACATTTCTGCAATGAAAATTGTGGCATTAATGCTCAGAGTTATCAATATGCTTACTGTGCGCCCCTGTTTCTACACAGAGTAGCATTTTTCCTCTATCTGTGTAAAATATTTGTGAGTCGTCTTTGAACCACCTCGAGTCCGTGTCCCATTTATTTTTCTTGTTGGAAATATGATTCTGTAATTTCTAATGAAGCTGTGATCATATGATACATAAAGAATGTCCTCGGGGCCTGTCTTAAGTTTTTCGTCCCTTATATGAAGATTGCTCGCATAAAGCACTGGAATGCGTCTCCTGTGAAGCACTGGAATATCTCTGCACTCTGTATAACCTTGAGATAGCCGTTGTTTGTTTATAGTGCCATATACTAGAGCAAAAGCCTGACGATTTCTTAGTAAATGGTACAATGCTTGCCTTCGCCCATCATGCATTCTCATGCTGTTTGCAGGGCGTCCTGCTTCAGTCCACCAATGAATTTGTATCTCTTGCGCTTAAGGATTCTAAGTAGGTTGCCAACTAGAACAGACCGAGATAGTACTCTACCTTAAGGGACTCCCTTAACCGCAAAGACACTTAGGTGTACGGAACCGAGGTAGGCTCTAATCGACCTTTGATTCAGTATACAGATGACCCATTTCACTACTGGCGGATCCTTCTTCTAATGGAGAGAGATGTATCCATGGCCAGAAAGTTCGCATTATGAAAGGCACCCTCATTGACAGTTAATTCACAAAGGGCTATCTCTCCACACTCTCCACAGAATTTTCAACATCTAGAAGAAGTTTATGCCGTGATATGCCGTTCTGTAGGCAAATTGTAACTTATGTAGTGAACTCAGTTCTTACATAGTGGACGAGTATCTTCTCCATTGTCTTTAGCATAGAAAATGGCAAGCTGATTCAGGGAGCTTGCTGCTACCCTTTGGTATGAATATTACCTTCAATTCTCTCTTTGGGACGTATCTCATTGTTAGACTCGATCTATATGTATTAACTATTACCCGTATAAGGATGGAATTTCCTCTAGACTATAGAGCCGGTATTATTTGGCTCTTTCGACGGATGTGGCATGATTTGGTTATCAAAAAATCTGAAATTATCCACAGTGTAATCAAAATTGTTTATGAAACTCAAAAAAATTCAAACTGCAGGTCATCGGAAGATGTTCAATCCATCTAAAAGCTTAGAAATTGAATGATTTTAGAGCCCTCTTTTGACTTTATAAATGATGCCGGAACACCAATATTATCATTGAATATTTTTTCTTCTCGTATCATCTATAGTAAGAAGCACATGACTAACCTCTTGTGGCTTAGATGTAAGGTTTTTGAGTCCTCCTATCAACCTAACCTAACCTTGGGCAATATTATAAACTATTGCCTTAAAATTCATATTAAATTTACAAATTACTTTAGTTTCCTTTACTTTCTTGCATAGCTATTTCTCATTAGAGAAGTATTAACCAGTTATTGTAAGCCTTCACCTAAAAGAACTTTAAAAAACTGAATTTTTTTTTTGAATTACGTTTAACCAGTATACTTTGTTTTTCAGGCCAAGAAAACAGCCACAATCTAATTTACATTTAATATTTAAACAAGAAATAGAGTTAAAGAAATAAAAAAAAAGAAAAAGAAGTAGAGAACAATTTAAAACCCAAGGAAAACACAAAGCTGCTACTTCGTTAGCATTGATAAATCTATTAGATGTTGTTGTGCTTTAAAGAATATAAAATTCTATAAAGGGAAAAATGGAGTCTAATAAAATTAACCCTTTAAGAAAAATTAACCCAAAAAAAATTTATTTTTTTTCTTTTATTTAAAGCTTTCATATAAAGCTAACTTTTTAAAGAAGACAGTACATTTCTTTACTTTTAGTTTTTAAAGAGTTAATATTTACAGAAATTGCTGTTAATTATGAAAAAAATACGATTACACCACCACCAACATCACTAAACAAAAAACTTTTTAACAAAAGAAAACAATTTCACCTTGACGGACTACCAACACCACTGCCACCCCATTAGTTTTACATTAAATCCGAAGCTCTCTCACACCCAGTTGCCTTGCACTTCTCTCTACGCCTTATTTATTCAAACTCCTTTATAACACATACTCTCATGTATACGGAAGCATGCAGGATTTTAAAAACGAATTAATGATGCAGAACGTAGAGCGCAAAAAAAACACAATAAAAGAAGAATGAAATTTTTTCGTTAAGTAAAGCTTTTCTTATCCACATGGCGGCGAAAATAACAAAAAGCAACTTTTGCACATATATTTAAATGGAATAAATATGAAGTACACCTGAGATATTAAAAACTGGTTTAAGATCTGGAATCTTTACTACCACGCCCTTATGTTTTTTTTAATAATTACTTTATACTTAAGGAACGAATTCACCACAAAGATTGCTATTTTAAAGTCATATTAGTCAACTAGCAGTATTTTTAGTGTTTTTAACGCTTTGCAATATATTTCCAGCTGAAGAAAGACTAATGCAGTGCCCAATATACTGTATAATCGATAACAATGTATCAAATGATATGAAAAACATTGCTATGCAGTAACATTGTTTTGATAGTAAAAGGCAAATTCGAAGATATTCCTTGTGGCATCATTCAAAGAGAATTTGTAATTGTGAATCGATGGTCCAAGTCAACGGACGATCTCGAGTAATGTAAAAATTGTAATGGCATCACCTTGCTTAATTCTATCAAAAAGCTCGAAAATGTGAACTTCAGAGATGAACAAGCTTTTATTTCGTTCATGCCACATTTGTACAAATGCATTCTATATCATCATTGAAGAGTCGATAGAGTGAAAATGTTCACTGCACCTGCTTTGCATTGACTCAAAATATAGTTCGGTAACAGCAATAGAAACACAAAGTTGTCTTGACTAAAATGGTATTTAGATGAGAATGACCTCTATCACCACTCTTTTCTGTAATGCACTGTTTCACGGAGGTGGTGTGGTGTAGTGTGCGTGCGCTTTAAGCATATATAACCCAGCAGAGGTCATGACAAAAAACTTAATGGCGATTTCGATTGTTTAATAAAGAGACTTCAACCTCCCTCCGGACAAATCCATCTAAAATAAGTCATCTGAACTTCCAGATTACTTCTGACCATGATGACAAACATCACACGGAATGATTAGGAAAACGCCACTTACTGGGAAAAACTTACAATGCTAAGTAAGGATCTTTACCACTACACACAATCATATAGAGACATAGAGTAGGTTAATCATCTTAAAAATTAACTTGATTAATGAAACTGAAATAAAGCAATGGATGCTTTGTGGAAAGCCTATATGCTAACTAGAGGAGTGGCGGAGGAATTATGCAAGAAGAAAAGAAGAATATTGTGGAGACTTCTACGAGATTTTGATTATGCAGATGATATTTGCTTTCTGTCACAAAACCTATCCGACGTGCAAGATAAAAGGAATGACCTTCAGAAATAGGCTTGGAAATTAATATGCAAAAAACTTATGCCATGCACATTAATAATAACAGCAATGGCCATATTTCAACCGACAATCAGCGGATGGAAAACCTGAAAAGCTTCTGTTCTCTGTTGTTGAATGGTGAGATTGATAAAGACGTCACGTATAGGACTGACTAAGGCCAGAAGTGCATTTGGAAAACTGAATAATAAATTACGTGCCGCTGTGGTATGGTAGGTAAGACACCCGACTACCAACCAGAAGGTCCTCGATTCAATACCAGGCCAGACTATTTGAAAAAAGGAAAAGTTTTTCATCAGCAGTATCACCTCATAATTTTAGCTAGTAACTGGTTGTGAGTACTACTACTATTGAAAACTTCTCTAATGCATTTGCCGTTCGGGGTCGGCGTTAAATTGTAGGTCCCTTTCAATGAGTCTAAAAATAGAATCGGGTGCAGCTTATTGACTGAGAGAAGACCCCATGTTCCTGCATGAAATTTTATGGGAATTAATATATACAATAAATCACGAGATCCACGATCCACGAAAATTCGTATGTTTTTATTGAAGTGAAACATGGCTCTATAATAGACTATATGATAGAGGTTTATAGTTTGTTTAAACAAAAGCTTGTGTACTATATATATAATATGAGCAAACACCATAAGCAACGTAGAGCTTTAGAGTTTGACAAACGGAAAGCCGATGAACATACGGTTAGGGCACAGGAAGTGGTAATGGATTAGTCATATATTAAGGAAGCCACTTGAAAGTGTATCAAGGTTGAACTTTGAATTGAAACTCACAGGGAAGTAGGCAAAAGGAAACACCGAACTGTAAGAAAGAAGCTAAATACAATCGAAGAATCATGGAATGAAGCAATATAAAAAAAAGACAACTTTTATTAAAAAAAAAATATATAAATTTTCATATAATCCTTTAATCAAAAGAATTTTTCTATTTTGTCAGTAATCGTTTTCTTCTTTATTTTGTAAAATAACTCGCTAGTCTAAAAGAAAACATCGTTAATTAATTATAAAAACATGTTGACAAAACAAATATTTTGTTGCTTATAAGCTACTGGCTACAGGTGTTTTAATAAGAAATTATTCCAGTTTGTAGGGTATCATGTTATGTTTGCATGCCTTATGGGTGGTAATTTTATATATTATATTACGAACGAGTACAATAGACATACAACCTTACCAGTTCATTACTCACTTCTAGACATATACCAATATAGCAGGCATGTGTATAATTTTATATTGCTGTTGGTGGTGGTCTTGATGGCGGTATGTTTTTACTTCTTGTTATTCTTTTAGTTTTTCTGCTATATTTCATTAGATTTTTGTCATATTTTTGAGGTTATACGGTTTAATTTTTAATTAAAAACTTAAAATAGGTTGCTAGGTGGGTACATGGACTGAAAAAGAAAACAATTTATGAAGAACATATCCAAACGGTAAACAATAGGTAGTGATGCGTGCACGCACATATTACCTATTTTTTAGGAAATTAAAAAAATAAGCACCTCTGACGCAGAAACGCTCTACAATTAAAAAAAAAAATATATGATTACTATGTTGAGCCATATAATATAATACACTCACATGAATTGTTTTTTTATTTATTAATTTTCTTTTTTTTTTGAAGTCCATAAGTTTGAGCTGACAACCGATTTGACAACCGATTTAAGAGCTCATAGTTGCTTTTTGTTTAGTTTGGCTTAACGCTAGCAAATTGTTGAAATTTTTTTATTATAATTAAAATTCAAAACTATGTTTTCCGATGAATTCCACTTCTGGTTGAGAGGGTAGAGATACCATTACATCCACAGAAAATGGCTGTTTTGTGCGATTAATGGGCTGGCGGATGAGATAAGACTAATTCCACGTAATAATCCAATTAATTGCCCACCAAGATCACTTGTCTACGTCGATAAGCCAGATAAAGTGGAACAGCTGGAAATCAACACTCCAAGAGTGTGGCTAAATACGACCGCATATGCTGCGAAAAGTTTGTGAAAATTGGTGTGGTGCCTTTTACACGCCAGTCGTGGCGGTCTAAATCATATTTAAACATTAATGTCATAAACTTTTCCATCCAACAAAGCCCGCTTCATTGACATTAAAAATATATTCCTTTGGTCTATTATGACTTAAGCTTGTGTAACTGTAAAAAGCACCCGATACAATCCTCATACCACACTAGTCAAGGATCTCTCGGTATATTGCATTAAGTTCTATCAGCACTGCGACCTTTATTGCCCTAATCAGAGTAAATTGTTGTTCTTTAATGATTTTCTTATCCAATTCAGTAAATCATATGTAGCGCTGTGTTTGGCTGAAAAATAAATCCACAAATAATATTTTAAAGTAATCACATATTGGTGCTTATGGTCCAGTATAGGCAATCGCTAGTAAGCCGGTGCATTATTGTGATGCAAAGGACGATTTTTACGGTTTGCTTCGCAGTCTTAAGGCAAAATATCTTATTTAAAACGTTCTGATGAACCATAGTACAGTAATAGAGAACCCATCAACTTTCGAGAAACTCATATTGCTTGAATGTTTTTGTCTTAGCTTATCTTAGGCTCGAATCTAAGTGAGAACAAGGAAAAATAAAACTTGTTTTAAATTTCGAGTTTCAAATAATTAAAGGGCTTTGCCATCCACCAGATGATTCATCCAAAAACTCCCTTAACCCTTCTTAAGAAAAGAAGGACAACAACAAAAATTAGCATAAGGGCTTCAGGGAACGCCACCTATTGAGGAGAAAAAGAAAAAGGTAGGAGTTCCAGATAAGTTAGACTAAATTGCGTTATTTATATATAAGGGCAGATAGGATCACCACCATTCATTCCAGACTTTATACAGTAAACCGATCACCTGCTTAGCTGGATGACAAAGACACTGCAACAAGCAAATATGCTTTCTGAAGTTATATGCTCCAAAGGGGGATAACGGGAAAAGATCAAATTTGCCAACCAGTTACGAATCTTTGGAGCAAATTAGCGTCTATAATCGTGGAATTAAAATGCTATATGGATGATTCAATATTAAAGGGAACATAGGCACTGTGGGTCTTTATTTAGAACTCAAATTCCAATATCTTTTTCCGCCTTCAGGACTATAAAACTAACTTCAGCCTAAAGTGAATGCTACAACAACAATTGGATCAGAAAATATATGGACAGTGCTGAAATGTATAAGTGTAATTCCAGGCTATGAATTATCTGTATGCCGGGCCACTTCTGCGGAGTAGTTAATGAAGGAACTCGACATTAAAGGGAGCATTCAGTGGATTAAACTTAAAAGCATGAGTCATTCGAAACAATGATGGAGGAGGAGGTTAAGTTAATTTTGTTCAGTAAAATCTGTATTAAGAGCGCAGATGTATAAAAGGGGCTGTGTCGCGTTTATTGAATGCAGGACATGCAAGCAGTAGATTAAGACTTTCGGAGATACTTCTTTTGCTGGAATTAGAACAATATACTTCGTCCGTATCGTAATACTGAATTAATAAGATTTATTGGAGAACCCTAAGGTACTACATTGTGGAGACTAAGTTCGTAAATGGCAAACGATAACGGGGCACCGATATATCGTTTAATAAGTATAAGTTTATTTTGGCTTATTGTAATATCCTACAGACATTCAAAAACTTATGAAGTATCACTGTGATATATTCCAAGACAGGCCAGATCATGGAAGAGACGTGCACCGGTCTTCATAAGTTTTTGAATGTCTGTAGGATATTACAATAAGCCATAGAGTTTCTAACTGAACTCGATAATTGCGCGCAAGCCTTGAAACCTAAGCTAACCTAAGTACCATTGAAAACGTTGTGTATACATGTAAAATCATTTACATGTAAAATCGATTTAACAAAGCCAAGCACAAATACGATTTTTTTCATTTCTTTACTTAAAGAAACTTCCTTCGAATAGGCATAAAATCAAAATTTTTGTTTCATTAAATATTTTAGTAAATAATATAAGAGAAATTTAATCCATTTCAAAACATCTGCTTAATACAAGAAACAACAATTCGTCGTAATAAAACACACGCGTTGATTTTTGTAAGCCACTGTAATTTCAACACAAACACGGCTGTTGATTTAATAAACCTATACTTTTTCTCTTTCTCTCTCTCTCTCTCTTCTATTTTTTGTTGTAAAAGAAAAATCATTTTCTTTAAAAACATTTTGTTAAATAATTTTTTTTTTGCTCTCACACATCCGAAAATAATATTTTTGTTAAAGAAAACCTGCCTGTATGTAAGTGTTGAGAGAAGAAAAAACAACAACAACATCTTGTTGTTGAAAAAAGAGGAATACCATATAAATCATGCTTTAAAAACTTAGCATTGGGCATATAAGGAAAACTTAAACCACCATTAACTCAACATACGAGTACTATGCTATGCTACTTTATACAAAACACACTTAATTGTTTACTTCACAAAAAGAAACCAACAACAATGGGACCCAAACAAATACCAACAAAAAGCACTTGTTAATAAACGACAACAAAAAAACCATAAAAGAAGATAGAAAGAGAGAGTTTTTCCTGTTATATTATGCTCAAATTATTTGATTCAATGTAGTGTTAAATATAGTCTATAGAGACCTCAGCAAAAGCGTTTAGCTTATTTTGAAGAACATTCTGCATTTTCTCGTATAGTTTTAGATGACAGTGTCGGTAAGTAAATGATTAGTCTACTGTAGCTCGTCTCCATATGATGGTATAATGTTGAATATGCTTGCTAAGTGGTGTTATCTGGGTGTAGGCGAATCTTCGCCGTGCGGCATACCCCACGGTGCCCCAATGGCACGAGTGAATACGATGTGTCCACCAACGCAACCAAGTATGATACCCACAAGTGAATATCACAAGTGAGTACCAATTCGAAGGCGTGTCGTTAGGACACTCATAACCTTCACATCTTGGTGGGAAGTCGGAGACTATCTAAACTCCTGCCGTGATATGGGTCACAGCACCCGGTTGAGGAGATGCAATACCACACCAAGTTCGGGCTCTACCTGCGCTTTAGGTCTAAACCACTGCCACCACGAAGCTCCCAGAATGGCGCCTACCCAACAATCGGGCAGATATCGGAATCCCTGTGGCTCCCAATTCCCGTGGCACCAGAATACCTCTGGCATTTTTTTCCTGATCATTCACCTAATGTTTGACATCATCGCTAGTGGTAAGCTGGAGCATCAGGGGGGCTTTTCCTTTTATTAATTTATGGAGTTGTTTGGAGCGAATTTAAATTTCTTCTTTTATTAAACACTTGAAACCACAGTTAAATTTATTTCGTCTTGTACTCTGCTGCGGCTCGAATTTGGGTAGCCTGAATTGTTATACGTGCAATCTTACCATTACAACATGCCACCCATAGCTATCACTTAATTTCACGTAATAATTGAACCAAATGGTACAAACAACAAAGTTAGTTTCTTGATTCAAAAATATCGAATTTTTGTCCACTTTTACATATACTGAATATGTTCCATCGATTTCAACGTGCAACAGATGCTGTGTATGGTTCAGAAGTGGTTATTTCGCCACAGGAGACAAAGACCTCCCAGATCAACCATATACAATTCCGTGGATAAAAAATTGGAGGAATTACTTTAACCAAATCACTGCCTTTTATTTAAGCAGCAATTTAAAATGTTTGCTAACAGTGCAAGGAAGGAACAATAGTTGAAGAATCCTTGAAACAAAAAGTTTGAATGAACTTCATTAAAGTAGCATATTTTGGTAACGCATTATTACTGGTGATGAAATATAGATCCAATACGAACACCCAGAGTAAAAAATTGTATTCAAAGTCCGCTAAACTAGCCAAATATATTTATAGCGAGAAGATAAGTCTTTGTATGTGATGAAGTCAGAAGGGTTTCATCTATTATTTGCTACTAAAATCAGGTTACACTATTACTGAGACCTTACAGCATGAAGTGAGCTTTGGCCGAAAAACGTCCTGAGTATAAGAGCAGACACGAAGTCAAATTGCAAGAAATTATTTGTAAATCAACGAATTAAAGTCAAAGCTGAATATATTTTATCGGTGCCATTTGTGTAAAGACACAATTATGAGTTGTTGTTTTGCTTAGAACTGGTATTGGCAGAAAAATCTATGCCACCAGACAAAGTAATGCTCGGCCACATGTTGCAAGACCATTTAAAATGTATAGAGTGTTTTTTTAGCTGCATGAGAACTATCGATGTGGAAATTTATTTTGAAAAAAAAGAAACAAATCTGTTTGTGAAGTTCATAGAAAACTTCGTCTATTTTACGGTCAACATAATCGGCTAGTGAGCAAGAAATTCGTGCATTTTTTAATGGTTTCCGCACTTAAATTTACTCTCTTCGACTCAAAATTCACTGTTTGGTGCAGTTTCAATCCTGGCGGCATCATCGGCCCTTATTTCTTTCGAAATGAAGAAGGGGCTGCCGTTACAGTAAATGGCGATCACTATTGAGACATGCTGATTTATTTTTTTTGTTCCAAAGATAAGTCAGATAAACATCAACATTTGCTTCCAATTTAAATTTGCACCATAAGAAATAAGTAATAATCTGAAGGTACAGGTTCCGGTGTATATTGTGTAGGTATAAAATAAGATGCAACTATAAGATGTGTATAGTTTTCTGTTGATTAATTCTGGATATTTTAATTGATTTGTTTGCTTTAATCTCGTTTATTGATCAGAAACAATTATTTGACCAGGTTTTAGAAGCTCATAATAAACAAATACCTTCCAATTCTACCAGACACAGCATTACCTTTCTAGATATGAACCCCGGCTTTGCCACCGTCATTGTTGCCTTATTTGATCCACTTTTCATCGCCCGTAATAATTCGTTCAGAAATGGTTCGATTTTATTATGTTTTAGCAGTGAATCGCAATCATGTGACTCCTAAATACAGAACTTCTTTGTGAATCTAGATTTTTTCAAATTATTAATAACTGTTTAAAAATATTGTCTAGTTCTATAACAACATCTATGCTGCTTAAGTGGAGGTTTTATTTCGATGTTCTCATGATTTCATCGCGTTTTTACTAATTGGTCAACGAGAGCGATGCTTATCCTTTAACATCAAAATTATTAGTCATTCATCAAACCATTTTTCCACTGTTTTTCTGCTCATCTCCTCAGTAAACATCATACATTTAGAAGCCTGCGACACATTCTTATCTTTTCTAGAATAGAAAAGCACAACACGATGGTAGTGTTCCGAATTTTCACTCATTTTTAAACGTTGATAATTTTTAACAGAATAATGCATTTTAATAATGTCTCTAACAAAGTGAAGCAAAAAATGTCGCATTTCAAACAAGCCATAATGCCAGGCCAGAAATAATACATGTTAAACAATCTACAGACTATTGTTAACTCAACTTCAATGATCACCCAATAGAAATAGGTTTTTTGGCTCAAAAACTATATATTAGCTAACACATTTGAAAAAGTCATAGCTAATTTTCACTAACTTAGCTAATTTTCAGCTAAGCAGGGGATTAGTTTGCTGTAACAAGTCAAGGATGAATGATAGTTCGTTCTGCCATCTGTCATTGCCTAGAAACAACGCCTTCTGTGTATTTGGTCTAGTTGTGAGGAGTCTTCTTTATCTTGCTTTTGCTAGATTTGCGGTCGTCTGATGATGTGTCCTATGATGTGTTTGTAGTTGGTGTTGTTATTTTTTCCTTTACCGATTGTGAGGGGTCTTCTTAGTGGGATCATCTGAAGGCGATCAAATAAAATGTTCTTTGTCACAGCCAATATTGATGGGTGTTGTGTGGTGTAGTGGTAGATTCGAATCTTCAGATTCGAACGGCCATGGAAAAAATAATTGTGGTTTCAAGTAATTAATAAAGAGACTTTAACCTCCCTCTAGACAAATTTATCTAAAGAATTCCCTCCCTGACCTTCCAGCTATGCGTGCATTCACTTAAACACTGCACCATGCCAAAACTTGTTAAAAGTCCTGTATTTTTAGATTTTACACCAAATACATTTTGTATATATATCTCTGAAATTTTTTGGCATTTATGCCCACTGTGCTTTATAAAAGAAAATACAATTTCCAAACGAAAAATCCCATAATTTTTCAATTTGCTTAATGAAAATAGAAAAGTTCCAATAACAAAAACAACAACAAAAATTATAAAGAAAGCTGTTCTTAAAGGTAAAAAAGTAGTAACTAAATTTTTAAATTAAAAAAAAAAAAACAAATACAAAAAATTCTGGAGTGAAGAATGTAATATTTTTGAAGACATTTTCAAGGGTTACAACGAAAACATGCACAAAACTACTTCGAATATAAAATTATATGACAGTTTTCAAGTAGTGAAAAAAAACATTGTTTTTCTTAGGTGCTTTTAGTAGATTTATTGACTGGATTTAAGTTTGGTAGGCATATTTTTTAAAATATAATATAATAAATATAATGAACACAAGGCCAATAAAGCTATAACTACACTAATACTTATACGTACGCAGATAAGATAATAAGAAACACGTCCTATATCAATGCTATGCAAAATTAAAAATGTATTTGTGTTGGTGAGAAAATAAGACATGAACTGTGTTAAATTTTTAACGGATTAAAAGTAGTATTAAGTTCTCCAAGAATTTATATTAAATACAAAATACAAAAATGTTAATGTTTTGGTTAAAATTTAAAATGCATTGAGGATTGCCAAATGCATTAATTATTATAAAACATTCGTTGCACATTGTTAATAATTTTAACCAGTACATTTAGTGGAAAATAAAAAAATTCACAGACAGCTACTCCACATGTTAATTTGCGGTTGTTTCAGTGACGAGTAAAAACAAATTTCTTCCAGTGCTTTTGCAAAAAAAAAAAAAAAAATCACAGACATAGAGAGGACTAAAACCAAGAGCATAAGAATACATGTGAGTTGAGCGTAAACAATTTCTCTGGAAATGAACACCATTACCATATATCAGCGTTCAGCAAACTAATATTAATGCATTTTACAATTGTTGTAGTAATTGAGAGTCTCTCACTCAGGCCACTTTGCACCATGTTTTTCCACTTGTTTTCTCCTTACTTTTCTCTGTTTTTTTGCTTATTTTTTGCCTATGCGTGTAACAAATACACATACATACATAAGTAATAAGCACACACTAACACACACTCTGTCTTACATATAGGGTCCGCTAAATAAATGTTTTTTGAAAATGCTATAAAAAAAAACTGCTGAATATTTTCTCAAATTTATTTTTTAATTTGAAAGTACAACCCTTCCGGTTAATAATGAAAAATAATTTCATTCAAATGGCTGCCTCGGCTGGCCGTGAAGTAACCTACACGATCGGTCCAATTTTTAAGCACATTATCGATTGTGTGAAGCTGTATTTCACCAATGGCTTCACGAATATTGTCCTTCAAAGGGTCAATTTTCTCTGGCTTTTTGGCGTAATACTTATCTTTGACGGCACCCCACAAATAATAGTCCAACGGTGTCAAATCGCAGCTCCGAGGTGGCCAAACGACATCAGCTCTGCGGCTGATAATGCGATCTTCAAAAACAGTGCGCAAAAAATCGAGTGCAGCTTCGGCTGTGTGGCACATAGTGCCGTCCTGTTGAAACCACATGTTGCTAGTATCCTCTTTTTCAATTTTTGGGAACAAAAATTCGTTCAACATGGCCTGATAACGATCGCCATTGACTGTAACGGCACTCATTGCTCATTTTCGAAGAAAAATGACTCAATTATGCTTCTGGACCCAAATCCGCACCAAACAGTGACTCGTCTTGGGTGTATCGGCTTTTCAATGTATGCGTGCGGGTTTTCTGTGCCCTAAATGCGACAATTTTGCTTGTTTACATACCCGCTTAAATCAAAATGAGCTTCAAATGAGATGATTTTTGATTCTGCAACATTACCATGATTTTCAAAGTAATGTCGCTATATTTCGCAGCGTTGTTCAAGCGTACACACAACCATATTCATTCAGCGGAAGAATAAAAGTAATTATTTGTCCAATCAGACATGAGCTGAGTGTTACCATTCACGAAATAAGCACCAGTTGAAAAAAAAACTTAGATGGCGGACCCTATATTTAACATTTTACCTTAAAGAACAACAACTAGGAAAAAGTAATTAAATTAAATTTAAATTTCTTTACTCGTTCCTTTTGCTTTATTTATTAATGTTATATATTATGTTATGTTATGTTATTTATTCATGTTTATATATATATATATATATATATATATATATATATATATATATATATATATATATATGTTATATAAAAATATTTTGCTGTAGCTTTTACAAAAAGAAAACGAAAAGCAAAAAAAAAATCATTAGAAAATTAATGTCCTCTTTAAATATGTACTCCAAATACCTTTGTGGTTTTTATGCATACTTAAAAACACACTCTCGTAAACAAGGTTATGTTGAGTAAGAAAAACAACAAATTTTTCGCAAAATAGTTGACATTTTATTGACAAGGCTGTTGCTAAAATTTTTCTTGTGTTCTTTGTTCTGCTAGAATTTGTTTTGTTTTAAACTGCCCAACCAATTTACATTTTTTTCTTTAAAGGCCCATACACACCTATCTGATGCTTTATATTTTGCCTTCTGACCTTTATACTGGTCTATATCTTGACAAAACAATGTAGTTTTTATTTAAAAATTTTTTCAAGTCCTTGAAAAGCTTTTAAATTTTTTTTAGGTTGTCCACACGGATAGCAAAAAATGTTTTTTTTCAACTACAAAAGAAATTTTTTTCATTATTTTCATTTACCGCTTTAGTTTAGTCAACAACATATACATATATATGTGAGATTTGTTTAAAAAATGAAAGGCCTTTTTGTATGTCGTTGTATACCTATAGTGGAAGTTTTCCAATTTTTTTGAAACACTTAATAGGAACACATTTTCACATTTTCACCAGAACTGCTGTACAATAATAGTAATGGGTGTTTTTTCAAAGGTAAATAACACTGGCAATACTGCTTTATTTGGCAACCAATTTAACAGCTGTTGTATTTTGCTTAGTTTGGTTTGACATTTCATTATGGATAGATTTACACCAGAGCAACGGCTGCAAATTGCTGCAGTTTTTGAAACGATTTTCCATTCAAAACTTTGTTTTCCGATAAAGCCCTTTTTCAGTTGAACCGATACGCAAATAAGCAGCTTTTTTGCATTGCGAGTGAGGATAATCCACAAGCTTCGAAACACCATTATATCCACAGAAAATAAATAAATTGGCTGGCTGAGACTCTGGTCCATATTCCGTTTTCGGATTTCAATCTCCTTTGGGGACATTTTGACTATATTTAACAGCTGCTCATTGATAAACCACTGAGCAGAATTCTTTTGATGCAGTTGTTAATAAAACTTGTGGTGCAAGCACATAATAGGTAGGTGAGAAAACATGGTCGCGAGGTCGCCAAACCCGCTATAGTAAAAAAAAAGCTGTACTCACCTAGAATACGGCCACCATCCTGACAATTGTGTTCCTGGATACGTAAAGAAGTCGACATTCTTAATAAGATGAGGTCTACATCCTCAATGTTATCGGCGTCGTACTCAGTGACTATGGCCATAAGCCTGATCCCCCCGAGTTTGATTCTTAGCGGCATTCACCATTCTATATTCTTCTGCATATCCTATTTGCAATGTGCAAGCAGACAGCTTATGCCGTGTCGCCGCCGCCCACTTGCGTGTCAAGGGCACTGTCAAGTAAAATACAGAATAGTGCAGGCGGCAGGACACACGCTGCTTCACCCTTAGCTTGAGCCAAAAAGCATTACCACTAACCAACTATCTAATACCGCTAACTACTAACCCCATGATATCCAACCCCAACAAAGGGCCCGCAAACGGTACCAAATGCCTGCTCAAAATTAACAAAGAGTGGGTATACCGGATCGTTATATCCGGTATTGGATTATTCAAAAGGCAGTTTCATTTCCGGCAAAAGATGAAAGATCGCCGGCTCTGGGCTGACGTTTATTTGCAGCCAAGAACATACGGATGCGTTAAAATTATTAGATCCGATGGGTAAGTAAAGAAATTTCTGCCAATGCTCAAGTTGCTCTACTGCCTGTGTTAGCCCGTTCAACCCCGGTAGCAACATTGATGTCTCCACCGCCTGCATCCTTAATAACATCCGTACTGCGAGCTAAGCTTCTTTTTATAAAATATGCATTCTTGACGTTACCGACCCTGTTAATTCTTTCAACGCCAGTGGACAGCACAGCTTTGTATGAGAGATATATTCTATAATCCAGAGCCAAAACCCGCTTATGCATTACATTGCAATATAATTCTATCGAATACCGCCTTAAAAGCCTAAAGCCAGTAGTGGTCATCGTTAAGGAGTCTCCCATAAGTTCATTCGTCAAGGTATTTAATATTGGCGGCTGCTTAGACAACTGCATTCGATCCTGGCGCTGGGCTTGACAGCTTGTTTGTAGGGATACACAGCAGTGTATCCTCGGTTGCGACAAAAAAGTGAACCACCTAAAAGTATGGTTAACATTTAACTGGCGGAAGCTATGTGTTACCGTACACCATCACATTCGCAAATATGCCAAAAATGCAAACGCATCTCGCTACCCCAACACTAACCGAACTTATATTCATTAGTGTTAAGCACGTAAGTGTAAAAAATGCCGGAGATTAATCCATCAAGCTAAACAGAATTTTTCTAAGTTCGGCTGATTCTAAGCGATCTTTAAAATTTCAGAACTTCTTTAACCAAACTTCAAGGATTAAATTAAGCTAAATTCGGATGATCTAATTTGAAACAATTTAGGAAAATTTCGAATGTTCCTACACTTGAATTGAATCAAGCTATACTTAACTCATTCACTACAATCGAATATAGGAAATTTTCGACAGGTCTATATTCATTTATTAAATTTTAGCTACGCAGTTACGAGCATTGGTTGCTGTCTTCAATAAATAACATTTTCCTATTTAAGCTCTAAGGAACATAAACTTAATGAGAATTCAGTTAATGCTTAATTATAATTGAGAAAACAAACAGCTTGATACGTCTGTTTGTTGTTGCTCGATGCATTAACTAGAGAATTTTTCTAGTTTTTTATACCTTAAATGGCTTTTGATCCAATGAAAAACTTTTCATTAGACCTTAATCGTAAGTCACTCAGTTATTTCCGTAAATGAGAAACATTGCTACAATATAAATTTAACTAAAGTCTTGGCCGACATAATCTGTGACGTATTCCCACTTTTCCGGCAATATATGGATTCTACGCTACTTTGGGCCCGAAAGAGATCAAGCCAATCGAATGCGCTGTTTTGAAGTGAAGCGTATTCTCACTCATTTAGAAAAAAAAAAGAATGGAATTTTTTGAACAAACCTCAAACTATAAAAATTATATTGCTTTATAAAGTTCTTTCATTCACCATAATACTTATTTAATTAATTTATTTATTGTTTCTTTACAGGACTTTAAAATTTCCGTACTTTCACGCACAGTTGAACTTAAAACGCAGCATTTGAACACATGTTGCCTTAATCTGACTCCTGAAATCTTTCTTAAATTTTTTTTTTTAAATTTCCTTAAATTTTTTTCATAATATATTTTACAAAATTAATTCTTATTTAAAAAAAATTTCATTTACATTTTCAAGAAAACAAAATCAAATTTATGTTTGACACCGAATACAGTTTGTGTAGTGAATAAAAAAGTATAATACACCATGATGTAAGAAATAGAAGGTAGTTCCATTCTAAATTGTTTGAAAATAAATGAGACTCTTGAAGTTTTTTTATATGTAAACATTTAAAAAAGCGTTGCCACATGCAGAAAAAGGATCAATATTCCCAGAAATTTTTCACAATTTTTAGAATTTTGCAGCATAAGTACCAGCATTAATTTTGAATATATAATGTATGTATGTTTTCAACCCAGGCTATTTCAGAATAAATACTAAAAGATATGTATTGAAATGGGAAATTTTAAGGTTTTATTAAAGATTTGTTTTAACTTGTTTTCTTTTCGATTTTTTTTCTTTGTTTGCACATTTAGCATTTTGTTTTGCTTTATATTACGGTTTAATATCGAATTCAAACATAAATGTCAAATTTCAACGTAAATGTCAGTTCGCCTTTTTTGTCAAATGGTAGTATGTCAGATAAAGTGAGAAAGTGGCACTACCTTTTATTTTCTTATATCATGTAATACACTGAGATAAATATTAGAATAATGTATTACCATAGTTGGTATTATGTGACAATTGGATTGCCTATAATAAATGGTTTTGCGTTCAAGGGCAATCGTGCTAAACAGCATTCAGCGACAGCAGATGAAGGTAAGTGTTAAGACGCTTTTGTACATTTTAATTTGTTATTACATTTTTTGAATAAGCATTCATATACACTTATACATATTCGGATCAAACACTATTGCTTTTTAGGATTTTTCTAATGCATCCCAAAGTGCAGAAAAAAAAAAAATCACAACAAGTGTGCTACGGTGTCATTCAGAAAAGTATACCAAAAAAGCATTGAAATACTACAAGAATACATACTTACATACATAAAGTTTCATAGATTCAAAGAGCAACATATTAAAACAATTGAAAATAAAACTTCAATGAATGCATGAATGAATGACTGAATGAGCTTCATTCAGGCTGTTCAAAATTATTGATCACACATCCAAAAAAATAAATAATAATAATACATTTTGTTACTTAAAAAATTACAAGTAAGAGTACAAGTACTTTTTACTTTGCACTACTGCGTGGGTACTTTGATAATTTCAGTACATCAACTTTGCTATTTTGCTACTGTACTGCTTTTCTGTTATCTGTTATTTGTACGTTTGAGGCCAAGGCAATGCCCCATAGCTAACACCAGATTGGATTTAGGATCGACTTCTTGTTAATAAACAAGCTTAACTGTATTCTTTAGAATTTCATTTGGGTCAAATCAGAAACTTAAGTCTAGATGTATGCCCAAATATTTCAACTCTGAACTTTTCGGGATTATTTGGTTGTTTTTATTATAATAGGTGGGCAATGTGATAGTTGTCTGAGTATATTTTTGCTGGTTAACCCTTATCCTCCATTGCATTATGTGATCTGTGTAGTCATGCAAAATTCGATTTGCTTTCTGTGGTTCTTAACGGGTGCTTAGGACAGTTGTATTATCAGTGTATACCGAGGTTAGCATATCGGAGGTATATATCAGATAATGGATAGGTTCGATGAAGCTTTCTTGGGTTACTCCGGCCTTAATAGAAAACAACAAATCGTTAAATGATAAATATTTTTCGTAACACCTAAGAGGTGTATGGTCTTGTTTCAGTTTCTTTGTAATATTTTTGTGTCTTCTAGGTAAGCAGGTGATCGCACTTTTGAAGCAGATATCTAGAATACCTGTTGGTGCTGGAATCTGTCGTGGTTTTGAACAACGCCCTCTGTATATGTATTTGATGTAGTGGTAGTTCAGAGATTTGCTGCTGCTGCTCAGTATGAGACTCATACCTTTTTCTATTTTTAGTTGTTTACCTCAAAAGGCGACATTGCTTGACTCTTTATATAATGTCTTTATATAATTGTTGATTTTCTTTTCCCTCCGGCAGGAGGGAGTCTTTTAATTGTTTATTCTCTTAATTATTTAATCGCTGAGATTTTAATCTGAGCTGCTTGTGTTGTACATTCTCATCAAGACTTCGGATTTTAAATACGTAAGAGGCTTTCAACTCTCCCTCCTCATGGAAAGAAAATAAAGATAACGTCAACTACAAAACGTTATTGGAGGGATCAGGTAACTCCCTCTCTTGCTGAAAAAATAAAAAATAGAAGGAGTCTATGATGAGCAGCAGCAAAGCTCCACCACTGCATCAAGTATACAGAGGTCATTGCTTCTAAGCAAATACTGATGGCCGCATCAACATTTGTGCATTTTGGACATCTGCTATAATAGACCGATCAAATTATGACTTGTAGAAGCCATAGGCTATGAAAAGGAGTTACGGAAATAAAAAATTTCTAACCGCTTAGTAACAGTGGATAAAACATAAATGGACCTCTTCACTGCAAAGTTCAAAAACAATCCAAACAGTAAGTTTGCTGTGCTAAACACTGATCAAAGATGCTAAAAGTGGGTCTTTCGAACAACAAGGCCAAGGTTTAGTTCTATAGGGTGTATGCGATGTCATTTACTGAGATTGTCCTGAGAAAATTAGAACGAGTATCAATGAACATTACCTTTCCAAATTCACCACAGTTTTAAAGCATTCACTGCTTTTGTGATAAAGAGAAAAGTTCTGTTCGGTGCAGAACTATGCACAGGTGCACTTTATAGGCTGGAAGAGTCACTGGTCAATACTACATGTTTTCAAAAACGACAATGGTCAGAATACTACTGTCAATGATGAACAGTATAGGGACATGAATAGAAATTTTTTTGTTCCTCAATTACCTGGCATTAATCTTGCTGATAGATGGAGCCACATGCCAAACAGCGCGCTGTACAATTAATGTAATTTCACGTAATGGTCTAAGTAATTGACCAACAACGTCATTGACCAATTAACGTCATTTGGATATTTTTTTTTTTGGGATTATCAATTTCCATAAACCAAAGACAATTGAACACCTGGAAATCGGCACTCGAAGAATTATTTGTGAAATAATGCAGCATATGCTGCGAAAAGTTTGTGAAAAACAGATTGCAACTTTAACGAGCCAGCCGTAGCGGTTGTATGGCCGAAATTCTATTTAAACATTTTTTTCTGTCACTCCTCTAGAGAATAACAAAGTAGCCGTTACTTTGTATCAGTTTTAGTAATCAGTTTTAGTAATTCGAGATAAGTAGATAATTAATCTACTGTAGCTCGTCTCCGTATGATTGTGTGTAGTGGTGAAGATCCTTACTAGGTGGTGATCCTTACCTAACATTGTAACTTTTCTCCAATTGATGTCGTTTTTTCCTAAACATTCGTCTAATGTTTGTCATCGCCAGAGGTAAGCTTAAAGGTCATGGGCTTTTTTTAGATGGATTTGTCTTGAGGTAGGTTAAAGTCTTTTTATTAAACACTCGAAACTGCAAATAAATTTTTTTTTCGTCATATCTTCTGCTGTAGATTCGACCCTGGGCTGCTTGTGTTGTATACCTTTGTCCAACCATTACATGTCATAAAATTTTCGATTCAACGTTTCATAAATCATAAATTTGTTACGATCTAAACTAGTGTAACTATAAAAAAACAGCAACGATATTTCCTATAACCAAATTTGAAGAAATTACTTGGAGGATAAGAGATTTGCATCAAATGATCAGGTCATCTATGAAATTCACGTCTTTTTTCTATTAATCAAAATAATGAATGGGAAAGGTCATTGTATAATGGGTGGGAGTGCAGAGAGAAAATGAGAATGATTTCTGTAGAGATTTTAGATCGACTGAGGAAGAGAGGAGTGGGGTAAACTTCATTTGCCAATCTCAGTCTCTAACTCGGCGTCGACTCTACTAATTCGGCTAGCACTTGGGCGTTAATTTAACGAAGCCATTAGTTTAAGAAGTTTAATTTCTAGATTTCTTAGGTTTCAGAAGGGATATGGCTTTATTTAATTTCTGCTTTTAAACAAGGCTGTCTGTCAGCCTTGTGACATCGTTCCACGTGTTATCATAATAGGCGCTATGTATGCTTTAATTCGACGAAGTGGCCATTCCCTTCTACTCTATCCTAATTTTCTCTACACACAAATTAACATTATTATTAAGCTGTCCTCGTACATTCACATGTGATTACATTAGTACATGATTATTGCTGTTGCTTCGTTAGTTTTAAAAAGTGATTTATAGGACACATTCACTCTTTTTTTTCTTTTTCTACAATTACAATTACACCCATATTTACTAAGTATTATTTGTAATACTCTAGTAATAGTACCAGAGAAAAATAATTGAAAATAATCGATTTTTAATCTGATTTAAAGAGATTTAATACCAAAGTCATGTTTTGTTTGAATTTTCATTTTTATTTTTTTTTATTTTTCAATTTCAATTTTTACTTAAAAGTGAAGTCAACAAATGATATTGAAAAAATGTATTTAGATGCCATTGTTTTTGTTATTGCTCACAAAGAGAAACGATACAATGAAAAATGGAACAACAACAAAAAAAATGTGAAAGAAAGGAGGAAATGTGCAGGAAACATATGAAATACAAACGACAACTGTCAATAATTTTTTATGCTTTTCAGAAATACGAGTGTAAAATATAATTTCAATACAATATGAGTTTGTTGTAAAAATAAAAAAAGATAAAAATTGAAAGAAATTGTGTAATCTTTCGAAGAAATAATAGTCTACAGCATCTGTACCAATAGAACCAATAGGAAATTCAAACAAAAAGGAAATTAAAGTGAATCATGCCTTATCGTCATGTCACTCATGTCATATCGTCATGACAGTCACAAAATTATCCGATCTCACAATAAAAAAAACAACAAATTTAGAAACATTTTATTTTATTTCTATATAATCACCTTTTAGCTCGCTAATCTTTTCTCAACGATATTAGATTCGATGCGCTATTTATATTTACAATCGTCTAGCTGCTTACAATAACCCAAAAACGCATATTCTCCTCATTGTTGGAAAACTTTTTTGAATTGGTGTAATTTTTCGGAAATGCAAAATAATGTGACAGAGATAATCTCAGCATAAAGTATGAGTAACCAAACAATATGAATTTTAATTCATTGATTTTAATCAGTACACTATTATTATGGGAAGCGGAAAGGCCCAACCAGCCATCGCACTGCGATATGAAGATAAATATCTATTGTTCTCACACTCTGAAATAAGACTTGTCAGTGTGTAAGCAGCAATGTGTGATATTCTCTCAGAAGAAAGCTCCGAGGAGTCAATAACTATGGGCAGGGAACCTACCAGGTACAATCCAGAGAAGAATGCCCCCAATCTTTCGTATGAAAACCAAAATATCACAGTCGACGAACTCGTTTAGATTCCAATGAATAGCTCTGTAAGCGTTCGTTTTTGAATGTTAGCCAGAACAACATATTCATAGAAAATATTTTCTTTTGTCTGCACACAGTAGATACTCCGAGTCAGACACTCGATTGATGTTGAAGACGTAATATTACAGCCAGTTAATGCTCGTCAGAAAAACAATATGTTCCTTTATAATTATCATGCCTATGTGGCGCATAAGAAAAAGTTCCATCAGCACAACATCGGGTCTTCCCCTGGCCGTGGACTAGCTGACAGTACGGTTCTGGCTACCTTGCCGGACCGTCAGTGATCTCTTTCTGTGGTCAGGGAAAAAACAAAATGTCCCCATTCCTAAACGCCAGGGTGTAGATTTTGGCTTTGCATTCGTAGACGATTTTGATTTCCAAACTCTAATATTGAAACCAAAGACTCTATCTACCACAGAACTATCCATTTTACTTCCATCTTTACACCATTGTAAACAGTTGGAGTTGACCCTAGGGTCTCATTGCTCACGATCGTGTATAAAAAAGTTCAAACTTTTAAAAGTAAAGGGTAATCCACATAATACTCATGTAACGTCTGTAGTCCACTGAGTTGGCATACGCATCTCATTAGAAACCTAAGAGACGAGTCCCATGACAGTAGATAAGACTCCGCTCAAAAAAATTCTAAACAACGTGACGCCTTGAAACTCAAAACATATGTTTTATAAGGTTGGTACGTTTCTTCAAAGTAATTATTTTAAAAACACTGCTGTAAAATATACCTCAGTTTGGCTAATTTTAGGATCGGACTCTTGCTAACACTCTTCTTGTATTTCGGCCGTTTGGACTACTTCACATCTTTCCGGTTTGTCTATTTGCCCTGAGTGAAATTAGCTGTTTATTATTTTTGCAAGGGCAACTCCAATTTCTCTAATCAAACCCAAAACGCTAAGCGTTCGTGCATCATTATATTTTCTATACTGTTTTCCCTAGACATGGAAAACGTAAGGGTCTCCTAAATATCTATTTGTCTCATCCAGAGCTGCACGTTTGCCATAAACAGTTTTCGATGTGATGTGAACACTCTCTTGGGAATCTTTGCCCGCTTTTAAATAGGCAAATGTAACTCGTGAATATCATCGGATATACTGCGCGACAATTTTTTGCCTCGGCCTGTATAATACCAAACAAGATCTATTATTCAAAGCGCATTATATCAACCACTCACTCTAAGGCTTTCAAGAAATCTATTTGGTGTTTTCTGTTCAATAATTTATGCAAAGCCTCTGTCTGCCGATCGCAGGACAATCCTAAAGAATGTCTGAAATAGTTATAGTCCGGTAGGTGTCAAAAATAGATACGAAATTCTTATATTCTGGCTGTATAAACCCTAAACCCATGTATCGTGTGGGCCATCTATCGGTTTAAATTTGAACCAGCAGTTATTTCGCATCTGGCAATACTTATGTCATTCTATTCTGTTACAAAATTAAGTGTATTATCTCCACTGAATGAAATGAATATATTTACGCTTGAGCAACTTTGGGATTTATTGGAAATTTATTTCCAAAAAAAGAAAATTGCAAAAAAATCCAAAAGTTGGAAAAATCATCTTCTTGGATGAAGTTAATTTTCATCTTGGTGGGTACGTTAATAAGCAAAATTGCCGCATTTGTGGCTCAGAAAACCCAAACGTGGTCTTACAAAAGCCAATTCAACCATTACGAATGACTGTTTGGTGCAGCTCGTGAAACAGAGGCATCGTTAACTCATATTTCTTTCAAAGTGAGGACGACGCAACCATGACGATCAATGGAGACACCCATCCTGACATGATAGACGATTTTTTGTGCCCGCTCTTCATGATATTGATGTGAACGATGTTTGGTTTCAACAGGATAGTGCAACTTGCCACACATCTCATGCCACAATCGATTTATTGCGTCAAAGGTTTGATGGCCATTAAATTAGCCGAAATGGCAGCTAAAAAGCTGTAATTTGATACCGTTGGATTATTTTCTGTCGGGCGCCGTTATAGACAAGTCTTATGCTACAAACCCGAGGCAATTGAGCATTTTATACCGTTGTCGAGATACGACCCCATACACTCGAAAAGGTTCACGAAAATTGATTCGATCGAATAGGGTACTGTGATGCCAGCCATATAAATGAAACAATATATCATTTCTAACCGGAAAAATTGTATTTCACAGCAAAAAAATTAATTTTTCAAAATTTCAAACCGTTTTTGTTTTATTGAATTTGACCTACCCTATATTAAATGATTGTTTCTAAGTTTCTTACGATTAAAGAGTAAATAAATAAATTAATTTATCTTTAGAAATTTTCTACTTATTTTTTCAAATTTCCAACTGGTCGTATACATACACTCACAACTATGTTGTGAAGATGTAAAACGAGAATGTTACACTTACAGTCATGTGTGTTACGATAAAAGCGACTTAATGTCATTATGATTAACAGCCCAACCACTAAACCAGCGCAAACGAACACCCATCAAGTACTCGGTAACAGTAACAATAAAAATTTTAATTTAAATAGATAAGTATTTTTGAATGCATTTTTTTTAATATTAAAGCCCTAAAAGATTTTTATACACTCTACCACCAAATGGGACTGCGGAAACCATTAATGCAGACAAAGAAATAAAGTCACACAAAACAGATATTAAAAAAAAAGAGAATACGCGTCATGAAAATCGATAGAAAAGAATACGAACAATTTTAATTTTGTCGCAATCAAATTACATGCACATATTGAATATTTCTGTCGGGTTAGGGTACTGCTATGGTGAGAGTACTGACAGGGAAAAAGTAAATTTACGTCAAATATACTCGTGCGTTAAAATGTAAGTAAGTGCAATAGAGCTTGTTTTTACTTCTAAACAAAGTCGCAATACATTCATTATAGTTAAGCAAAATTGTTCTTTATAAGTTCCTCGGTCAGAGTTAAAAAGAATTTCCACAATTTTTTATCTTATCTGTGATTTTATATTATTCATGCAAATTTGCTAAAACTAAATGAAAGGAAACGTAAAGAAAAATCCAATTCAATAACGTGTATAGTGTAGAAGTATGGTTAGTAGAAGGTTTGATTCACGCACTTGTAAAAAAAAAAATAAGAATGGGGGGCAACGTTATGGTGTGGACTTGCTTTTTTGCAAAGTCTAATATGCCACATCGATGAATGTTTCAACACGGTAATGGCCCGAAACACAGATCAAGGTTAGTCAAAGAGTTCAAAGAAGAGAATAGGGATCAAGTCCTTGATTGGTTGGCACAATCGTCTGACTAAAACCTCTTTGAAATAATGAAGAGAAACATCTCAGGAATACGATTTAAAAATCAAAACGATCTTGTTAAAAACCAAAAAGCTGAATAGAAACGTATCTGCGAATCCGCACTTAAAAGCCTTGTTGATTTCATGCCTTGCAGATGTGGTCAAGTTATAAATCACAAAGGTTTACACTCAAAATATTAATTTGTTGTTTCTGTTTTGCACACCTTTATTTGAATACCTCAATTGTTGCTATTTCAAAAATACTGTTACGTTTTAACCTTTTTAAAACGTTTGAGTTCGTTTAAATTGCCTTAAAATAAAATAAACATCATATTATTTTGTTGTTTTGCAGTTTTTATTTTACTACACAATAAATTTTATACTGTTTATCTTAATACATCACTTAGTATTCGTTTATACAACACTTTTATTTCCGCTTTAACACAACTTTATTTGTTGACAGCCAAACGATTAATGATAGCTACGTAGGAAAAGCAGTCTTCTTATATACCTAATTGTCTGCAGTTTGGAAAGTTCCAGAGTCTCAAATGATCTCATATCTTCTATTCGTTAATTTCAAACATGAAAAATTTTGCCAGTGCACAAAATTTAAGTTTAATTAAATTCAGTAATAAAGCATTGTTAAAAATGGCGGTGTTCTTAACTCCATGAAAAATGAGTATCGGCTGGGCATATGTCGGGATATTGACAAGAGCTGTACGGGCTTTGTTGCAATAGTAACATGGTACACGATAGAACATATTAACACAACAAGACACACTCAAATGGAAGCGCTATAGCTGCATAAAGCAAAAAAGTTACTTGCGTAAATAGCGTTGTATTGAATGATATTAATAATTGTTTTTTAGGTAATATTTTTTCATTATTTTTTTTTAATATTAAACAATTTTAATTAAGAATATTAAATATGTAAATTTTATTTCTACATAAGAATGCAACAAATAATCAACAAAAATTTAATTCTCTTTAAAGCTCTTTGAGACTTCTTTTATAAATGGAAAAAAGAAATGCAAAGAATAAATATTTTAAAATCATATTTTAAAAACAAAATCCAGTAACATAGTTAATTAAAAATTCATAACGAGTACCTTAATGGCGGCATTAATTAATAATTTATAAAAAACAATTTTTAATATTTTATTTTATTACAAATTGTCATTCAAAAAGAGAAAAAGAAGAGGGAAACCTTATTAAAATAATGAAAACAAGTAAATGATTGATTGGCCATGTTGGAGACAATAACAGTTAAAGAGAGCCATCATGATATGGCCATAAAATTTTATGAATTTTTCCCATACGTATGCCGTGCAGGCAGTTTGTAATAATTTAATGGCTTTGCACTCAAAAGTATGTACATATAATAAATGTAATTGTAAACTAAAAGTACTTTGTACGAATATTTGCCTATAAAATCAGTATGATATTTAATTGACCCAATTCAATAACATTTTGTGAAATTAAAACTTTATACACTTTTACAACTTTATGTAAATTTCCATGGAATAAAACAAAAACAAAATTATTTATAGTCTGCCAAAAACTGGTTACTTGATACCTTCCATCAAAACTCAGTTGCATTAAATTTTCACGCTCAATTACTAAACATTAGTATACGGGGACAGAGGCGACGTGGTGTGGCGACAACACAAGCAGCCCAGGTTCAAATCTCAGCAAGAACAAGGAGCATTTTTAAAGCGGCTTTTAATAAAATGTTTCGCCGCCCTACAGGTAATATGATCAATTTGCTTAAACAAACAACTAAATAGACCGTAAAGTGTGAACTTAAGGCACTAACGAATTCTTTCCATCCGACACTATGACTTGCTAAGATTTCGACGTTTTCACGTTTTAAAACTGCACTAGAAATTTTAATCGATGTTGGAATGTCCCCTATCCTGCTTAATTTGCGTTTGGTTCACCATATCAATCGTTCGTGACCCAGTAGGGGCAGAATATACATACGAATAATCAGTTGGTAAATGTAAATGTTTAAAGGAGCACTCACGTGACGCTGTTTTTAAAAATTCGAATTATTATAGTCCTAGAAATATTAATTGCTCTCCACATATTGTAGCAATTGATAAGCTGTATAAACTTTATTAATTCTATCATTGATATCCTAATCTGGTAGGCCATCTGAGGTCTCAGTGCTACCAAAATATCACTTATTTCCTCTATTATGACCCCATCAAGATTTATTGGTTGAATACAGGCAGGAGCGATAGGCATTAGATTCATTTTATTAGTGTTTATTTTGGGGCCAACTTTCATCAATAACGCGCAAGATGTTGGAGTTTGTCTTGTATGTCACTATGATGATGTTGTTAAGATATGTAACGAACTAGAGGGCTATCAACGTTTGTCTGTTGAATCACCAAATCTAATAGAATAAGCAAAAGTGCTGGAGACAAAACCCGTCAGTGTCTCATGCCATCATCGATAAATAAGGATGAACTCTCATAACCATTAAAAGCTAACAGTGAGGTAGCAATTTCGTATAGTTCGCTGATTAGATTTATTATCTTCTCTGGTAAACCCCTGCAATATAGTGAAGCCTATAAAGCGTCTCTGGAAACGGTGTAAAAGGCATGTTTAGCGAGCTATTGAATTCCATTGACAGCTCGATCAGTATGCGCTCCGTAGAGGAGTGATTTAGTTAAATTCTCGCCTGTTTCTTTCGCAAGACTGTCTTAACGTACGATCTCATGCAGTTTAGTAATAGAAGCGATAGTACCTTGCTGATTTGCAGTGCCTCAAATCCCCCCTTTCTAAATATTTTTATTTCACGTAAGACTCAATGTTGTTTTTTAGCACACAGACGTGGTGGTGTGCTGTCATCTGTGTCAATGGGTAATGTGGTTATTGAGGAATCAGATGCTCTTGATGTTCTGGGCATGAGAATTCACTGTGACGTTCGTTGGAATGATCACATATTTCAAGTGTCGAAAGAAGCATTCAAGTGCCTTGGTTTTTTGAGACGGTGCAAGAAATACTTCACTCCATCTGATCTCCTTAATATTTACAAGAAATATATCCGACCCAAAATGAAATACAACTCCCATGTATGGGCCGGTGCTTCAAAGTATATTTTGGAGCTTCTCGACCGCATACAGGAAAGGGCGAAGATGCTCATCAATGACGGTAGGGTAGCGATTCATTCGAGCACCGTCGCAATATGGCGTGTGTTTCATTGTCCTATCGGTACTATAACGGAATGTGTTATAACGAAATTAAGGAATTAATTCCTAAAAATCATATATTTTTACGTAGTACTCGTATCTCTCGTAGAGCGCATCCCTTTGTAGTTGATTGTCCAGTAAATCGCACAACGCATTATAGGGAGAATTCGTTCTTTGATTGTTCGGTTGTGGAATAATCATCCAGCGAAAGTATTTCCTGCCACTTAAGTCATGAGTAAATTTAAATCTAACGTCCATAAACACTACTCCCTCTGTCCTCCTTCCAATAACCTATTTTCCTAATACCAGCACAATGCACTGCATGAGTAGGGGCCATCCCCTGGGTGCTGGTCTTATATAAAAAAGTATCTTTCTTCCAATCAGCTGGAACATTAACGTTAAAGGCTCCGCAATCGATTCGGCACAGTTCTTGCGAAGTACGGAAGGTATATGATCCGGGCTGGCTGACTTTCCGTTCCTCAGTTGGCGACACCTATTATTGATTTTTTCTAGTGTGGGAGACGCAGTAGAAATCATTCTGCACGGATTTCGTCTGCATGACAGAAAGGAGCAGGTTGTGATATATACATACATACGATTTGATTCAGTGAGCAACCGAGGAAATCTCGTCACCATCTTAGTTGGTTCTCTGGTGATATTAGTTCGCTATTAGAGGGGTTGTGTCCACATTATTATTATTTTTTTTAATAATTTGCTTTTAAATAAAATGATATGCATTTAAAATGATTTGGTCAAAAAATTGTAAAAACAAACCAATTTTGCGCAACTTTACAATTTTTTTCATTATTTGCCATTATATTACAAGTAAATACTGTTGTTTACCATATATTTTTCACATAAAATTAAAAATTTGTTTTCCGTAAAATGATTATAAAATTTCATGGAGTTTTATTTGGTTTATTATAAAAAATACAAATCAGTTTTTCAATTCTATATGGAAAATTTATTATTATTATTTATTACTATTATTAAAGTTAAAATAAATTTAATATTTTAATAAAAAAAATTAATGATTACAAAACATTTTGGAATTAGAAGTAAAATACTAAACATAAATGTAATAGGGAAAGGATTATGATTTTTATTACAATTAGCATATATGTAGCCATTTGGATGGAATATGGTCGATATAGATTGATAAAAAAAAAAAAAAATTGTTTCTTAATTTTTAGTATATTTTTTAACTTCCAACAAATAAGGAAAAATTTATCAAAATAATGAAATGTCGGACCAATCATAGTCTACTTCGATATACATTCACCCAAAAAAAAAAAAAAAAACAAATTATTTTGATAGCTTTTTTCTTTGTGGCACAAAAGTATCGGCACACATCCCTCTTAAGTTTCCACACTCTCAACTACTGTACCAATACCGCGAATATGTTCTTCTTTTCATACTCAAAAACTCACGCAATATGTCATACACCCACTCAATTAACATGCCTACAGACTAAATCACCTAAGGCAGTTAATTCTCTAATATTTTAACATCGAATTTGTGGAAATTTGTAGAAAGGTTTTTAATCCCTATGACAATCCTTAGTATTTATCTATATATCTCTAGGAAGAATTGAGTTTCTTTAAGTTTGGGCCATGAGGCCCTAGACATCCTGCAGTCATAGCTGTTAATTCATGGGCTGTACGATTTAACTGATACCGTCTGTTGTTATCTAGAAACAACATATTCTGTATATTTTGTGTAGCGGTGAGAAATCTTGCTATTTGTCACAGATATTTATTCTATTGACAAAGTTAAAGTAGTGACTGGTTCAAATGTAAGACAAATGTTGTATAATTACCGTTACGACTTAAGCTAAGATAAAAATATGGTACGTTCAATTCCACTATTTTAGTTATACTATTTCGTAACAGTATTTAAGACCCCATTGAATAAGAAAATAAATATTTCACACATAATCTATAAAAAAATTTAGGACAAGGTAATTGCCAGTTAATGGACCTATAATTTAAAACTGCTACATGAAACAAAATTTATTGTCAACATTTACAGAAAATTTAGGTCACAAATTTATGAGTTTATTGAAAGTGTAAAATATGAACTTAAAAACATATTTAATATTTCATTTTAGTAAGGGAAAACGTAGCAAAGCATTTTATTTTTTAAAAACAAATAAATAAAACCCATATTTTAAATAAAGAAATAAAATTAAAAAAATATTATAAAAAAAATATAACAAAGGTAAGGAGGTTAAGTTTTAAACCATAAGCGTGTAGGTGAATTTTTACTTAATGTTTATTAATAGTAAATATACAACGATATACGCCGTTATATGCATTATGCTCGTACTAGAAAAATAGTTTGTGTAAAGGAAAATAGAGGGAGTAGTGTTCATGAACGTTTGATTTAAGTTTATTTACTTCGTAAATGGCTAAAAAAAGTTAGCAGAAAGATTGTTCTACAAATGGACGGTGCGGCCAAAAAGAAATTTCTGTAATTCGTTGTGCTATTCATTGAACAATCAACTACAGGGTTGGCAAATTTAATGTTAGGAAGTAAATTGCCTGTCAAATGATGAAATCTCAAGAATTGTCAGTGATTCATTTATCTAAACTTTTATTTAAACTAACATTAATCAATTATTTTTAATTTATGCAGCTCCCATTTCCATCTATAGTCTTAAAAATACGGGACGGCATCGCACTTACTAAATTGTCCAGAACGTTAGAGTGGATTTCGCGCTAGCTCTTGCAGATTGCCACTTTTAATTCATCTTTTGTCCGGTACTGTTTGTTGTCTGCATAAACATTACGCACAAGCAGTCCCCATAAATTTTCCATGGAGTTTAAGTCGAGGGAACGTACTGGCCAGTCAAGTACTTTAATATTGAGCTCCTCAAACCATTGTCTGGTCGACTTGCTGACATGAATTGCCGCGTTATCTTGCTAAAAGGTGAAAGTAAAGCCAGCCCAAACCATCAAACTGACACCGCCGAAATTCCGTTTGAAAAAAAAAACAAGGGCTTCTTCCTTAAATCTCGCCAATAGCAATTGAAACAATCTGGTCCATCCAGGTTAAATTTTTTGTCGTCAGGAAAAATTACCTACAAACCCAAGAATGTATGGAATATCTTATAGCGTTTTTAAAAATGTTTACATGATGCCAATTAGTTGCCATGTTGTTTTTCGTAAGTTCCTTATGCTTAATCTTATGCTGCTTAGTCAGACAGGGAATTTTTTTAATTTTGCTCGAATAAGGTTTGGCTGGGCCTTGATAGCTCTTAGAATTTTGATTTTTGATGCATGTTTATTCAATTCCCCTTTTATTGTTACCGCACTTTTCATGGAATTCGAGGCCATTCGTGAAATTAGCCGAGTTTCACGGACAGACAGGATCTTTGGACGACCCGTGCTTTTTAATTTTCCATAATTTTCTCTATTTTTGAGAAAATTTTCAACAGTACACAAAGATCGTTTCAGTTTTTTCGCCATTCCACGCATACTTAATCCCTGCTCATGAAGTGCCATAATTTGTCCTTGTTCATAAGGTGACAAAGGTTTCCGCGACCCATACCGCGCAGATATTATTTAAATTATAAATTATTCAAAAAAAAAAAATAATAATAATAATAAATAACAATTGTGATACCTTCTGATTGGATTAATTGCTTATTAATCACTGATCTTATCATTTTGACCCACTGAATTTTGTACTTATTTACATAAATTTAAATAAACATAATATGACGGTACATCTCTAAGAGCAGAACTGGCTTTTTATTCACCTCTTTGAACGTACAATTTTTTTGAATAAGGTGACCATACATTTTATAGTTTGGATGAATTGAGCAAATATTGAGGTGACCTTATCATTTTGAAGTACACCTTATGTTGCTGTCATATGTGAATAAGTAAACAGGATTGCAAATGAGAAAAAGAATGTCGTTAAAAAGTATTGGTAATAGTGTGAAAGAAAAGACATAGTCTTACGGCGCCCCTAAACTTGCCCTCTACTCAACGACTGAGATCCTATCTATAACCACTTTTATAGATTGATCTCTGAGAAAACTTGATATAGAAAAAAACGAGAGAAGTAACCACCGACATTAAAAGCAATAAGTTTCAACACAAATGCCTCATGCCGAACTCTGTCAAATGCCTTGCAAAAATTTAGAGCCATAACTGTGGTCTCGCCAAAACCATGTATGAACTTGTTCCATCTCTCGAAAAGGATCGTCATCAGGTTACTTGTAGAGTGGCGTTTGCGAAAGCCGTACAGACGATCGCCTATTAAATCATTGTACTCTTAATGCTTCGCAAAGTGGTGATTAACCTTATTCTCTACAACTTTGGATAGTGCCGAACAAACTACTGTTGGCCGGTAGTTTTAAGAGGATTGACTAACAGGATAAAAAAATACACCGGCCGATATGATGCACTGTAAAAGTTAGTTAATGGACGCACTAGCGTCGAGGAACACAATCTATCGTTTGTTGTAGTTTTCTCATTTTGCTCTGGCTAGTTGCTTACTCACTCTGTTCTAATGAATAGCCATTCAAGGAACTTACCGTACTTCTCTAATAGACGTTTGTGTCGTTTTATATAATATTTTAAAGCTGCAATCTACATACGTAAATCCAGTATAAAGTGGGGTATTCTCCAAGTTCTATGTCTTTTTAGTTGTTCATCTGATGGATCTTTCCTTTACAATAATCTTACAAACCATGATACCCTGTTTCCGGAGCTATATGGTTTTCACTATCGGAGCACTTCATGATAACAGATGACATAGTTAGCAATTCCCGTTGCAGATGAAGACTATAGAGATATGCTTGCACTAACCGTATGATGATGTAATTCTGTTATTGTTCAATGTTATAGACATATTTATCTAAGTATGTCTCTACTAAGTACTTATGCGTGTTTCAAAATTAAGTGTATTTTCTTTCACTTTTTTTCGCATTGCTATCGTATGTAAAATTAAAATTACATAATATTTAGTTTAACAATAAACAGAGAAACAAATGACACGATTTTCGTTTGTATATCATTAATAAAACGTTTAAACAAGCGAGATGTTTAAATAAAATGGATCATAAGATTACAAGATACGGAAACGCAGATACTGAACACAAGACGAAATAAAGAAACTTTCCAAACATTGCTTTTTGTTTTCCCTCTCTATACGTGTATACTCGGCAATAATCATCAGCTGTCGTAATTAATTGTTAATCTTTAGCGCGCAACAATTCTGAGATAAACTTGATTTTGGCCAACGAAAAATTAATTGCCTGCATTAAGACCCAAATAATACTCTCTCTAGGAAATCAATCTTCTGTCACATTTAAATGGTAATAAGGCAGAACACAACTACTATGAAATCTGAGCCATAATTAAGTATAAACAAGAGAAAAAGAGAAAGTAAATTAATTACAATTGAAAACAAAATATCAATTAAAATACATTTGAGAAGGAAATGAAAAAAGCTGAAATACATCAGAAAATAGTAGTTTGTTAAGTAACAAAAGTTGTTAAATTACCTGTTCAATTTATAATTCAGCTCGTAATGGCAGATGTTGGTAATTTATTTTAAACAATTTAGAGGGGGTGGTGGTGTTAAATAGAACGTTGTTAGTGAGAATAGAAAACAAAAAATAATTTTTAAAGACTGGGTAAAATAATTTTAATCTTTGTTAGAACTACATCTTCTGAATTGGCTGACATTTTTTAGGTTTATTTTGTAAAATCAGCATGAACGATTAAAGTCTTCAATAACATGTACAAAATGTGCGTTTTTTGAGTGCAACTTTCAGTGTATGCTTCTCTCATTTTACAATCACTATAATCGTGCTACCGAAAAGGCTATGCGAAGTGTGGTATATTAATTTAAAAACACCTGTACGACAGAGAAAAATATCGCCGCTGTGCGTGATAATGTGCAGAAAAATTTGTGACAGTTAGGCTCACGTTGCTTGTAAGAACTCGGTCTTTCACAAACCATAAATTTAAAAAATTTTGCATTGCAACTTTAGCCTGTATTCGTACAAAATTTAATTGAATTAATAGCTCAAAGTAAACGACAATAAACTACGACGTGTGTGTCCTGTATATGTTTTGGTATCATAGAATTAATTTCAACATGATATCAGCTGATGTGTATTATGTAGGCTTTGGTTCGAAAACCCTTTTATCGGTATAATGTTCGCGATAATTTGCAATGTATGGAATGAATTATGGTGAGCCAAGAGTCCTTAGGCAAGTGTGCGCTTCTGTGTACTTCACAGTACTTACATGGAGGATTGTTTGCGCTTATGCCAATAAAGTTTATCCAGAGTCCAATATCGAGCATAAACTAAGACAATTTTGCGAAAATTATTTGGCTTTAGATTTTGTCTTTGTCAAGATGCGGCATAGTTCGCCTACTAATAAAACAAGTTGTTAAACTCTACTATTGGCATTTCGTCAAAAAGAGTGTCATAATATCTGCTTAGTTTAAAAGTTTCTGGTTTCTTTATGATTAACAGTACAGTGTCCCACAATCTAAGAGAGGACTTCTACGGGCACGCCAAGGCCTTTTTCCTTGCGAGAAACGTATAGAGAAGAGGTTGGATTTCTACGAGTTCTACAGTCTTCACAGATGGGTACAAGATGGCATCCGGTGTGGGGGCTGGTACTTTCTTCGAGTCTGCTTACTTTACACAATCCGTTAGACTTCCAGAGGTGTCTAGCATTTTTCAAGCGGAGGTTTTTGCGTTTTTCAGGCTTCTATGAATTTTCTCAGACAGTCCGCTCGCTGGCCTTGGTGTAGCCTAGTACTCGTAGCAACTCGGCTTTAGTTTTTCAATGTAAAGAGGAGAAGAAGCTCCTCGGTGGTACGTGTACCATTTGCTTGATTTAGGATCAATTTTCAATGATAGTTGGTTCTTGCGAAATTGTAAGGCGTTACTAAAAAAAAAAAAATATTCAATAATCTCTCATTGCCTATGGCGATAAAGGCTACACAAGCTAATACATGTCGAATATCTGAAATTGCAATTCGGAACATCTGCATTTTAACTATTATTTAAGAACCTGTGAAGTATAATTAAAAAATATCCGAACTTAGTTTTGCTCTTATTGGCTTGATTAAAACTTGTCTGTTCGCTATAGAGAACAAGTTTCGCAATCGGATCTTATTTTCAGAAGTTTATTTTAGGAATCAAAGTTTTTCAATTACCAAATTATAGCTTGATGTTAGAGAAGTGTTAAAATGTTTACGGTTTCAAAAATAAAACCCAGAAAGTGTTTTAATATAAACCAGAAGTGATATCCAAGCGATTCTTATGGCCCTTTAATCGACCATGATCACCTCACAAATGATATGAATGTACCTAGACCTTCTCAGTAACGTTACACTGGGCTGGATACTTTAACATAGGGGTAATGTTATGTTATACTATCTAGCGATACGAGGAGCAAGTTTGGCCCTTATTGTCCCCGAGCTGTTCTGTGGACTTATAAAAAGTAAGTACCCACATCTATATACTTTAATATATTCTAGCTGTTCTTAATCGACTTCAAAAATGAACTTCTCTGTGTTCACGAACATGAGGGCTATGATGGTAATGAAATGGCGGAATATCTATCGAAACGAGATACAAGTCTGCTCATAATTGCATTCGAGCCATTCTGTAGCCTTATAAAAAACAAAACATTGATATCTTTAAGAATTTTCTGTATGGAGAAATCGCTTCCCACTGGCCTATTTCTACTGACCAGTGTCCGAAGAGCAATTTTAATCCTTTTAGCTAAGGTTAGGTTTGGTGGCGAACTCTCCTAGAAGAATGGCGTCTCATTTACGCCACGGTTTGGGCCAATTGTAATACCATCAGCATATAGGGTATCGTCTTGGCTCAAAAAAATATATCTTGCAATTGAAGTAATATTTTTTTGAAGGTTTCAGTCAAAGATGACTATAAATATTAGGTCAAAAACCCCCTTCGTGTAATGTCAAGGTCTGGACACTGACATATGAGATGAAAAACAGTCTCTTTCTCCTCTTTAGAGCCACAGCTGCTATAAAAATCTTGCGAGAGAATGACGAATCTATCGGCATGTCTCCTAATAGGGTCTAATAGGGATATTAAGTCCTATCCTCTTGCAGGCTGCCACCAATGGAATCGAGCGTCTCCATACATCGACCGAAGAATATCTAGCTCAACCGGTGCAATTAAAAGACCATGTTAGGTATCCTTTTGTAGATTTCGAGTGGTGACAGTATTGTGTCTCCATATAAATTGTGGAACTTTAAACATCAAATAGTGATTAAATTCCTTAAAAGCCTTAATATGGCAGTGCTTTCTGGTCTTGAATAATAATAATGAATCTCTAGTCAAAATTCAGAGGTCCCTGCTTTAAATTTGGTTACCAGACTACCCAGGTGTGAGATCAATTCATTTCACCATAGGCTACCACCTGGAAAAAGGCAATTTAAGCTGACATTTGTCTACCTAGGTCTGTAGTAAACGATTTCAAATGTGTAACAATTTGCATAAATTTTATCATAACAAGCATATAAATTTAAACCAAAAAGTTGGCGAATATTTTGTAAAGCAGCGAATTTAATTAAAGATTGAAACCCACCACGCATTACTATTTTTTTATTATTTAAATAAACTAACATTGGAACAAAACTATCTAAGAAAGTAGTCTCATAGTGTGCTCGCAGGTGACTTTGAAATACTTTTTTCATTGTTTGAAATCCTTATGAGAATTATCTTGTTTACATGGCACCTTTGTCATTCGTTTCAATTTCTTTTCTTCTCTTCACGCAATTTTTTATTTTATTGTTCTTTGTGTTAAATTATGTTTTAAAAATGAAAAAGTTAGATTAAATAAGGGAATTTGGTATGGACAAAAACGTCTGATATGAATTCATTGACGATGAATTATTTACAATTTTAATAATGCGGTTTTAAAAAGCTTATACGGATAATTATGTATTTCGACTTATAATTGAGTTAATAGGTATTAATTATCCTTTTTTTTATTAAATAAAATGTTTGCTTGGTCATCTTTCTCATGCTTCAGTGCTTGATATATGTACTAACTGACCACACTACACTAATAAAACGTTGAATAAATAATAAACATCAAAGCAAAGCTACAATAAAAAACAGTACAAGTGGTTTGAAAAGTTAAACTACTCGTAGTATATATATATATATATATATATATATATATATATATATATATATATATATATATATATATATGTGCTAGTAGTTGTTTGGTTTTACTATTACAAACTACACTTCATTTACTTTGAGTGAGCAAGATGGAGAGAGCACATAATTTCAATTACTGTATTTACCACTCTATGACTATTTAGAAGGACTATTCACAAAACAAAGTTTAGCTTTTCATCTAAAATGGTAAATATACACCGACCGTACAACACATACATAAAGACATACACACACATACAAATAACTAAGTTTCTTCTACACCAGCGTTCGGCAAACTAATATTAATGCATTTTACAGTTGTGCTAATAATTGAGAGTCTCTCATTTAGGCCACTTTGCACTGCATTTTTCCATTTGTTTTCTCTTCTCTTCTCTTTGTTCATTTTTTGCCTATACGTGTGACTATGTATGTACGTGTGAAAACAGAAGAGAAGAGCAGCACTTTGCCGAAATCATTTCTAAACATAAGAATATACTTGAGTATAAACAGAAGAAATACTTGAAATGCTCTCATACTTGTTGTAATTTATTTAAAAAAATAAAGTGAAAAAGAATCGAAGAGGGAATAGAGGATTTGAAGTGTTTGTCTTTTTACACATGAGTTGAAAATATAAATTGATTTGAGTTGCGAATGTTGCTTTCCTTAGACTTCATTTAGAGTTTCATCAGTGTTTAGATGTTTTGCTATTGTTGACTGAGTAATTTGTTTATGTGTTTTTAAGGAAAATGTTTTCTGAAATCCTTTTTATTTTACTCAGACTTTTTATATTTTTGGCATTTATTTACTCTGGTTTTGTTTTAACGATTATTTTTATTTTATATATTTTTTTATATTTTTTTATTTTTTCCTTTTTTGTGTGTTTCTTTCTCATGATTTTTTATATTCGTATTTGTCTATAGTGAAACATTTTTTTTTTGCAAAAATGGCATAAAATCTTTGAACGGAAATATCGAAAAATTAAAGAAATGGAAAGTAAACCTTCCAAAAAAGGAGTATCGGGTCCGCCATCTAATGTTTTTTTTTTTTTTCAACTAATGCTTGTTTCGTAAATGGTAACACTTAGCTCTTGTCTGATTTGACAGATAATTAGTTTTATCCTTCCGCTGAATGAATATGGTTGTGTATACGCTTGAACAACGCTGGGAAATATTGCGACATTACTTTGATCGATCGACTTACAGAAGATGCCGATTTTGCCAAAAAAATCATCTTTTCAGATGAAGCTCATTTTGATCTTGGCGGGTATGTAAACAAGCAAAAAGCATTCATTGAAAAACCGATACACGCAAGACGAGTCACTGTTTGGTGCGGATTTTAGTCCAGAGGCATAACTGGGGCATTTTTCTTCGAAAATGGGCAAGGAGTGGCCGTTACAGTCAATAACGATCGTTATCGGGCCATGTTGAACGAATTTTTGTTCACAAAAATTGAAGAGGAGGATATTAGCAACATTTGGTTTCAACAGGACGGCGCTACGTGCCACACAGCCGAAGCTCCACTCTATGTTTTGCGCCCTGTTTTTGAAGATCGCATTATCAGCCGCAGAGCTGATGTCGTTTAGCTACCTCGGAGCTGCATTTCACACCGATGGACTATTATTTGTGTAGTGCCGTCAAAATAAGTGTTACACCAACAAGCCAGAGACAATTGACGCTTAAAGGACAATATTCGTGAAGCCATTGGTGAAATACAACTGCACACAATCGATAATATGCTTAAAAATTGGACCGATCGTGTAGGCCACTGCATGGCCAGCCGAGGCAGCTATTTGAATGAAATTATTTTCCATTATTAACCGGAAGGATTGTACTTTCAAATAAAAAAAGAAATTTGAGAAAATATTCAGTAGTTTTTTTTTATAGCATTTAAAAAAAAAAAAAAATTATTTGACGGACCCTTTATATCTAACGTGCTCTATCGCAGCCATACTTGTAAATAGTCCAATAACATAGGGCCAATACCATCTTAGCGCTGTCGAGAGATTTGAAAGTGACAGCTTTCTGATGAGTTTGTGGTTCATTATTAGCTATGCCATCACTTTTCTTTCTCCGTGGCTTTACAGCTTTTCAGGATCAGACGACGGAAATGACCATAGTGGTATGCAATCCTTCACTTGGACTTCGTCAGCGTTCTGAGGCACTTGTTATCCACCGCCATCATACCAGGTGGAGTCGATCGATGGACTACTTTCCAGTAAGTACATCGCCAACAATTTAGTACTTAATAAAAATCATATGCACAAAATTCTAGTAACACCGTTTATGTGTCATCTTATGCACTTATGGAGTGACCTCATACTATACAAGCCATTTGCATGTACGTTGGCTTTCAGATGCGGGGTGTCACATTAAACTTCTTCCCAGCTTGAAAGTCTTTAGACGCTCATTGTGTTACAGTGTTGAGAACAACGTTGTATTGCAATTTAGAGTGAACACGTGCTTGTCTAACACCAGTTTTGATAGAGATTAGTCGACTGGCGCTGCTATTATGTAGAATATGACAGCCTACTTTGTATATTTTTTATGGCAGTGGCTTTCACAAAGAGAAATACACTTAAAATGAGAGTAAGCATTGAAATGAAATTGCTGTAAAGAAATAGGTGCTTAAGTGAAATATAAACATGCGTAAATATATGTAACTTGGTACTAACACTCCTCAGTGTAGCAAAACAAATTAAGTTCTCTTTAAAACATAAAAGAATGCGCTATGCTTGTTTTAAAGCTAATATGATGATGACTAAAATTTTTGTTTCACACACCGCCTAGCAATCAGGAGGTTCTCGGTCCCTTACCTAGCTATACTCTCTAGCAATTTTAAATGGCGGTATCACCTTATAACATTGCTAGTGACTGGTTATGGGCATATACGTTAAGTTTTTTTCTCCAACTAATGCATTTTCCGTACAGATCCGGCGCTAAACTGTTTTTCCCTTTCAATGTATCCAAAAACAGAATAAAGTACAGCTTATTGATTGAAATGTATACCCTTGTTTCACTTTGCGGGGACCATATATCATCATATAGAATCAACAATTAACATAACCAGTAGTACTCCACCAATAACAATTAATAACACCACTTACAACTTCGGTGAAATTTGGTACACTCAGGTGGTCTCAAAATTAGCCGATCTAACAAAGAAATCAAACCGAATTCCGCAACATAATCTTCATTTCGTTTTATAGGCTTTTTCGTCGGTATCCATTAGCTTCGACACCTATTAATAATTTTTTTTTTTTTTTTGTATTAACGAAAGAAGTTCCACAATTAGCATCGACCTAGTATCAGCTGATGACAAAAAAGGTCCAACAATGTTCAAATTGTGGCCATGCCCCGAAGTTAAAGCGCCCAGTATGCTAAGCACAGCCCGTACAGTGCTAAGCATATACACAACAGATGAGCCACCTTTTCCTTTCTGTCGTCCTCGTAACTTATATTTATAAGTGTGCTGATTATTCTTGAATGCTAGAATGTGTTCTCAATGTCAAAGCCCACTGCACACTGCCTAACCTGGGAAATATTTCTTTTCAAATTTTTATCAAAATGTCAGTGCTGGGGTTTCTTTGCAAGCAATAACTGGCCTGTAGGTCGTTCATCTTAATGTCAGGGGCCGTATCGCCGTCAAGATGTCAAATTCTGATGCTCAGCCTCATCACCTTCTATGCGGCCATATATACCACATAAATTTCAGCCTTCGTGTGCTCTGGAAGCTTGTTGGAATAACTTTCCATTCATATTTAAAGCGTTCTTATAAATATAGATCTCGGTACTGTTGTTCCTACTTCAATTTTTTCCCACCACCTGCTTGAGGGTATTTGGGAATTGCAAGCCGTATGGAGATCCATTGCCGCTAGTCCGAGACTGTCTAGAGACCTCCATCCAGATGACGTAGAAAGTTAAAACCTATGGTTCAAGTTACCGGTGCAGCTTAATCGAGCAGCGCTTTGGCAAGCTAATTATGTACATTTTGTAGAGATCTATTGGCAGCAAATACACAGTTACTTTTTATACGACCCAATATCTATTTTCTATAAGTTTTTCTCAATACTTGTGCTATTAATATTGTGAATTATTTTGAGATTTTCTTTGTTTTTAATTTTATTTCTTACTTAGTATGTGGTATATGCTAGTCGTTATTAATTTTGCTATTAAATCCATAAATTATTTTCTCTTTTAATTTCCATATTAAGCCATCAATTACTGAAGTTCGTGTTTGGGACACTTTTTTCGTGTATATACATGCTTAAGGGTATTTTCAATGCTTTTCAGTTTATTTCGTTAATTCGGTTTTTTCTTTTCTTATTTTGTGTCCACATTTTGTATTTTAATTACATTTTTTAATGAATATTAATTAAATTTGATGTTTCAGTTAAAGTAATTGTGTTAAGGTTAATAATGAAATTTGAGCAAAATTTATTACTCTAGAATTACGTTGTAAAAGAAATTACACATTAATAAAAAACTTTGATTTAATTTTTATAAAAAAAGAAGCAAAATATAAAACAATAAATATGTATGTATATATTTTTGAAATATTTTATCAAACATATTTGTCAGGATATATAGTATGAACGTAAATATACTCTCGCATTTCTGTGCAAATGTAAATTGATTTCAATTCTGAAAAAAATATTATTTATCCAAAAAAAAAAGTTAAAAAAATGTTTTTTTTTATTACTTTTCGATTACAATTTCATTTCATTTTTATTTTGATTTTATCAATATAATTTGCTGGCGGCAAAGTTTGTTTTGTTTTGTATGAAAATCAACGGGAGAACTGACGTATAAATAGACAAACAGCCTATATGAGCGGTAATGACGTAGATTCAAAAACAATAATTTTTTATGATACTCTAGCTTTTGTAAACCCATTAGGTTATAAAAAGAAAAGTTTTTCTTTTTGCTAAAGAAAAGTTCGTATGAGCATATTGACTTTCCACAGAGCATTCATTCCTTTGTTTCAGTTTAAGTTTATTTTCAAGTTAAATAGATGATTAGCCTAGTATAGCTCGCCTCCATATGATTCTGTATAGTATTGAAAATCCTTTCTAAATGGTAGTGGCGGTGAGCCTTACTCAGCAGTATGTGGCATTTTCTCCTGATATTTGTCATCATCACCAGAAGTAAGCTGGAAGGTTAGGAGGGCTTTTTTATGTGGAATTGTCTTAAGGGAGGTTCAAGTCTCTTTATCAACCTTACTATACCCGCGAGTTGGTCTGTGAGGACACATTTTCAAAAGGCTGACAATCATTAAAATAAATGAAAGTAAAATTATTGCATGGCTTCATTCTTTTCATTATGTCTTCTAGACTCAAAATTTGGAAAGCTTTCCACAGAGTCCTATCACCATAAACTAAGAAAAAAGTTTTAAGAATAAACTTTAATTATATACCCTATGATTGCTAGTTTTCTAATACCAATTATTACTATAGATGTCTTAAATCTACCATATTGGACCTTCTGTTAATTTCAACAGACATACCTCAATGTAACAAATATAAAGCTCATGAGAAGACGTGATATCTATCTTCAGTTCCTGGGTATCATTCTTCGCCTTTTGATGATCAACTGAAAATAGAATATTGGATTTCAAATTCTTATTAGTCCCCATGTAAAACTTGAAAAAAAAAATGTGTTGAACGATTCAGTATATTAAACAATAGGAATTATTTCAGAAGTTTAGCTTCTTTTAGTTCAGTTTTAAAAGCAAAGTCGTCAAATTGGAAAATGTTATTTAAATAGCCAACAGTTTAATAAGATTAAGGACAGTTTTGATTGAGAAGCTATAAATAGTTCCCTTCTTTTCACATTTTTTTTTTTGATCAAAGCCAACATAAAATGCAAGAGCTGAGATAAATGAATAATGATTACTTATGTAGTCAACTAATAACACAATCTCTTCCTTAACGATGAAAGTTAACATCAAAGGCTTGGGCTGAGTTAATATGCTTAATATGTATAGCTCTAAAATACATCTTATTCTAGCTCAATATGAAGGTTCAGCTATGCTGGAGCAGGTAAAAAAAAAATCTTATACCTAAGCCACCTTGGGCCTTTTGTGTTCCTTTCAGCGAGAAAACTTTATTCAGTCATTCCTTATAATCTCTTATTTGCCCTTAATTAATACCATTAATGTCCGGTATAAGTCGCGCCTGAAGTGTTCTCACAATCCTGGCAAAAGCTGGCATGCGCATAGAAAGTGTTCGAAGGCCACAAGTGGTCCACAATTATTAGATTAAACATAGCCCATCCTATGTAGCTCTATTCTCAACATAGAAAGTCTGATCAGAACGTGCACCACCCTACTAAACTCAGACTTGAGCAGTCCACAAATCTCGTTTCCATCGCGGTTTCGCCATAGGGTCTTTTTGGCCTTACTTACTAGCTCAATTACTAACTTATTGCCACAATTTCGCCTTTGTCGCCTCCAGCGACTTTCTGCTAATGCACTGTTGGAGTCCATTGGCCCCGTTTTTTTTTTGTGACTCAATTGACGACCTAGGTAATAATCCTAACGTTCCGCTATAACCCAGTATTATGATCGGATCCATCTCAAGTTAGATGCACATATGGTAAATTATCTCCACGGTTATCCATTCAGGAACTTCGTTTGTACAATTTGTCGATTTAGTATCAATATCTCTTAATTTTCTTTAAATCGCAATATCATTGGATGAAATAATTGACAGTTATCAACACAGCATAAAATCACACAGCGGAATCGCTTACATTTTTGAAATGGAATACCGTTGCTTAGTTTTCGAAAGCAGCGATTACTTTTTATGCCAGTTGATGTTTTATGCGTAGTTCTATGGGCATTATAGCCCAAGATGCCTTATGATTGGTGAATACGATCTTGTTCTATAGCATTTAGTATTTGATAGAAGGTCTTTAATAAAAAACCTGTCAGAGAGGACTTTAATAGTAGAGATTAAATAGTTTAGCAGGTTGGGTGTGCCAGGAGTTTTAAACATGTTTCAATTAATTTCGTTTTGCCGTTCCATACTGGAACTACAAATATCTTTAACATTTTATGATCCCACCAAGTAGAGAATTATGGTGGTTCCATGCATATTCACCTTTTGCGTCGTTTTGGCTGGTTGGACAGCATACACATACTATTTTTACTCTACAGGTTGTGGGAATGCATCCACTTTTCACCACCAGAAATATCTCAATGCAAAAATGTTTCCTTTTAGCGTCGTTCAAGCAGCACTTCATGCATGCAAAATCTTTATTCAATGTCTTTTGGTTTAATTCACTTGCTTTAAATGAATTATGCTGCTTTGTTTTAAGCTTGAGTGGCTCCCAAAGATTCTGCAACTTATTTTTGAGTAACATTCATGAAGTAATGACTCGAATTCATCCTCCTAGAACTGTTTTGACTATCCTGGGCGGCACTTGTCTTTCATATAAAAATTTTTACTTCTGAACCGCACAAACCAACTTCAGAACATTGAAATCAATGGAACATATCCAAGATAAACTTCTGCGAAGTGCTTGAGCTGCTCTTTCCTTCAAATTGAATGAGCAAAGCAAAACATCTTAAAAATGATATAATAAATTCGACATTTGCAAGGCAAAGAAAAAAATGCTCTATTATTAGCCGGCGTGCTTCATTATCACTTTCTTAATTATTTTCTATTCTCTGAATTATTTTAATTTGTTATTCTTCTTCCTCATTTTATCCCCTTCCGGTTCAAATCCAAATATTGAAGGTATTTCTTGTATCCTTCCAGGAAGACACTGTAGAATCGGCTTTTCAGATGTATACAAAAATACATTAACTTCTGTATTGTACGTATGTATATGTATATAGATAGTCTTTCCCGGTGTGCTTTGTGTAATATCCCCTTATCTAATCTTTCCCGCTTTTTGGCTGATGATGTTTATTTTCCACGATATTGTTTGAACCAAATTTAAGAACTTCTGCTATTACCGCCCTCAAGATATAAGGAAATATAAGTTTACTATGTGTGAGTAATGCCACGCCCATTTATCCTATATTGCGTATTTTTTACTGACGATTTGTATTGACTATGAAGTCATTCTGACCAAATTCAGAAACTGGAAGCTATAAAAATAATTATTTGGTTAGTATGGGAGGTACCATGCCCACTGATCCGATTCCGCCCACCTTTTGACTGATAATTTGTATTGACCATGAGATATTTGAACTAAACTTAGAGACTCTTGCTGTTACCATTTTGAAAATATAGACAAATAAATATTTACTTTGTTTTGGCGTGGAACCACCAAGTTTGAATTTTTAAAATTTATATTGTAGTAGTTTCTTCCGGACATAAGGAGAGATACTGTAAAATATTAAGAAAAGGGGTTCAGCCGTTTGGCTATGTACAGACATTTAACTTTTAAATCTTGGGTGCATATGGCTTTTACAATGTGTCTGTGCTTCTTTTTTGTTTCTCTGAAATCATTGCTGTTAAGCAGGTGATCGTTTTACTGTAGCAGGTGCCAGTATATTTAGTGTAATGGTGGTTCAGAGCCTGGCTGCGGCTTTTCATCATATATTATTACCTTTTTTCTCCTTTAGGTGATGCTGCCTGTCTCTTGCGTTCATGTTTTGTAGTTGAAGATAGTTTTCATTTTGTTCAAGAAGGAGAGTGGGTCTGAGGGCTTCTTAAATGAATTATCTGGAGGAAGTTTTGAAGCCTCTTAAATATTTTAAAATTCAAAATGTCCCATAGGTTATTAGAGGCATTAACCATGTGTAAAGGATATTCTATATGTTGTGAGTTGCACATTGAGTTACGTACTAATGAAAAAAACTTCCAGTAGATGACTTTGAATTTAACAATTTTTTTAAGTTTATTTGGCCTTCGGCAAAGTTGTGAATGAATGCAAAGTTAATATTCAGCATAACAAGTGTAAAATTATGCTATTGGCAGCTACATATATTAATTTACTGTTTCAGTTCTGATTTCAGTAAATCACTACTTAGAAATAACTATGTTAAGCTATGTTAAGTAGCTGTGCAGAAACCTAAAGAAATATTTTTCTAAAATATTCAAAATAGTGCAGGTTATGATACCCTGCCCGTATTTCTTCTCTACCTATTAAGCATGAAAAATTCATTTTTTTTCTATCTTTTTTGAATTTCATTAAAATATTTGATGTCATTCAGAAATAAAATTATATGCCCCCGTGCAAACTGTACATAACACAATCATTTATCATATCATTTATCTACTATTTATCACACTTAAACAAGAAAATGATAAATGGACAAAACAACGAGCATATTTCTAAAAAAGAAAAAAGTTTAAGAAAAAACTTCAGTTTTTGTATTATAATACGAGTATATATAGACAAAAACAGAGACTTTGTATAAATACGTAATACTCTCAAGTATATCCTTAGTTTTAATATTAAATTTTATATTTTTTTCTTTTTTAAATTCAGCACAAAAAAAATCTAAGAAGATGTATAAATAGAGACCCTCTTCTTAGAAATATAGCAATTGTAACAAATGACAAGCCAAAATTAAAAAAAAAAAATTTTTAAAAAATTAGATGATGTATAGGTTTTAGTTTTTGACACTGGACAACAACAAAAAAGAAAAGTTAAATTGGAACATATTTCTCAGAGTACCGACAAGACCGAAAATTGTTTTTCCTGTTTTTTTTTTATTTTATAAAAAAATTGACCGCCATTAAATGGCAAAATTTACTAAGGAAATAATGTTAATGGCTTATCATTGACAAGTGGTATATATAAATATATAAATATAAATATAAATATAAATATAAATATAAATATATATATATATATATATATATATATGTATATATATATATATATATATATATATATATATATATATATATAAAATAGGTCATCATGTTTGAAGAGAAATGGTCAGGGTATATACAAATATTTATATAAGTTTTCATTACTTATCAATATTTTAAAACTAATATTTAAAACTAAATTTTTCGAAAAAAGGTATGTCAGCAGTTGGGTTGTCAGATTCAATATTGGAATATTTTTGATATTTATAAAAAAAATCTTGATGTAAAAAAAACTTGACAGCTAAAAATATTGGGTGTCGGTAGACGACATTTAAATGAAATATTTTTAAATATTAAATCCATCAGGCAACACAATAGCTTATTTGATAGGCTCGAATGATAATGGGTGAGGAAAAGGGTCTTCGTATGAAAATAATGTGCGAAAGAAAGCGAGGCGAAGCTTCTTAGGCATTAGCATAGCCAGGACTAAAATAAGGTATGGTATTGCTGTGTATATTGTGGGATTTGAAGGGAAATGTTCATTTCAACAATTAACATAAATGAAGCAAGCAATGCAACTGCCAAAAGTGGTGTTGTGTTCCATCAAGGCTATGCCACACAGATATTTGATGGTCCGACAGAAACTGTAACTGCTTAGCTGGGAAGTTTTGATGCATCCATCATATAGTCCAGACATTGCGCGTTATCTTCAGAGCTTTCTTCATAGTGTAAATTCAAATTACGTAGGATTAGTTTTTCTTCTAGAAATACAGAATTTCTACACTGATGGCAAATGGCAAAAAGTTATCCATCGAAAGGGAACATGTTTGGTTTAACAAGGTTCGTTTCAAATATAAATTTTTGGTTAAGTTTGTAAACGGACTTTTTCGAACACCTATTTTAAAAATTTAGTTATATTTTTTTAGATAAACTATACTAGCAAACAAATAAACTTAAAACACTTTACTTTATTAATTCACTTATATTTAATAGATTTCCGTAAAGCTTTGTGTAAGGAAAACTTTAAAAATTTGCTCTAATAAATCTTGACAAAAAATATTTAGTCTTGATTCTTCACTAGCTGTAAAAATTCTTGTAAGTCAAGCGAAATCAAGGCCATCTGGCAACCCTACTCAGCAGGTAGGTTGAAAGTGTGGTACCGTTAAAATACCGCCTCATTTTCGCAGATGTACATTTAGGCAATAGCTCAACCTAATATGAGACCCGTGACATTGGCTTTCCTCAAATGCTCAAATGCTCTGTTAAGAAAATGCCCAATAAATGACATTCAAGTCCTCTTAGCCTAAGTTGACTACTCGTCTTGTCTTAGTTGGATTCCCCACAAAAACGCTTTATAGATCTCTCCATTGGTTCCCTATTCCATGATGAGATATGGGCATTTAATTCTCACTTTGGCTTGAAGGGTAACTTTATTTTTAATTTAAATTAACAATTTATATTTTCAAGAATTCTAAAAGAGAATCTTAAAAATAGACCATTACACGATGGAACAACTGTGTCTTCATTATTGAACATTATTTCAAAAATAATAAAATTTGGCGACCCGGGTTGCAAAATTTCATACAAAAATATGGTCGGAATAATATTCTAACTTCATCAACTGTGAAGAGATTAATACAAAAATTCAGGGAGACTGGCTCCGTTGCAGACGCCAGACGTACCGATCGTTAAAAATAAGCTGTGCAAACGACAATATCGAAGGAGTACGTTAGAAAGCCGTTGCTTATCCAGTCATCTCAATTCGGTATCGTGGACAAGAATTGCAAAGAAGAAGCTCTCTACTCACTAAAGGTCTTTGTCACCATGCTAACAAAATTCAATTAACACAAAAACTTAAGCCTAGTGACCATGTACAGCGAAGGTATTTCGTTTAATGGATTATTGAACATCCTAAGCGATGAAGAAGCTTTTTACCTTGATGGCTTTGTTAGTCGCCAAAATTGCCACTTTTGGGGTCCTGAAAACCTACAGATGATTGTCGACTGTCCACTTGTCACAGTTTACTTTTAATGAAATGAGGCTGGTCAAATATAATATCAATAATGATACTGATGTAGCCAATATGTTGTTTCAACAAGACGGTGCCACATGCCATACAGTCCGTGAAACAGTTCAATTAAGTCCCGGTAAAGACTCAAGAAAAAAAATCGACTCATATCATCTATTCGCCGAATACAAGGCTGTTTTTTATAGCCCGATACGTGCAAAGGTTTTTAATGCCATGTCTCAGTTTAGTATTACCTCACAACTGATAAGACTTTTGCACAATGACGTTAACTGACACAAGATCGTCAGTTTAGATACGAAAAAACCTTTTCGAATCATTTAATACCAAACAAGTCTTCAGACTGGGTAATGCATTATCGTGTGATCTCTTTAATATCTTATTAGAACAGATCTTGCCTGATGCAGCTATTAACAGAATGTGTACAATCTACACTAGTGGACATATGCAACTTGCTTATGCTGCTATCATTGGTCGGACATTGCTAGATATAACCACCACTTTGGCAAATATTAAATCGGTGAAAATGGATATGGCACTGAACAAAAAGAAAACAAGCTGCTGGTTTCAACGAAAAGACTGGGTCAAAATGCAACTAATTGAACGAATTTAAATTTTTTGGAAAACATATAACATCAGTTCGAAGATTAGATACTAACTTATTAATATAAGATAATTCGGTCTCAATAAGCAGTTAAAGAACAAAGCTCTCTCTCGACAAAAGAAGATCACACTATACCGACACTGATACTATACCTGTTGACGATCTCTCGAAAAGATCTTTCGAGTTTCAACACGAGGGAATGCGCAGAAGAGGACAAACGAAACTCCTATGGAAAGATCAGGTTGAAGACGATCTTTTAAAACTTGGTGTGAGAAATTAAAGGAAAAGCGCAGGCAAAAGACCAGGGGGCTGTTTTGTAGCCACCAAAGAATAAATATTTGTCAAATTTCAACACAGATTTGAAAGTCCTCTGGAATTTGCTTTTGATTCTGCAATTACCTTTCTTTTCTCAACTCTAATTTCTTATGACCATTCCATAACTTCTTCAAAATCTGAAAATCTAGAAAGAATGGCGTAGCAGTTTGACATTGCATTTCAGTGTCGATATAAGGTATTGATATTTTTACATGCTGCTTATAGGACAAGAACCCTATAATAAAAGACTTGTACTGTCCTTAAGCAGTCTATTTTTTTTCGAGTTAACTATGATGAGGAAATATTTAAGTCATGTATCATACTATCAAAGAATAGCCTGAGAATTTTGATTGGATATTGCAGACTCACTAAACATTTTAATAAAATTTGAGTACTGTAATGCAGTTTCTTTGAAGTGGAAACTGAATCACCGGAAGACATACTTGAATTATGTGCGACACTGACGCATTTCAGACAAAAGCCTAGGCCCCTAGTTGCCTATCAAATTGTGTGTAACGACTAGTACCAACCGACATCCTGACTTCTATGCGGGCAACGAAGTTGGGAGAGATAATAAAGAGAAACCGTATATTAGTTAAGGGCTATACAAGAGTATTTTTTTTTAAGGAATATTAAGTCTGTAACTTGCTGGTAACCAGTTTGCTGCCTTATTTGGCACAAAATGCTGACAAAACTTTAAGCAAGATAACGCAGCAATTCATGTCAGCAAGTCGACCAGACAATGGTTTGAGGAGCACAATATTAAAGTACTTGGTTGGCCAGCACGTTCCCCCGACTTTAAACCCATGAAAAATTTGTGGGGACTGCTTGTGCATAATGTTTATGCAGTCAGCAAACAGTATCGGACAAAAAATGAATTTAAAGTGGCAATCTGCAGCAGACAATAGAAGGAAATGGGAGCTGCATAAATTAAAAATAATTATTAATGCTTAGTTGAAACAAAAGTTTGGATAAACGAATCACTAACCGTTTCGACGCATTGAATCTTGCACTTATTTACATAAACCTAAATAAACATAATATAATGGTACATCTCTAAAAGGAAAACCGGCTTATTGTTCACTTATTTGAACGTATAATTTTTTTTAATAAGGTGACCATACGTAACATTTTATAGTTTGGATGAATTGAGCACACTTTGCTCTCTTTTTTTAACTCTGTCCACAAATATTCGATAACATTTAAGTCTGGAGACAGGGGAGAAGTCTCAATTAGTTTTGAACATTTTATAGCAGTCAATTTTCAAGAGTTAGGCTTAGAGTTATTATCTTGACAGATTACAAAGTCGTCTTTAATTTCAAAGTACTTGTCACTTTTCCGAACTGTTCCACCCATTGACTCGCCATCGTAGAAGATTTCCTTATAAAAGATTAGGAGTAAAATTTTACTCGAAAATCTAAAATGGCAGAAATTTTTTAGGTCGGCTATAGAGTTTGAACAGCACAGTGTTGAATGAAATGAAAATCGGTAACAAATATACGCAAAATTTTAATACTAATAAGTACGTATCTATTTCGAGTTTAAACTGTTGAGCAGGCTTTGTAGTCCTTATAAATGTAACAAAATTTGTTGTGCGCTTCATTGATCCTCTTAATATTATCAGGCGTACTTGCACAATGGTATGAAGTATCTCTTAGTCGGTTTAAACTGTTTTTTATTTACATTCCTTCTTTCTTTTCTTCTTTGTAGCAAATTCTTATGAAAATTTTGTTATAATTTGTACGTGTGTGAGGTTTGTATAACCCTATAAGAGGTTAGGGTATAAATTGTTTACTAAATATATGCATTAAAAAATAGGGTATCGCCTAAATATAGTTATTTTTTATGTTTTATTATAATATAGTTCTAAATGCAATGGTGATATATTTGCACTTGCACTCTGATATGATTTCAATAAGATATTCTGAAGAAAAAAATTTATAAAACTAAAGTTAGAATTAACAAATTTAAGAACTACTACAAACTGTAGAAATCAGGCGGTTGTTGAAAACATGGATACATAATTACACTATGGTATAGAGAAAAGTGATGAATGACTACAATTTTTCTGAGTGCTATTGAGTATAAACAGAATAGTCTTAAATTTTGCAATTACCTTCAAAAGTTGGAGTTACGGGTATAAAATATTGGGTTGTTGTACCTAAATGCACTTATAATAATTAAATAGTATGTTACGGGTAAAACACATATTTTTCGTACCTTTATCCACATATAAGCTTATGAATTAATTGAGTACGGATAAAACCCTGTTCTTAATACCCCTGTGTACTTAGAGGTTAGCTAATCACTTAATTATTAGTTGGTTTTAATTTTCTTAGCAGATATAAAAAAAAGAGCAGAGCTTTTGAATGATATAAATACAGTATACTTTGTTAAAGTAACCTGCGTTTCTCCAGAGAAAACATTATTTTATCAGTTTTTTTTACTTTCTTCAAGCTTTTTACGCACGTTTAAGGGAAACCCTTAAAATACCTATACAACTTCACATTCTTAAAAGAAAGTAGAAATACGAACATACACATGCTTAAGCCTTAACTTATGCAGCTTTATTTAATACAAAAATACAAATACATACACGTTCATTGTTAACCTAAATATTTTTAAAACTCTTGCATTCTCAGGCTCTCTTTCTTTCTCTTTGTGCATCTTAATAGTATTAAAACTCTTATACTTCCAAAATAGTATGTACGAGTTTATAAGAAACACGTACCGCAAAATAATGCAAAACAATTTGAAATATTTTAATATACAAGAAGTTACATTGTGCTACTACTTTTACTTTTTGAAAAAAAAATTATGAAAAAATTAGTAGGGAAAAACGACTGTAAGATAGCCTTTAACGCAATAAACTTTATGCGATGATTAGTTTTCTGAAAGAAGGCCAGGAACTAACTTGTAACTCTTTATTGCATATATTTAATTTATGGACAAAGAATACAGACACAAGAAAGTTCAGCTAAGAAGATACGCAAAGAAAGCGAAACTTTTGTAACTGAATAAGGTGGTCTTAATAAAGGGTTTTTCAAAAAGAACATTGTTTTTCAAACTAATTACATGTTCCCACGACAAATTTTTTTTTATAATTCGATCTCTCGCTTATAATTCAGCACCGAATTATGATCCAAGTTACATAAATCCAAAAGTTTAGAAGCGATTCAGTCAAACTGTTTCAATAAGCCTATAAACGTGATCTCTAACTTGCATCAATTGTTTTTCCACGCTAAATGTATGAATTTAATATCCCAACCTTTTACTTTATTTTTAAATCACAATTTACTGTCCAATAGCAGGAAGAAGAAGAATCGTTATCAAAATTAATTACAAAGAAGTCATGTGAGCGGGGTAATTCGTATAACTTATTTCAACAACGAACAAAGTAAGTCGAAGTATGATGTGAACATGTTATATGAGCTTTGGTAATTATATATGAAAATTATATCATGACAACCAGGGTCATGCATACAGAGGACGAATTTTTTTTATAAATCACGTCAGGTACTTTGCTCTAAGACTGTAATTGATTGGATTGGCTCTGTTCATTCATTTCTTGAAGATTTTATTTCATTAAAAAAAGGTGCTTGTGGTGTCAAATTAAGAATTTGTTCAGACTCAGAGGGCCTATCTTTTCTTATATTTTCACCAGACTATCGAAAAGAAGGTAACCAATATCTAACTCGATTTGTGAAACATAAGTTGTATTTAGATACTGTATTTTTAAAAAAAAAATTTTTGCTATAATAGGTGTAGTTTAACTGCGGTATGGATTAAAGGGCTTTAGCAGGTGTCTGTATGATGCTATTGGGTCAAGCAATGAAGAACAATTTTGAATACTGGAACGTAATGTAAAAGCATACAGAGAGAGATTGCAAATAAATATCGTCAAAACAAAAATTATGCGAATTAAGCACCCTAGAGCGTATGAATATATTAAATCAGGGACAATAAGGACGAATTTGAGACCATCATGCGCTAGAGAAGCATCTGTGGTCAAAAGACACAGAGGAGGTAACCAAAATAATCTTATTAGGAAACCTGGAGAAGAATAGGACGAAGTTTAACAGAACACTCAAATCATACAATTTTTTAACCAACTAGACCTCACATAACGAGCTCTATACTTTCCATGCTATATTTAAATTAACACCTTTATCTGCTAAGTAAGGCTTTATATGACTGCAATTCGTTCAACGTAACAGTTAACAATAATAATTTCATTTAAGCATTATCGAAAGATATCATGATGAAGATAGGGGCGTATAATGGAACCTAGCCATTACATATTTGGAGAATAAATGAGTCAGATAAAACCATTAGTCGGAAATCTTACCTTCAACATCAAGGTGCTCAGGGGAAGTTTATGGTTATCGGTTCTGGGAAAAGCGAAACGTAAATGGAGGTTAATGCCTACTTACTCCATTTCCAGTAAGTCGTGGCTATCCTGAGATAGACAAAAGGTCGTCATTATAATGAAACTGTTGAGAAGAAATATTTCCCAGGTTGTGGCACTGGCGAAATATTAAAACTACCTTGAAAAAGCCATCAGTGGCTCATGTGATGCGTGAATATCTGATTCTGTGTACGTGTACGGATATAGACTCTGCGAGCGGGTTTTCACTACATTAAAGCTAGTTATTGAACTTGCTGAGCTTAATCTTCTTTTTTGTAGATGTGTGTTTTTTGGTATAATTTTCTTCTACTTTTCCCGCTGAAAGTAGAGATTAACGTTTGTTAAGTGAAATAAATAACAAAAATCTAACCTCTTTGTGATCACCACAAATTTTTCACCTTGAATGATATTCTAGAAAGAAAACTTAGAATGATGTTTAAAGTAATATTAAATCATTGACTTATATTGACTATATCGTAACGGCTGGTTGTAACACATTCGTTTTCTGTGAGAATATGAGCTTACGTCACCTAACTCATTTTAGAGAATTGACATTACATTAGCAACCTCCAGCAAGATGGTAAAAATATCGGCACGATGCAACGGAATTGGAAAGGTTAGCAATTGCATGCGCAAGTTTTAAAAACTTTGCTTTAGGACTAGTGCTGGTATGCCACCCGACCAAGAAAACTTGTTAACGCTGGGATTTGCAAAAACCTTTTTAAGATCTCGAACCCGAAACAATAAACTAGAGCTAGTTATTGATACTCTCTCAAGCAGTGTTTGAATGATCTCTGGCAAGTGAGAATTACTTCAGCCAAAAGGTTTGCCTTTTTAACCGAAGCCATAATAACTTTACTACCTATTCTGGTGTAGGGCACAACAAACGTTTTAACTTTGATAATTCCATAGAGTTTCTTTTTTTTTCTTAAATATTTTTTAACATTTTATTTCAGAGTAATTAACAATTTGAAATTTTTTTTAATGCGGATTATTAGGAATATTATACTTGATTTTTTATTACAACTTTTTGTTCTACTTCACATTCATAATAATTTTTTACTTTATTTCTTTGCAGGTATGTTGGTTGTTGCTCCCTTACCCATATATAGCAAACGTTGCCACACATTTTTACTCTCGGTTGGGGTTACAAGAAAAATGTGTGCTATAAGGGTAAAGTTGAAGTAATTTAATTATATACATATAACAAAATAGGAAAGAGCGAGATATGATAACTTTTTGCTGTTAAATATGTTCATTATTGTGGTATGTAAAAATAGCAATTAATATATAAAACGTTAGGTGGAGTCAAAGGATGTTAAATATTAACGGAAAGCAAAAGTTTTATTTAAAAAAATCAGAACAAAAAAATTTGTAGAAAACTTCTGAAAAAGTTTTAACATTAAACATGTTAAATATGAGAAAAAGATTTATGTAAGTAACACGTGAAATTAAGGTGAAAAAATCGATCATTCAGAGGGGTTTTAGTCGTGTGAGCGTTTTTGTGTGTGAAAACTTTTCTTTAGTAAAGCATTTTTATATCAAATTTTAAAAAAATATCTTAAAAATGGAAACTTGTATATGTAGCGGAATCTGCAATGAATAAAATCAGTTATACACCCAGCTGAATAAAATATATTTTTATAATATATTTCAATTAAAAGGTTTTTAATAGGTACACATGTATATATTATTCAGCTATTATTTCTTTTACTATTTATTGCAAAAACTTTCTAAATAGAGTAACATTACTATGTATTTATTCATTCAGCTGGCTGAATGGAAAAGTAACTACTATGTTTCAAACGAGGATTTTATATTAAAAGTATAAAACCAACATTCGCTGTAAATACTGCATTTTTATTATTCTGTTCAATTCTAAATAAGTTTACCTTTATAAATTATTGAAACTGTGCTTAGATTGTTATTCAGTATGCTGAATATATAAAATTTTGATAATAATTGAAAATTGATATCATTTCATACTTGCGGTAAATAATATGTAAAAATGCCTTCATTCGGCTATCCGAATTAGCATATAAAAATATGTTTTTTTTAATGTCTTCAAATGACATTCGACATAGCTTATTATTACGCTATAAGTTTTTAAGAAAATTTGTTATTCAGCTTGAAAAATAAAGAGGTTTTTCAGTAAAAACAAGCTGTTGATAACTTATAAAAAACTGTTTTTAGCCAAAAAGGTTTGTAATATCATGTTTATAAACTGCTTTTATAAAATAGTTTTAAAAATGTGAAATCCATTTCTTAATTATTCAGCTAATTCAATTAAATAAAGACATATCAGATCACATTTTAAGTATGAAATTGAATAAATGTAAGCAAATAACTACTATATGAATTTTGTTAGAGCTAAGTACTACAATTAGTGCAAATATTTGTTTATTCAGCCGACAAAATCAAGATATTAAATACTTAAAAACATGTTTAAAAAATGTTTTAAGAATTTGAAATTAGGCTTACTGAATTCATATGCTTTTCAGTTTTCTATATAAAAAGGTGGCAGTATTAATTTAAAAGAAATTTAATATTAATTTAAGTATTGTATTCATAGTTTCCTAGCAACTTAGGTAATATTCGAAGGGTAGTTTATTTGCTTTACAAATTACGCCATAACATAATTTGTCTTTTTTGGCAACTTGAAACCATAAAAAAATATTTTGTATAAACAATTTTTATATTATTATTAATAAAAGTAAAAAAAAAAATATTTTTATTTATAATATCATATATGTTTATACATAATAAAAAGCCAATCAATCTTAGGCATAAAACTGAAATTTAATATATTGATTGACAAGTTGTAAAGGTATTATTTACTTCATATTTTACCCCATAAACCTGGTATTTCATTTAGTTTATTTTTCTCTTTTTTTCCCGTCAAAATTCTAATGCTCTTATTCTTAATTTCGGTTGTCTGTAAGAGGAAAATACTCGTGTATTGTATTTCTCCCTCAACTATTGCCTCACAACGGAACTGTGTCTATAATAAAAATATAATGAAAAACATTTGAAAATGAAATCAAGTCAATTGTTTTATTAGATCCTTCGCAATAAAGAAAACGATATAAAAAACCCGCATACAAATGAATTGAAAAAATCACAGCAAAAAAATAATCTGAGTATAAATTGCAAATATTCTTCACACCATAAATTCACTCTTTTACGCATTTAATGTATTGTGACAACAAATAAACCGCCTTTTGTCATAAATATTGCTTGGCTTGATGTATCTTCTCTGTCAGACGGAGATTCTCATACATTTAAAAAAAAAGAAAAAAAAATAATAAAAAAGACGGTATTATAATATAAACATAAGAGCAGAAAAGTGAAAAACTTTAGCATTGACAAAATTACAAAAATTCACATAAACATCTAAAAATAAAGGTTCCAGAAATTGGTTACAAACAAAAAAAAAAAATTTACGTAATTTTGTGTTTAAATACACCGCAAAGTTCCAAAGGCACAGTTCAACATTGGCTTACTTAAGCAATTTAACATGAGATTAAAATTGCAATTTAAAAGCAGGGGAAAAATTTGCAATTCAGCTAGCTGAATTATTGATTAATTTCAGTAAACTTAAAATTTAACTTTATTTTTTTTCAATATTTTGCTTAAGTAGTAAATTCAGCTATCTGAATAGTTAAAGACTCAATTTAAATTAAAATTTAACTATGTCTCTTAAAAATTTTGTACTTACGCTTTCATTTAGTCAGCTAACTAAAACCTTTTAGTGCAGCAAAACAGATCCTTAAACATCAATCTTAAGTCTTACCCTCTTTAAAAACTAAAATTATATTTATAAGAATAAAATTTGCAAAATAACAAAAGGAAAAGGAACCAAAAAAAATCAGTTTATCATTTTCGTTTTCCTTGTTTTTATTTTACTGTCAGGGCCTTCCGATTTCGGTTGTCTGTTTGTTTCTTTTGTTGGTATGCTCTCAACAAACCATTTCTCTTTTTTATTTTAGTGTTTCTACGTACATTCATATGTATGTATAAGTGTGTATAATGTGTGTGTATATGTATGTATAAGTTAAGACTCTTCAATTCAATATATTTTGGTTCTTTTTGGGGAAAATTAAGTCATTTTCATGTTCTGAATTACTTATAAACTTTGACATGATAAACGCATATGTCAATTTTACAACAAAAACAATACAATACAAAGCATTTTCTTAAATATCGACAGTGCGTGTTATTTTATGTATTATACCGTTATAAACAGCAATTTTTGTTTTATTTTTTTCGTCGTTCATTATTTTGGTTTTTTAGTGTGAATGTGTCAGTCAGTCTGTAGATCATTTTGTTGAATTTATTGAATGAATTTTTGTTTCAAATTGGTTTTTTTTTTATATAATTTAGGGAAATAGAATGAGTATGCGTGAGTTAGTAGTATTTGAGTGCTTATGTTTGTATTAATACCCTATATTTCACACTTTTTCATCTATCATATATTCTTCGAATACTTTACACTTTATTTTCTTTTTTGGTTACATTTTGTTTAGACAAACGTACATACCGTTTGCCTGTTTGTCTAAATATAATGTTTGTATGAAACATAAAAATTTATTGAATATTTAATTTTATGTTGTTAACAGCAAATACTTTAATAATAAAAACAATATGGGAATTAGTAACGAAAAAAGAAACAAAAATAAAAATATTATTAAGATAAAACTAAATTTATGAGGTGACATTAATAATTCAGCTAACTAAATTGGCATAATTATAGTGTTTATACTATACAAATGAATTCAATAATATAATGGATAATGAAAATACTAATTCAGCTAGCTGAATTCGTTTAATAGTTACGAAAATATTGAAAAAATTAAAATAATACATTAATATGTCAGTTCAGCTAACAGAAACACAATTTTAAGAGCACGCAATTGTTAAAGTACGAGTGCACTTTATTAGTTCCGTAATTATTTGTTTATAAGTAATTTTTTAAAGTAATAAATACAGCAATAAATTTTAAACATAGTTCACTTTAGCTTCCGTTGAAGTTAAGTTGGCGTCTTTCCCCTTTACAAATAAATAAAAGCTCTTGATATTTCTAGAAAAAGACTTTTGTATCATCAACATGCTTTTCCTTTTACCCTAATCTCCAACTATTTTGCCATTTCTTCAAGTGTGATAAGATATTTTTAAGATATTTTTTATGTAATATATTTATACTCAGATTTCAGCTGGCTGAACTAATTTAAATAGAAATATTTGTTTTAATTATCTTAATATAGTGCATATTTTCATTTAATACTTTAGACTGTGTAAGAATTTAACTAATTTATCCAATTTAACAAATTTAATTATAGCAAAAAAGTGCATGTTATAATATTTTTGTATGCAACATATTTTTATTCAAATTATCTTTAAAAATTAAAGTTGTTTATCAAAAAAAGTTATTTGAGAAAATTTTCCTAATTCAGCTAGCTGAATAAGCTTAAATTTCTGTTTTTCTTGCATATTTTTTAAATTATAAATCATTAAATAGTCTTAACATTTACAAAATACTTTCAAAATACCTTTAATATAATTACACAAATTTTAGTTCTTAGAAATCTCGAGTTTATTATTTTCAATGATTTCTTTGAATATGTTTGAGTTTCATTTTAACTTTTAAAAGCTTCAAAATATTTTCTAAGAAATTAAAAATGTAAATTTGTTAAACGCTAAATGTAATTTCTAACAACATCCACTGGTACTTAAAACAGGTCCTTAGACATAAAAGAAAACAACTCTCTTCATCTCTGTCTGTCAGGAAAATATGCCAAAAATTATTAAGCGCCTTTATTTTGTACCATTTCTTCTTGGCATTTTGATAACTTATTCAGCTTTCTTTTTCATTGAATTTCTAACTTCCTTGGCAAAAAAAAACATCGTACTTAATTTTAATTTAAGAACTTACTTTTATGTTTTTCAAGACTTTTAAAGAGAAACCAAAAATGATTTTAATTTAAAGACTAACTAAGAAAGTCTGTTAAAAAGTCATAATATGGATTCTTTTTAAAAATTTCTTTTATATTCTGCTTTTCAAAAAAATGAAAATATTTGTGAACCTTCGCTCTCATAATGACAGACAGACAATTTTGATTTTGGTCATTTTTCTACTGCTCTGTGTAATTGCAAATTTTGTTTACCTTACTTAAAAGAGCAACAGCATTCCCAAAAACAACTTCCTCCACCTCCCACTTGTAAATAAAAACTGTATAATATCTTCAGCAGTAAAGCAAATTATTTTATTATTTTTTGTGTGGAAAGTTGCTGGCATTACGTCTGGTAAGCCACCACACCACCTTCATTTGGCATAAGAAATGGCAAGTAAATTTGCGTTGCAAAACCAATGTTTAAATGAATGAAGAAATAAAATATAATTTAAAAACAGATAAAAAATCAAATTAAAAATTTTTACGATATTTGTACCTGTTCTTTGGGCTAGAATATGTTTCTAGTTTTTCAAAATTATTTACCTTAATTGTGCACAGAATTTGCTTTTACAAATTTTATACTTAAAAGAAAAATAAATTTGTAAAAATACCAAAAGGTAACGTTTGTTTTTCCATGTTTTCTTTTATTTTTCTTACCAAAATAAAAATGAATTTTTAAATATTTATTAAGTACACTTACGTTTTGAAGAAAATAAAATAAAAAGTAAAACAATTTATGGATGTCTTTTTAATTGAGCTTGATATTTAAGTGAGTACAATTATCGTCTATAAAGGAATGATAAATTTATAGTTTATATTTTAAAAAAAGTAAACAAATGAATAAATAAAGTCAAAATTCAAATATAAACAATTTTTTGAATTATTCCTTTAACTATTTATATAGTTACTAGTACGAACGTGATTATATGTATTTAATTATTTTCTTTCAGTAGAAAAATCAAAAATAGATAAAAAAAATCAATAAATCAAATAATCTGTCAACACAAACTTTTTAATAGCCTCTACCATAATTTTTTATAATACTGTTACGTTTTTACCTTTTTAAAACGTGTATTTATGAGTTCATAGATTGTAGTTAAAATAAAATAATTTTTTGTTTGGTTTTAATTAAACATCCTTTATTCAACACAGTTTTATGCACCACTGTTTGTAACCTCTTTACATGCACTAACAATTTTATATTCTTAATTACTCTGTCTGCCTTCAACCTAGTAAACAACAACAATTACTTAACAAATCATTCTACTTAAAGATCTTCCAACCCGATCGTGGTTATAACTTAGGTTCAATCACAACCTTTTAAACCAGAGGTTATCCACACTTAACTCTCTTTACTGAGTTAGCTTCAACTAAACTGGTTTTTACTTCACTACTAGCTTCACGAGTTTACTTCTTATAAACTCTCTCCACATCAATAACACATTCGCTGAGTTAACTGAGTTCTTATCGATGTTCTTTTTATTTGGCTGAGTAAACAACACATCGAAAGCTCTCGAACCTCTCGATATTTCATTTAGATTCCATTTCTTTCTTTTAATTTCTTTTAAGTTATTTTGGAGTCATACGTATGTGAACATCTACCTCTTTCAGCTCTTAGTATTTGTTGTTGCTTGTTTATTGTCTGTTGCTTGTTTTCTTTGCAGCTTAATTATTGTTGTTGCCGTGTTATTTTTATTTACTTTTAACTGGTCATGGCACTGCGACTTAGAAGGACCTACTGTGCCAAACAATCCGGGTTCTCAAATCAGAATAGTTTCCAGAAGTTTAGCCTCTACTTTGTGTATGAAAACAGAAATATCTCCAATGGGTAGCCAACGAACCTGTTCAGGCCCAATAAAGGACTTCATAAAAGTTCGTCTTCGAATGTTTGCCAAAGCAACACATGAACAGAGAATATGATACGTCGGGGCTGAAGAAGTGATATCTAAGATAGTAATGGCCCGTCAGGAAGCCAATAAGTCTTCTAATAGTTGTCTCCCTGTTATAGGTGAAGGGTCCCACTAGCCGCTTCGCCTGCCTTATACCTGGGCATTGTACCTAATATGACGAGCGTAGTTTATGCACCCATTCGTCGATCTTTCCCCTAGCTGGCTGACACAGTACAGTGCCTTCTTAGCACCCTTAACCTCAGCTTCGATAGGCCTCGCCAACACTGTACCCTCACACTCTCGTCTTTTAATTTCTTATCCCGTCTATCAGAAAACACGTTGCTCCTATCTCCTCTCTCCCACATTTCACGTTGCTCGTAAAAAACTTGACTTCAGAATTTATTTGCATAAAATAAGCAGATGCTATTCTATACATCTTACCTGCTGCCTCCGATTTTCAAAATAGAAAAAAATTTTTCCCTGATCCATGTTGTTCATATCGGCCAGTTAAATTGTAGAGGCTCTACAACCTTCTGAAATGTTCAAGAGCATGAGCTACTTAGAGACTATTTTGTGAATGTTTTTTTATGTTTTCCGTAATATTTTCCGATTTTAGGCAACTAAAATATTCGTTACCATCGGTGCAGATTTCCTATAATGCTTATGAAACCGCTGTTTGTCTTCAGTGACAAACTAACACTCGAAATGCCTTTGTATTATCATTATCTTGCAAATTACAAAACTGGAGTCACTAAAACGACTATAATGCTTAAACTACTGATCAGAATGTCATAAAATTTTGACATGATTAAAGTTAGTAGCGCCGCGAAATTATGCTAGGCTGTCAACAATGTTGGCATATAGGTATCAAACAGTGGACTTATTGTGTATCATTATCATCATATCGTCCAGACACTATTGCAGGACATTATGACCCATGGGATCTATTGTGTCTCTTCCGGTGTATAAGTTATTTAGTAGACCTTCCGCCACCGACAGACCTGAAACCATAATGGTGGATATATCTCCGAATGATACCCTATGTCTGCCTAAATATTTCCATCTACACCTATCAAAAACCCTACATTCACACAATATGTGTTCCGGTGTCTCTGATGCCTTTGAACGTAGTCCACAAACATCTGTGATCGCGAACCTCTTCAGATGCGTTTTAAGTCTACAGTGGCCCGTAAAAAAGCTCCGACCAACCATACTTGAGAAATTTAGAGCGACGCTCAAATTGCGGACTGACCACAGCTACAGATGCTTTGAACTTTCCTGTGTTCCACGTTTCTGTCAATTTCCCAATCGTTTATTCAATTAACAAAGGGAGTAAGTGTTGCAGCACAGTAAGACTCCGGACCAATTTAGGGTGTCACGGAAGCGCTTCTAGCCATTGCATCTAGCAACGTGAATATATACGGTAAGCCGCGGTCTCAATTCATACCGTTGGCTTCAAGACAGTTTCGATCAGACTGTCTGGCAGACGGTTTCTCTCATACTGCCCGATAGCTGTACTGTGTTCCAGGGCGAGGTTTCTATACCATCGATATATGCTTTCAGTTCCACCGTAGAATATAAATAAGAAATAAGAAATAAATAAGAAATAAGAATAATTTTGTTGATTAATGCATGACTAGGTTACTCTTGCCCAGGGGGAAATACATGTCCCTTTGGACATCATATAACTTAACACAGCAAATTTTTCAAACTCTTGATGTTAATTTCTTAGCATGTTTGTGTAGCTTGGTCTTTAGATTAAATGCTAGAGAAACAGCGTTATAAAAAAGGTATTATGTAATACCATGTTACCTCCATCGAGTAGTATCAAGTAGAGTGCTAAAAGTGGTGGTGCAAAAATACAATCTTGGTTCTTTTTGATGGATTTGCTTGATTTATTTGTCGAGGAAGTTTTTTGTAATGTAGGGTATCAGATGGTCGATCAATTACGACTTGTTATCTTACATACATTCATACAATTTGTTAAATAAATTTAAAAAAAAATATAGAAAATGTTGAAATTCTCTGAACATTTTTCCTATTAAATTTTAACCAATCAGCAGTAGTATAGCTTTAATTTATTTTGATTTTAATGGCTTCATTATATTGAGAAACAGAACAACACAAAAGTATGTGGAGCAATTAAAAATTGATTTGATGATGATTTCCTTTTTAAAAAAGCAGCAGCAACTCATTTGTATGCAAAACAAAGAAAATTTATATATTTTTTTTAATGAAAACCAATTAAATATTTATGAATTTCATAACTGGTCGTATAATAAAGAGTTTTAAAATATATTTATAAAAAAAATAAATTTTTTATTTTGTTTATAAATATTTTTATCTTTATCTATAAATAAGAAAAAAAAAACTTGTTTATTTATAATAAAAAAAAATATTTAAAAAAAAACATATTTCAACGTCTGCTTTTATTATAGCCAAGCACAGTCTATCCTGTTTGTCTGTCTGTCTTTTTATATATTTTTTTGGACGACATTATGATGAATTACTGTTTATATTGCAAAGGGTCCGCCACCTAACGTTTTTTTTTTCAACTAGTGCTTATTTCGAGAATGGTAACACTTAATTCATATCTGATTTGACAGAAAATTAGTTTTATCCTTCCGCTGAACGAATATGGTTGTGTATGCGCTTGAACAACGCTGGGAATCTCTGCCTGCGATCGACTTACAGAAGATGCCGATTTTGCCAAAAAAAATCATCTTTTCAGATGAAGCTCATTTTGATCTTGGCGGGTATGTAAACAAGCAAAATTGTCGCGTTTGGGGCACAAAAAACCCGCACGCATACATTGGAAAGCCGATACACCCAAGACGAGACACTGTTTGAGGCATAATTGGGCCATTTTTCTTTGAAAATGAGCAAGAAGTGGCCGTTACAGTCAATGGCGATTTATCGGGCCATGTTGAACGAATTTTTGTTCACAAAAATTGAAGAGGAGGATGTTAGCAACATTTGGTCTCAACAGGACGGCGCTACGTGCCACACAGCCGAAGCTACACTCGATGTTTTGCGCCCTGTTTTTGAAGATCGCATTATCAATCGCAAAGTTAATGACTTTTGGCCACCTCGGAGCTGTGATTTGACACCGTTGGACTATTATTTGTGTGGTGCCGTCAAAGATAAGTGCTACGCCAACAAGCCAGAGACAATTGACGCTTTAAAAGACAATATTCGTGAAGCCATTGGTGAAATACAGCTGCACACAATCGATAATGTGCTCAAAAATTGGACCGATCGTGTAGGCTACTGCATGGCCAGCCAAGGCAGCCATTTGAATAAAATTATTTTCAATTATTAACCGGATGGATTGTTTTTTCAAATAAAAAAAGAAATTTGAGAAAATATTCAGTAGTTTTTTTTATAGCATTTACAAAAATAAAAGCTTTTGGCGGACCCTTTATTTGGAAAAAATAGAAAATTATGTGAAAAATGTGGAGAAATACAAAAAATGTCTTTTTATTTATAAACTGTTTAAAATGTTTGCTTGTGACATAATGTCCTTATTAAATCCGTTTTATTTTTATTTTATTTTATTTTATTTTATTTTATTTTATTTTATTTTGTGGACTTATTTTATAGAAAATGACACGAAATGTTTTTTATATACCTACTCTTCGCGGTTGTATTTACAACAGGCATTACATTTGGCAAAATATTATTACAGAAACGCAATATTAAAGAAATGCAATCCTATCTTGTAGAGAAAACGACCTGGGTATTGAAAATGTATATACAAAAAGATAAGTAAAAGAAAATCCCAATGATTTTTAGTAAAGTTATTACTGTAAGGTGCACTATAACAAGCACAGCCAACAAAAGTTCATATAAGAAATGTGTAGCAAGGGAAAAAATTTAAAATAGTTTTAAAATAAAAGATTATTGAAAATAAATATATACGTAACATATATACATATTTTACAAATCAATTTATAAAATTTTATTACTCAACATAGATTCCTTTTACATTTAGTCGGCCATATGCAAAAAAAAAATGTAAAAGTAGATTTGCAGTGCACGTTAGTTACCACACACTTTAAATGGGATGATACATTGGCAAACATTTGTTTGCAAACATCGCAAATAGACAATCGCATTCAAAGAAAAGTAAGTTATCCGCGTATGCGATGTTTGCCGATGCATCACCCCCTTTACTAAATTATGAGTTTTCATGCTGCCAATACTATAATTTCTTTTGTGTCAGCGATACAAAATAACGAATGCCAAGAAAGATTTATTTTTATTAATTTAATATAAAATCATTTTTTTTTATAAATCTCTTGCAGTTTACATTACCTTTTTATATTCGATATAATGATATACATATTTATTGCAAAAAATTCTTCAAATCTTTAAAAATTAAGACAACTAATTTCATTAGTGGAATAAGAAATACCCAAATAACGAGCTTTGTGTATTTGTTTTGATTTTATGTACATCACTAAAGAAAAAATGTTTTTATTGTGCTTAATTTCAAAAATTTATTAGAAAAAATTTGTTTTAAAGGAAAAAGGTGCGAAAATAATTCCGAGGATGATAAAGTGGGTGTAACAATGTATATACATACTGCGGGGTGCAAATCCAAGTGCATGTTGAACAAAAAAGTTCCTATAAAAACTTAAGTACACAGTCAAAGAAAATAACTTTATTCATTGTAAAGATTTTTAAAAATATATTAACAAAAAGTGATAAACGAACACTGGAATGGGAGAAAGGCAATGATATGAAAAAAGCTGCATGCATTTAGTTTCGCACTTTTCGCTTAAATAGAAAGGAACTTATACTTTTTAACATTACTCTTAGAACTCCTTGTTTTGTAGTGTTTTTAATGAATTTAGACATACTCTACAATATTACCCAAAAACGCGTAAGAGAAAACTGGTCCCATTCATATCATATACGCTGCCATAGCTCCACGAAGTGCACTATATTTTTCCAGGCGTTTTTTACTATTGTCCATGAATTCTCCATTGGATTGGAATTATGGATTTACGATTATGACTAATTTACTTACAATTTCTGTTGCAACAGCCATTCTTTGACAATTTGAGCGGTCTCGCATAGATTGCCAAAAGATGATTTTTCCTTTTAGCTAAGGTTTTATACTTCCAACCAAATTTCTTTGGCGCCAAAACATGCTATTTTTATTTTAATATAAAGCATTCGTAACTTAAATGTCACTTTAAAGCACTCTTAAAATGGGTGGCTTCCTACTTTAAAATTTTTAAAGTTAACGTAGCTAATAATCGTTTTTGCATACAACATTAAGAAATTTTGTTTAACAAAGTCTTAACAAGCTTTGTTAAATTTTTTTGCATATGGCCGAATATATAAAGTCGAACATATTTTTTTCTCATTTTAATATATTCTCGCGACTATTACTGTACTTGCAATATAAGGGAAACGATGAAAAATACTTTCAAATGCCGTGCGTTTTTTAAACTATGAATGAATTGCTTCATTTCTTTTGGCTTTTAAAATGGATCGGTATCATCGTTTATCTATCACTTTCGTTATCAACTTCTGGAACGTTTTAGTAAGCTTCACTATCTCTGCGTTAAGTGTTCGCCCCCAAGTGTGGCTGGGCCCGCCTTTTTTTGGCTACCTTGTGGATATTAGGCGATTACGTTTTTCTGATGACAACGGAGGGCTTTCGGAATGTGTGCCCCATTCATTACCATTTCCTGGTTCGTTTTTCCCGTTCAAATGATATTTGTCCAGTTTGGAGCTATAAATTTTCTAGAAGAATGTGTCTAAGACAGGGCTTGAAGTATATATTTATTTTCTTTAATTCAGCAATTGAGGTGTTCCGCAATTCGCAGCCATATATGGCAACCAATTTTAAGGAGCTATTAGATATGCTGATTTTTGTGCGTTGTAATATGTATGGCCATGCTATTTTCAGTTGGCCGTATGCTAGCCTGGCTTTGCAATTGTGTGCTGAAGGTTAAATTGTCGGGTATGTGCGGCATTAAAGGTTTTGCTTTCAATATATTTATTTTGAATCCACATTTCGTTGCTTCATCTGCAAAACACATAGAGATAGATGTACTCTTGACTACATAGCTTTTGCAAATGTCAAGCTATGATGTTTAGATTTAGCGGAAATATTAACAACAGATGTACCAACCTAAAGAAAAGAATTCAAATTAGAACGATGAGGCCGCATACGGGAGTTATTCCGGAAACTTTTTGATCAAGGTATAATTAAGTTCACAAAGGCATCTTAAAGTTATTTGAACAGGAAGTTTTTACAAAAATTTAATAAGTAATCTTATCTATATAACTAACACATCTCATGGATTCGCTTTTACGTCCGTTAAACTGCACCGATTTTTAAATATATGGGCTTAAGGCTTTCTCTGTGCAAATGTGCACAATAAAAATTTTAATAAAATCGGTTTAGTACTTTGGGATTAAAGCGACCATAAAAATCTTATCAACACATAGAAAGAAAAAACATTTTTTTGTGTAGCTACATATACGAGTAAAAACAAAAGAAAATATGTATGTGTGTATGAAATTATTTTTTTTTGCCATATAAAAATAATTTTTTTGGATATTAAAAAATAGTTGTTAGAAAAAATTTAATTTTTTTAGGCTTATCTAAAAAAAAAATTATTTGAAATCTATTTAAAGAAGATCTTGTATGAAAAATTTTAAATGGTATAAATGCATGTCTAAATAATTTTAAGTTTTATACACAAATAAAACATATGTTAGATGCTAGAGTGCGGCTGATTGAGTTAGCCGCTACGTCTACTAGTCATATTGAATATACTGATTACGCTTACAAGTCTATAGACGAAGTATGTTTAATATCCTTTATATAGACATAATACAAGCACATGAGCTCATCATTTTTCAATGGCATTTAAAAATATCTCTTCTTATCTTTGTTAGGCATTGCAGGATTTTTTAACGTTTCCTTCTTACCTCCTCCTTTTTAAGTATAATATTGCAACACAAATCGAAATTATATTTTTCTTTTTCAGTGCTAAGTAAGCAAAGCTATAATTGATGTTTAGATAGTTGTATATTTCCATGATCAACATTTACGAAATCATGTTAAGATAAGACAACGTTGTTTATCATACGAGCATATATCTGTGTGTCTATCTGAACATTAAATATTGATTTGTTGTTCTTAACAAATTATATGTGCGTACGCCTGAAACACACATATCATATCTACAGCCATCAGATAGTTTAGAGAAAATTTTATTTTTCTCTTTATATATTTTTATTTATTTACTTTTTTTCCATCAACAGTTTTGATTTATCGACATGATACCAAATATTTGACGCCATCATCGTCATTATTATCATCATCATCAACGCTGTAATTACGTTATCCATTAAATTAGACCAAAGAATTTAAAAAGGAAGAAACAGGCATTAGTCAACCCAAAAATAAATTAAAGTTGTATCCACTTCGCTATCGGCTCCTCCTTTTGCGTTATAATTTTTGACGAACTGTAGTGATATCCGTCAGTAAAAGATGATACATTTCTTTCAATATATTTTATTGTCTATTTGCAGTCGTTAGTTTTAAATCGTTCTCTTCAATTCTTTTTGAAAATCCATAATACAATATATTTAAAGCAAATAAATACCTATAAGGGCTTGTATCATCAATACGGCAATGGCTCGAAATGAAAAGCAAATACATTTTAAATAAAAAATATAAATAAATAAAAATAAAATAATTAATTATATAGTTCTCTTTTCCCTTTCCTAAGAAAATATAAGACTGATTACGCAAATGGACGTTAGAGAGAAAAATTAAAAGGGAGTTTATTTTGCCGTCTTATTTTGTTTTAAAAAACAAAGTTTAAGTTCTTTTTCATCAGTTTTTTTTCTTTTGTTTCCCATCAGGATTAGAACTCGACGTAAAAGATCCCATCTATAACCATTCTTATAGTGCTACGTCTGAGTACGCTCGATACAAATAGAGAGAATTGGCTACCGATACCAAAGGCAATAAGTTTCGAAATGTAAGAATCTTCCCAGACTCTATCAAACGTATTAGAAATATGCAGAGCCACAGCAATACTCTCACCAAATCCATGAATGTACCTATTGCACCTTTCAGAGAGTAACGCCAGCAGATCACCAGTAGATCGACTCCTACGAAAACTATACTGACGATAGCTTAGAAATTTGTAGTCTCTAAATACTTCACAAGGTGGTGATAAATCATACTCACCATAGCTTTGAAAAGTGTCGAACAAACTGACTTAAAGGGTTGTTTTAATAAGCTTTCAGCAAGGAACTCTTAATGCAGACTGCGCACAATGCACTCGCTAACAGTTCCATTATAACAGACAATTAAGTTAGTATTCTGACTTACACTTACTTAGAGTTCGAAAAATATCTTAATCATTACTGATTTATTGGTCGGTGTTGCCAAGCATTTTCAAATAAAATTAAAAGCCCTTCTTCACGATTTAAGCTAATATTAAAAGCTAACTAACGCATCTGAAATCTTAATCAAACTACACATAGATTTGTGATATTTTTATCTATTTTTGTTCGGGAACACTAGGCCTCCACAAAACATCTGCAGCTTACCCGATTTACCAGAGTTTTCGTGCCTTGCCGTACAAGATTATACTGTCCTAGCTCCTGAAGTGTTATGAGTTATCGGATGTTTTTTTTTTGTCTACCTCGGCATCTTGAGGTCTTAGGATTACATTCTAGCAGTTCATTTGTGATGGTGTGGCCGACGCACCTTAATTTTCTACATTTCATTTTCTTAAGTATGAGTTTCTCGTTAGCTAGATTCCAGAAATCCGCTGATTTTATGTATCCTTCATAACATTCCGAGGCTATTGCTGATGAGTACCTGTATCTTTTCTGTAATTGTGGTCGATACTAATCAGGTTTCACATCCAAATAAAAGAGTTAATTGTAGCCCTCCGGATGGTGCTTTCGCTTTGTTGAGCCTATCACACTATTTAAGATATTTTTGTCCGGTTTGGATTGTAGATCATCAGCCCCAAACTTTTTGGGGTTTAACTGGTTGCAACAAGTTTTTCGTCTTCTTATTTCAAGGTCTGACTACGGATTTCAGGAATCTTAGTTAATCTTACTTTCTGTCTAAATATAATGAGGTAGAAGTCTAAGTTTATAACCAACTTTTCAAGATGTTCGTATACATAGATTCCTTGAAACTATATTCGGTAGAGTTTGAATGTGTTTTTTTATTGTCAACATATTTAGGAACAGTTTAAAAGCAAACACTAAGGTTCTAAATAGATGGAGAAACATGTAGTCAATAATGATACGATCTATGCTTGGCTGCTTGAATCGACAGACTGAAGCACAGTTGGAGTATTAGTAGATTTGATATACTTTGTATATCTTGAGAATAAGAAGAGATCTTAACATACCTTTCGATAAAATATCCTTTCACGGCAAAAGTAAGTTTACAAAGGAATTAAAAACCGATAACGTATCAGTACAACCATTACATGCTGGGCAAATTTAAGGTTTGGAAGTAAATTGGCTGTCAAATGTCAAAAATTGAGCTATTGACCTTTGACACTTATTTAGTAAAAAATTTGGGAATTTTAAATATGGACGCTACACTCTTGAACAAGGAATTTTAATTAAGAAAAATTGAACGAAAACAAAGCATTTTTCAACAAAATTAATTTTAGTGATGAGGCCCATTTTTAATAAGGCAGTTATGTTATCAAACAAAATTGCCGTATATGGGGCTCACAGATTCCACAAACAGTTTTCGAAAAACCATTACATCCAAAGAAAGTAACCCTTTGGTGCGGTTTGTGGTTAGGCGACATCATCGGCCCGTATTTTTTCGAAAATGAGCAAGAAAACACCGTCACAGTTAATGCATGAGAAATTGCATGAGAAATTTCACGGTCGCGTAATTTCTTGATTGGGTAATGTCAATTGGTCGCCTCGTTCTTGTGAGACAGAGTTTACGCTAACAAACCACATGAAACTGACACTCTGAAAGATGAAATTCGGCGCTGCATGGACTAGATAATCGAAGGAAAATATTAAAATATGTGGCTCAAAATTTTGTGAAAAAAGCGTACTCTCGCTGATGAGAGCTTTCCTAGGGCTTAAATCTGAGTTGCTGGTGTTGTATACAAGTACTTTAGATTACATGATTAATGATTATTTTCAGGAAAACTGTTTAAAACCGTATAAGCCACGGATTAAAAAAAAAAATAAAAAATATATATAATATAACTTACGCACATAACTATCGTCTAGTGCAATACACATATCCCTCTATTTGCACGGTATTTTTTTGGTTTTCGTATAAATCGAAATATTTAGAAATTATCTCTATTTGCACGAAAATAAAAAAGAATATTCAATCTTATTCTCTATTTAGACTTTATTTCAGTCTTTTGAAACGCTGAATTTAAACATTTTATACTTTTTTAAAATTATATTTAAGAGTAAAAAAAAATTCTTACAACAATTAAAGCTATACAGCAAAAATGAAAAGTTCTCTACTTTTAACGCATTAAAAAAAATTTAAAAGAAAAGAAAACAATACCACAAAAGGAATAACGTAGAAATAAAAGAAAAGTAGAAATGTAATACCAATTTTTGCTAGGTATTATCGAGTACAACAAGAATCTGAGTTTGAAGTTTTTGAAACACCTCCTAAATGGCGAGTTATGGATAAAATCCCGGTTTGACTTACCTTTATGGACTTATAAGCTTAAAACTTAACTAAATATTAACCAATTTTAAGCGGATTTGGAATGAAGAGCCAATTAATTTGTGTATATATACTTTACTTAAGTAAACTTAAGGAATCTGTGTATATATCTCAAGCAATGTATTTATGGAATTCAAATTAAAATCTAAAAACTTCCAAGTTAGAGAAGTTTTTAACACTATTTTATATGGGAACCAACTTATTTTTGGATTTATTAAAGTAGTATATTTATCAATAAATTAAATACTTATTTTTTTAAAACTCGATGGGAAACATCTATTGGGTAAAGTCTATATGATAAAGCATAAAGGTGTACATTTTATTCTGACGCTCGCAGTATGTAATACATACATACATACTTTATAACTAAAGTAATGTTTGATTTAAATAAGATTCATGTAACAATTCTTACACATCTGATCAAGTGTTTAACGCTGATGAAAGAAGCCTATTATCTCGATCAAAAAGATTAACCCCTGTGTGGCGGTCCCATCGTTCCGATTTGAGTTTTTAAATTAATTCAATTTTTTTTTTTTTTTTTTTTTTTTGTTAGGTTGGTACATCTGATGTTGGTATTCCCGCTAAATCTTAGTGTCATCATTTGCAAAAGCTATGTAGCCAAGAGTACATCTATCTATATGTGTGTTGGCGATTTTTTGCTCCAATTGAGCATAAGACTCCAAAAGATCGAATAGCAGTTCTTTTCTCTTCCAATGCTTCTGAAGATTGCTGGACGGCTAATAGAAAGTCCTGGATAATAACTGCTGTCTTTTGTCACTGGTTCTGTACCAAATAAAAGCACGTAGAAAAACAAATAATTTTTTTGAGCCATTTTAATATTTTTTACGTTTAACACGATTTTTTATATACAATAATTTTTATCCTCGATTTGCCCAACTCGAAGGATAGGTGCATAGTGTAGTAGTATAGTGTAGTAAAGTGCAATGTTTGTGCAAAAAGGTGTAGTATATTGTAATAGAGTACAGGATAGTGTACTCTTATGTAAAGTAGTGTACAGCAGTAAGCAAATTTCACATTTTCACCAACGTTTTGAACGCATACGAGTAAATAACAGATAAGTATTATAACCAACACATCACCATCATCATAATCATCATGATGATTTTCCTTACTTATAATTTTCTTAATATTAACACTGTTGTTGTTGTTATTGTTTGTTTTGGCTAATATGTCAAAATATTTT